>LNAC01000577.1:154334-563948 GCA_002007465.1 Ailurus styani
ATATAAAATTTATATATATATATATATATATATATATATATATATATATATATATATATAATTAGGGAACAAAACACAGTGCAATTCACCCTTGCCTTATGCAGCAGGGAATTTTACAGAATTATGCTGAAAGAAGTTTATAATTGTATACTACAGACTATACATGTACAAGGGAGTAGGGGAGTAAATGCAGTATAGGGGTGATGCAAGTTCAATGTGGTTTCATTTATTTCAAAATGGATTGTAGTGATAATAATAGTGTTTTAGAGCCTTTAAAAGCTTTCTTGCACATCATTCTACTTGATTCTTTTACTAAAGTATAATTTAGGTATAACAGGTCCTTTTTTATTTTGTTTTTGTTTTTTTACAGATGAAGACATTGATTCGCAGGATAGTTTGGTGATCTCTATGAAACATATAAGTAACGAGGAGTTAGAACTGGAATAAAAGTCCTCTTGGTAAGTCACATCCTGTTTGTTCCTACCACTTCTCTATGTAATTCAATTGGAAGTGACCAAATCTGTGACTGGCTCATATTATCCCATCTATAGGTAGAGGTTACCTTTGGTGGTTTATAATCAAATATGGAGTTTGCTATAGGAGATCAGTTGTTTACTGGATTAAATAATTCTACAGTTGTAGAGGTATGCTCCTTTCGAGAATTTAACATTACATTTAATTATTCTATGCTATAGGTCCATTAGTAAAAACGTAAAGAATGGGACAAATTTTAAAAAACAATAGGGAGTACAATGATGGTAATAAATCATAACTACATGGAGAACATGAATACATATACATGTAGTTTATTAGTTTATGAAAGCTGGGATTTTTTCCTCTTTCTCTATATATGCTCTTCTTCTCCCAGTTTCCAGTCGAATGCCTTATTTTTAAAGGTTTCAGAATAATTGCAGAGGCTTTCTCCTGACTTGAAGAATACAGTTGGCAGCACTTTCTGGAACACCTGTTCAGAGCACATCCAGGTTCTAAGAGTCACTCTCCTGGGAAGTGATTTCAGGCTATACTTGTTGGTGGGAGGTTTCCTTCTGAGAACTCTGAAAAAATCTCTGACATTCAACTGCAGGGCACTTGTCCCTTGATGAGATTGTTGCTATTGTTTTCTGTTTTAGTAACATCTTCCTTCATAAGTGTTTTGTAAAGTCAAACAAGGATTCATATCCAGATGTCCGTGTCTTCAGCTCAATCCAACTGAAGCAGCTTCAAGTCATTCTAAGACTCTGAAACTGCTTTGCAAGAAAAGACAAAGGACTGTATGGGCAGTTTATTTATGGTTCATCTTCTTCCTTTTTAAATTATTTTCTATTATGTTATGTTAGTCGCCATATAGTATGTCATTAATTTTTGATGTAGTGTTCCAAGATTCATTGTTTACATATAAGGAGGGCACATATTGTATAGTTCATCTTCTTAAGGGAAACTTCTTTTCCTTCCCTTCCCTTCCCCTTCTCCCTTTTCTCCCTTCCTTCCTTCCTTCCTTCCTTCCTTCCTTCCTTCCTTCCTTCCTTCCTTCCTACCTTCCTTCCTCCTTTCCCTCTTTTTTTTTTCTAAGAGGACAGTACTTTAAATAATACTTAGTTACTTTGGACTTCACATGTTTTTCTGAAAACAGTCACTACCTCCTGTCATAGCCTCAGATGAGCCTATGGTTTATTTCTCATTTGCTGAGTGCTCAGAGTCTGTGGCCTTCACGTGGTGCTCTTGTCCTTTCATTCTGAGGCGATTATTGTGGATCCCCCTTAGTTTCCAATTCACACAAAGGTTTTTCTCCTTTGTTTCAAAGACCCTTATGAAAATATGGTGGGTAAGAATATTTCTTTCCTCTCTGGATGATGCTGATGATGTTGCTACTGCTGATACTTCTAAACCTTCAATGGCATGTGACAGGCACACAACTGAACAATTTATCAACATCACCACTTTTAATTTAGGACAATCCTGTGAAATAGAGGTCATTGTGACCACACTGTAGGTGAGGAAGCTGATAGAAAACCAATTTTCCATGGTCACCCGGCCAATAAATGGCAGAAACAGGTATTAAAAACCAAAACTCTCTAGAATCCAAACTGTGCTCTTTATATTTACATTATTTGAACTGGGAAAGCCCATCAAGGCAAGTTTTATAATGCTCACCAGATAAGTTAGAACAAGCTAAGTCTATTTACCATAGTCACTCAAAGACCTAAGCTGACAGAGGCTCCTTCACAGCACATAACTTTTCCATGGCCAAGGCAGGAAAAAGGGAGGTGGCAAGGTATACTATCTGAGAGCTTCCACCTAGATGTGCTCTATGTTATTGTATTTAATTGGGAGAAGCAAGTCCCATGGCCACTCCTGTCTTCAGTGGCACGGGGAATTGTAAATTGACATATGCCTAGAGGGAAAGGAGAGGTAGAATATTTGTTTAAAAAAATTCCTTATGATACCCATCATGCTTTAAGTGTTTTGTCAAAATACAACTTGTTTCTGAAACTCTTAACAATACTGGCCTGAAAAATTCTTCTTTAATTTATTCAGTAAGTTCCTAAAGTTTACTCTATTTACTCTACTCTATTTTCAGACTAATTGGATAAGTGGAGACTGGGTTATGGATTTCTATATCAGTCATCTTGGGTAGTACCTGCAATATGCACAGCCCTAACAATTTCCTCATTTGAATAATGGCAATCCTAGGACTTAACTTGTAGCTAGAAGAATAAAACCATCTACAAAACATGGAAATGGCTAATGTGGGGCCGGGCACACAGTAGGCAAACGGTGAGTATCAGAATAGATCCTTATTTGACTCTTCTTTTCTATGCTTTATCTAAAAAAGTTTAAAGATCATGAGAATTTTTTTTGAATTCTAATTTGATGATTTTTATTACATGAACAGATGATTTCTCTGAATTTCACTTTCTAAATTCCTTTCTAGCTCCAACATTTTCATGAATTTAAGAAAATTTACATCACTGAAGAAAAAGAGCTATATTGTGATCTTAACTGAAGTCCTTTCAACTGCAATAAATCTCTACAGAAAGGAAAACAGGGCATTATAAGGCATAGAATCTGATGTGGGTCTTCTATTTACTGAGTTGTCACCTCTTCTTGGACAAGCCATTGAGACTAACAGCACAGTTTTCCCATCCCATGAGGCATGAAGTAGAAAAAAGTTTCAATACCAGTTGTAAAAAGTCAATTAACTGTCTCCAATTTCTGGGAAATAAAGTGTGAAATTAATGCTTGAGCATGAGGCCGAGCAGCCAAATGCTACTGGATTTTACTCATACACACACAGAGGAGGAGACATTCTCTTACATATTCCTTCATTCAGGATTTTCATGTTTTACTTTTTTCAAAAGTTTCCATGTCATTCATGTCCACATCAGAAAACAGGGTGGAATATATACGAATGTGATACAAATTGCGCTACATATAGAAGGATGGTTCCATACACATACTATTTACACAGCCTACTTAGTAAAATGTTGGAGTCATTCTAATTACATTTAGTAACTTTGAAAGTGGTTATTATTAGAAAGCTGTTCTTTACAATGGAGGATTCAGGACTCTTTGTGGTTGGACACTTCAATTACTGGGTTTAAAGCTCTAAAAATTGAATATTCTGCATGTGTTTTAATAACCAGTGAATTAACTAATGCCTTGATAGTTGCTTTCAGCACACCTACTAAGTGCAAAATACTGAGTTACTAACTATAGATAATGGTCTAATTGAGACTATAAAGAGGATACATGGAGGGAAAAAATCTAGTAATATATTTTTCAAATGACAGAAAATTTTAAATAATAGCTTATTTTCAAGGGACAGGAGAATTAATGATTCCAACAAAACAACTGTTACTATTCAGAGAAACAGGGAGCACTTGAGGGTTTGGAACACCAGGAGTTAATGACATCTGAACCAGGCTTTTGAGAATGTGGATGTTGGTGTAAAAGGTGAGAGATTAACGTATGAATGATGTCAGCAACCATGACAGCTTCAACTGGTTCTCCTTTAACATAACACTGGGTAACATTCTTTTTTAGTTCAGCTAAGACAAGTTATTAATATTTTAGAAGTTACTTTTACTAAGTAATTTAAAAGGGAGAGTAAAATAAAACCAGGAAGTGTAGAAACTGGTTCTCAATGGCAAAGATTTCTTGCTTTAGGCTCCATTAATACCTAATCGAAGCCCCTGTGAGCTCTGCCACTCAGCAGTCAGGTTTTCTCCAGCTCCATTTGTAGTAAGACAATGAGCTGCTACACATTGAGTTGGTTCCAGTGCTAGGTTGACAGAATCCTTAGTCCTTCCTTGAAGTTGTTTCTGGGTGTGACTCAGGATGTGGGTCATTCTTTCTGAATTTGGTGTCCTCAGGTCCTCTTTGACATATATAGGTCCACATGTGGTCTCAGGACACAATTTGTTGACTGGACAAGCAGCCATTCTCAATTTGAATGTCTTGTATACACTTTTCAGAGTTTTTGTTTTGTTTTGTTTGATGTGTTCCCATCAGCATTTTGTTAAGGGCAGTTTCCCATTTCACCAGAGCTTCTAAGCTTCCGTTCGCCTTTTTCTTTCATTTTGGCAAAACAGGTGGTTGTTTTCCTACCTCATGCAAATCTTCATTCCTTCAGGCCATTTATAACACCCGACGCAGAGTTTGTGCTTAATCAATGTTTGCTGAATAATTGATAAGAAAAAAATTGATATGTCTTGACTCTAGGAATGATCCAGTCTTCTGTCCTATAAGTAACCAGTCCTACTCCTTGCCCAGATTTTGTTTTGATGAGTTATTATTTAGATTCTTCTCATGGGAGCTTTTTTGTTTAGAATATTGTCACTAGCATCTCCAGTTTATCAAAAATACTTGTAAAATATAGGAAATATAGGAAAGCAATTTCTGCAAGGGAGAGAAGATAAATAGTGTAGTAAATAAAGCCTTGCCAATCTTCCAAACTAAACCACAATGGTAGACGCAGATCCTCAACAGGACAGAATCCCTTTCTGCAGCCTTACTGGAGGACACTACAATTTCCCCAACCATAGCATACACAAATCAATCAATTCAGACCCACTAGTTGCAAA
This sequence comes from Ailurus styani, assembly GCA_002007465.1. Taxonomy (NCBI): domain Eukaryota; kingdom Metazoa; phylum Chordata; class Mammalia; order Carnivora; family Ailuridae; genus Ailurus; species Ailurus styani. The sequence goes on from LNAC01000577.1 coordinate 159,419, forward strand.
CTTCTAGGGACAGAAGGTATATCACCTTCTTCTTCTTTCATACTTAGCAATGTATCACAAAGGATAATAAACATAATATGAGAGATCAGAAAAAATATGCAGGATAGGCAGGATTATTATTATATTAGTACATTATTCATCTTCAATAGGCAAATTAGGGGAAGAGGCAGAGGAGGATGCTTTCACTGCAACTCCCATTCATTCCCCCACCCTCAACAGCCACCTCTTTATCTTTTGCTCCTTTTGTTCAATCACCAAGAAAACAGGCCAGTCAATGCTGGGTAAGTCAGTGGCTATGTTATTGATTTTCTTCCCATTTTCTATAAACTACTGGTGCCACACGACATAGCACTGTGATAGAAAATGTATATAAATATATAGTAGAAAAAGGAATCACCTGTAAATACTAAAATGTATACCTGGTTATTTAATATATTCTGATCTATTTAATGGCATTTTCTTTAGTGGGTTTTTTTTTTCTTTTTTTGAATAACAACAAGTATTTTAGGAAACTCAAACACTCAAATGTCAAAATTTTCCAAATGACTGTTCACTCATATCTGGGTACATGAAGACACTATAGTGTAAAAAAAAATAAATAAAACTCTCTTGTACTTATTAGAAAATGAAAAAAGGAATTATGTGATATCCAGGATATGAGAGATTCCCAGAGAGATGTCCCTGCCCTTAATGAGAAATCACAGAGAAGGCTGCCATCGCTTGCCTGGACGCCTGGGCTTATCAGCAGGTCTCAGAGTTTAGGCCTCTGCGATATTGAGTGAAGATTATAAGCCAGATGGGCCACAAATTCTGTCAAGCCTTCTTGGCAGCTGCTCTCATTACAAAAGCCAGCCAGCCTTTTCCAAAAATAAGAATGTGAAGCAAATTGGGCTTATAGACCCTTATAATGCAATTGCACGCAGAGATAGGGGCCTGAGCAGGCAGGCAGAAATATTATTGATGGCTGGTGAAAACAGGGAATAAGATGTTATTAAGGCAACTCAGAGATAGATATCGATAGCTAATATAAAGCCTTTATTGGTTTACAGGCTCTAGGAAAAAGGGTTCACAGCTTCGACCCTTTACTTTGCTTTTAATTTCACTGGAGGTACAAAGTTTATGAATAAAACATATCTTCACTCAAACTCTGGTATTAGTCACTACTTTCTCTGTCCCTTGTTCACCAGAAGCAAGCAACATATACTAACGATAAGAACCTTAAAGGCTTTTACTGAGGAAGAGAATTTTGGGTGTGTGTGTGTATGTTGGAATGAAAGGAGACCATTTTCTAGAAACACTGAAGTTCAAGGAAAATAATAAATTGCATTTAAAAGAAAATTCCCAGAACAAAAATAGCCTGTGTGAAAAAAGATGAAGGAACCCGCATGACACAGTGACTCAAGGACGGGTGGATCAAGTTCCCTATAGGTTAGGCTTGAAAGAGTTGAGGAAATGTGGTTCTAAAATGATACTGATGTGAGAATCAGGGATGACATGAAATAATTAATTATTACTTTTTCAGATTTTGCATATTACAAGTGGGACTGATCCTTGGTTCCCATCTGCCAACCATCACCATGATGGTGACAGTTTTGCTCAGTTTCTTCTATTCTAGTAGAAAATAATAGCTAAACTGCATGTAAAACTGACTGAACTAATCAACCACCCATTTGATGGGCTATTATGCAATCACTACACTTTATTTCAAAGTATTTATAAAATCAAGGGTGATACAACCCAGTTTGTATTACAATTAGTTAGAAATAGAACTCAATTTGCAGTATTCCTCCCTCTTTCCCCCTCCTCCACCCTCATGAAATCCAGAAAGCACAGGATGGCATGCTTTGCTTATGTCTCTAACCCACTTAACTTACTGAATTAGAATCTATGTAATCTGAAAGGGCATTTTTACCTGGTGTATGCATCTCATTAGATCATGAATAGATTTTTCAACTAAAAAGCCACTTGCGAGATTAGGAGTCTCTTATGATTCACAGACCTGTACCCCTGGGGCAAAGAATAAAAAAAAAAGCCACTTGCTCATTTCACAGACCACCCAGCAAGTGTTGGGGGTACACTAAAATGGTGTCACTGAGGACCTATTCTTCACACACTTTAAGTTTAAATCCACACCATTTGTGGGCTGATGAGCAGCTACCTAATATATCAACTGCAAGAATATCTATAACATGTTAAATTATCTGAAGAACACATGAGAACTTTAAGAAATTATTTAGGTAATAATAGGCACTGGATTTGCTGGACTGATAAGACTAAAACCTATTTATATAATAGGTCATTTGTTTAAACTTTTCAAACAAGTCATTAGACTCATGTATGCAGATACTTGTGATATCTAAATGACTGATTGTTCTTCAGAGAATGTTTCCATAATCTTGGCTTACTGTGGTTATTGGGTCCACATTCCTGGACCCTTTAGAAATCTTGGACCCTTTAGAAATCTTGGGTTCTCTGATTATATAACAATGGTCATTAAAACTGTAAAAAAAAATAGGCAAATGCATTGTGCATGTCAAGCTCACATCAATAGTGATTTCATTTTTATCTCTATGGTTGAGAATCAAATGATTCTGAGAAGTTACCCAATATTGCTTGTAATCATCTTGTATACTTAATCTAGACTCTCCTGATAGTTTGAAAACTCATTGAAGAAAAGAGTTATGACTTCAATTTTTTTTTAATTTTTAAAACTTTTGTCTTTTTATCATGACCTAGTGCTACTGCAGATACTTAATAGGTAGAGAATATGTGCCTGAGTATTTGCTCATTGTCACATACATTTCCTTAATGGACACCACTACATGGGAGATATTTTCAGATATTGGCCTTAAACCGACTTAGTGTCATCTAGTGTTAGAGGGATTTGTATTTCTTCTTCTTCCATCTACTGGTTCTGCTCCCCGAGCCTCAACCTTTAGTAAAACAAATCCACAAAAATAATTAAAACATTGTATATAACTTCTATAACAGTGGAGGGTTGTGGTAGAAGAAAAGGAGGATCTCAGATAAAAAAAGATCACATATACTGTAAGAAGGTAGTTAAATATCTTTTTCTTTGCAATATGGACTTAAGAATGGCATAAAATTACAATCAAAATTGCCGTGGCATCACATACAAGCCAACAGAGAAAGACCTTTTGTTCTGACAGTTGATTTATTTCATCTCCTACGGGCCCCAGGGACACTGAAATGATGCCTTCTTGCTCCATGGCCTCATTTCTACATCTTACAGTGTCTATGTCCACAGGGCCACTCAGGGGCATAGGATTATTTTGGTGCCTTTCTGCTCTGTGCTGTCAGGTCTTCTTAGCATCAACCTTAACATAGCCTGTGAATTGGCAATTGGCATACAGGAGTGAGAGCTGAGGTTCACAGCAGATTACTGAAGTACTGAGTAAGAAGAAACAAGAAACATTCTTCTGCACTCCCTGCTCTTGCTGGTATTGCAGAATTCTTTAATCACATTGAAGTCTGATCATATATCCTAGGACAGTATCACCCAACTCTTGCATTCTTCATTTTTTTCCCACCAAAAGCAGAGGGTAGCCCAAGCTTCACTGAGTAGGGAAAGGAACTAACTTGTCTTGATCAAATACTCTAAATTAGACACTATTATAGTTACTTTTCATGTGTGATTGCTTAATAAATATAAACTAAATTTCTTAAATCACACATCTAACCATTTCCAAAGTGAGTATCTGAGTTTTCTCACAAATGCTTCCTGAAGTCTCCACTGAACATGTTTAGAAAATATCATTGAATTTCAATCCATAATAACAGTTCCAAGCTTTTCTTATCACTGTTATTTTAAACTGAAAAAAAAGTGCTTTTTCACATTTGACTAAAACAGAACTTACCTTTCTCCACGTTCAAAATAAAGTCATTTCTTGGTTTCTTTGAAATAATCTTAATGATAAAAATAAGAATCTGTAGATAAAAACAAAAGGGTATGAAAGAAGTAGACATTCTAGGTTACATTAGACATACAGTAATATTTTTAAAAGGAAAAAAAAACCTGAGAACACTGTAGTATTTTCTCATTAGCTATTGCAAAATGAATGAGAAGATCAAGTGACTACCTCTATGCTCTCAGATAAAAATGAATGAAGGAGAACATAGGTTTCCCTATGAATTTTGACCCAGAGCAGAGTCTTCTGGCTGTTTCCAAAAATATTCCATTTAGAATTCTGGTTTTATTTTGGCAGAGTAAGAACATATCAACTCTCTCCCCTTCTACTGCATCAAAACAAATGAAAACCACAGGAAAAATGAGCATCTGTGTAATCAATCTAAGGGTGACATGTAAATCCAAATCAGTGTAGGAGAAATGGCTACCATAAGCCTTGCACTGCCTGGACTGGGGTGGGCAAGATACTATGAGAGGACACCTATAACTGTGCATCCCAAAGAGCTGAAGAAGACAGCAATTTTCCAGAAATGGTACAATGCAGTGACTAGAAAAACAGCATTGTCTTTGAAATAAGGGGTTTAGAAGTACACGGGCTGATTGCTAAAGATTCATGGGGCTTCACTTGGCACTACAGAATAGCTGAGGAAGAAAGACACAGTGTATCAATATGATATTCTTGAAAACTGTTGCTAACTTTAGGGGTTTTATGAGGACCTTCCCAGCTGCCACACTTAGTTATTGAAGGAAAGTGGTAAAAAAACTCTCTTTCTGCCTCTCTCTGTCTCTATCAGTCTCCAATTTTTCGTTATACAAGCAGTTAGACACATGTGCACAGACAGACCTGGCTCAGAGGCTTACTGTTCCCTCACCAGACAATTGGCCAAAGAAGAATGACCTTCATACCAAGATTTGTTCATGTTCACATGACTTTTACAAAGGACAGGTATTCTATACATTGAAAACAGATGAGAACAGGAATTAAAACATTTCCATAGAGCAGATAAATTTGTGAAGACATATTTTTGAAAAAATTTGTAGAAATTTTAATAAAACAAACATCCTCTATGAAACAAACTCTTGAAGAATATATAAGTGGTTTTAAGGACAAAACACTAAGACAATATAAATGGATTTAATAACTTAGAAAGGTATGGGAAAACAAAATTAAGAATATATTAGAAGATACAAAACAGGAGAATAACTACTATTGAAAATACAGCCAAGGACATGAAAATAAGATGGAAAGGAGGATTAAAATTAAATTAAATGAAAAAAATAGAGTTGAAAGGATTTGTGATATAGAGCTAGATATAAATACAGGTGAAGTAAAGGACTATATACATAACTGGTGTTCTGGTAGAAAGGCAACCAATGAATGAAAAAAAAGAAAGATATAATTCAAGAAAATTTTCATAAGAAAAGTAAAGGCTAAAATATGCAAGTTGAAAAGGAAAATTATATCCCAGGGAAAGGTGGTATGTATCACCCTGGATATATATGCTGGTAATATTACTGGACTTCAATGGTAAAGAAAGAAATCTAAGGGCATATAAGATAAAATTTTTTAAAAATCAACTCATCTGAAAAGGCAGAAATAGTAGACTGGCTACAAACCTCTCCTCAGATACATTCAAAGTTAGAGGCAGTGTTATCTATTTTTCTTTTCAGAAAATACATTGTTTATGCTTTCTTTTCAGCCAGAACTAACATATAGGTTCAGTCAGCTGATAGTTTCAAACTTTAAACAGTTTAGTCAATTAAGTCTTATTAAGAACAACGAAAAAATAAATATTTATCCAACCAAACAGTAAACAGAAAAACATGTGAAAGGCTAGATGATGAACACAGAATCCGTTTAAACGTAATAGGAACATGGCAACAACTGCCTGAAGACAATAAGCACCTGATTCAGGCAGGACCCTTTACTTGCTCATGAACTTTCCATGGCCAGATACATGCATTTTGGTGTCAGGACTTTCAAGTCTTGTACTCACGTACGGTCACAGATTTTAAATTTCGCAGACAAAAGATATTTTACCTACAATAGGCAGAACTTTGATCTCTACTTCAGTTTCCCTTTCTAATATCTTTCCCCTTCTGTTGGAAGAGCCACTGGCATTTTTTGGGAACCAGCTAAAGGAAAATTGATTTGTGAATTTATTTTAGTTGGAGTTTAATGTGTGATTCACTGTCATTTCCTTGGACTATGATAGAACTGTCTAACTCCCACCACTCAGAGTTACTAGTGTCAAGTTACAGTGTTATGAAGTTAAAGGTCTTTTATCAATGTAAATGCCTAAGCACCCAGAAGACTCTGAGTAGCAAAAGAGAACAAAGTTTGAAAAAGAAGGAGCTGGGCCTAGTTCCCGAAACATTTTTCAATCATCAAACATTTTGTCACCGTCACCTACTCAAAAAATGCATGTTTTCTTATAAAGCATATACAATTATAAATGTACTATATTAATTTCTAACATTTTTGATGGGAATCGTGTAAAAGAGAAATCTTGTCATGTATCAATGTCAAATCAGTAAACCTGTTTGTGTGGGAACTCAGATGCTGCATTGTGTCTTAGTGCTTACAGTGACATTATCTTGCCCTGATCTCTAAGGGCTCCAGGTGAAATTGTGTGGAAAACGGCCAGTGGTGCAGCAAATAAAACACTAACAAAACATGGATTAGTAAGTGACTTTATTATTTAAGAGTGCCTAATCATGGTGCAAGAAAATATAAATGCTCTGAAGTTGTACAGCTTATTATGAAAGATAACCTGATAATTATTCTAATTTTTATAAGTATAATATAAATTTGCATACCATTACCAAAAACAAATTATGAAGCTGCCAGAAACTTTTCTAGCTATAAAAAAAAATCAATTGACCATCCTAGAAAAGAGACCGAATTATATTTTTGTTGATATTATAGAAAATACTATAAAATCAATGTCACATAAAAAGGTGATCAAAGTATGCAGCCAAAAAATAAAGGAACAAATGTACTATAAATGTGTATCCAACTGTTAGTAAAAATATGTAATGTTCCTAGATTTGGGGAAGCTTTTATTTATTTGTTTTTTTGACATTTCTAATTTGTTGTGATTTGTCAGTCAAAAGAAATAATAGAGGGCGCTGGGTGGCTCAGTGGGTTAAAGCCTCTGCCTCTGGCTCAGGTCATGATCCCAGAGTCCTGGGATTGAGGCCCACATGGGGCTCTCTGCTCAGCGGGGAGCCTGCTTCCTCCTCTCTCCTCTCTCTCTGCCTGCCTCTCTGCCTACTTGTAATCTCTCTCTGTGTCAAATGAATAAACAAAAAAATCTTTAAAAAAAAAAAGAAATAATAGAAATAAAAAGAAATAGTTTTCTTTAACCTAGTTTTCCAATTATAGTTTCATATTATTTTAATTAAAGAGAGCCAAATTATTCAAGCTCTGGGACCTATCAAACCCAGATGTGTCCCAGCTTAGAGAAAAATACATCTTATGCAATATAAATGATAGCAATATAGAAACAAAAGTATAACTCAGAAAGGAATAGAGGGGGCGCCTGGGTGGCTCAGTGGGTTAATGCCTCTGCTTTCGGCTCAGGTCATGATCTCAGGGTCCTGGGATCGGGGCCCGCATCGGGCTCCCTGCTCAGCGGGGAGCCTGCTTCCCCCTCTCTCTCTCTGCCTGCCTCTCTGCCTCCTTGTGATCTCTCTCCCTCTGTGAAATAAATAAAAAAATAAAATCTTTAAAAAAAAAAAAAAAAAAGAAAGGAATAGAGGTGTGAAATGGTCAGATTTTATGTAAGTAGGTTGACTCCTTTGTCATTTTTGATAAGTGACAGTCAATACATATTTTTAAAAATCTTATAACTATGTAATATGGGTATATTACTGAAAGCTGTAAGTATAATAGCTTTCAAATACTTACAAAAAACATATACATATAACAAAAGTTTTAGATGAAGGAAGTTAAAAAAGAGCTGTGAGAACGAAAAGAATGGTTTCTTTCCCTCTCTTTCATGGTATGGGTTCTTGATAATTATTGTTAAAGTTAAAAATCTAAGACAGAGGCATAAGAATATTTTATAATGGCATATTGTAAAATCCTTAATATTATTTTCATATAAACTCATTAAACTTCATGTACTCTATGACAATACTAATTTTGGAGAGTGGACAGGAGAATGTGGGAATAAATGGAAATTATAATCCCTTGTCATTCGTGTTTGGTGCTAATAAATATTCCTTGCTAAAAAGAAATATTAGTTACAAATGAAAAGAAACAGATTGAAAATACACAAATATAAGACAAGAGAAAACACATATGATATAGTGACATTAATGCGTTAAGAAATACTGAAAACTGAAAGTGTAATAAAATTAAATTTTATAAGAAAATCCTTTAGAAAATAGGAATTCAATTTGTTAGGACACTTCTTAATCTAATTATAAAAATCAAAGTTTTCACAAACAATGGATGGTGAGCTCTTTCCAAATTATGTGACAGCTCTGGCAAAATAATCCCTGACTAGCACCATCTTCTGCACACCCTTTTATAAACTTGAAGTTTACAATCCCTCAAAATGAGTATCATCCGTGCATACTGTGCATATTTTGTGTGTACATCAAGAATGAATATCTCTCTGTAGAAAGATGCTTTTCTTAGCTGTCCTTATAAGGGCAATAAAAATTGGATTCTGTTTATAGTTAGAAAATAAATAAGTGCAACTATTTGGAAATCCATCTATTGAGTAAAGTAGAATGAACACTCACTGTGCTTGGGGTGTTGGTTCTAGGGCTGACTGAACAGCCATCTTGGAACCAGTGTTAGCCTCTGACAACAACGGAGCAGAAGTGTGAGTAGATCTGGGTGTAGAGGGAAGTGGAAGGCTGAACAGATGACTCTCCCCACCATGACCAATCTGAGCCTCAAGAAACACTCATTTTTGCACCCATGACATACCTTCACGATGACTGTCCTATCACACCCACTTTGAAAAATCCACATCAAAGTCAATGCAAACAGACAGAAACATTCACCTTCAAAACTCTTGAACTAAATCACAATCTGCAGGGCGATGTGTGGGGGCAGTCGTCTATTTATTTCCAATTACCTGAGAATAGCAAGAAAAATTTGCTTCCAATATTCTTGCACCCCAGCTGCTCGTCAGCTTTCTGAGACGTGATATGGAGGGTCATTAATGCCAGAAGCACTTGTTTTCCAGGCGAACTGACTAAATGTTTCACTGTGCTGGCTGTTGTTGGCTCAGCTGCTACTTGCTCTGGTTGTACTTCAATTTCTCTTTTCATTTTAGATTTTGGCCTCCCTTTTTTTCCATTATACGGAGTAATATATGACTCTGAATGATGTGTGTAATAGGAAACTGATGTTATATGTGTACTTTATTGACACAGCTGCCCAAAAAAACGGCTTAGCCTATATCTCTAAGTAGTGCAATTTATTGTTCACTATCCCCCACTCACCTACATATAATGGTAAATGAGAGAAGAGAGTGAAGAATTGTAATTTTGACTTTTTCCCCAAACACTTAAAAAACACCAGACTCCCAATCATTAAACTTGAAGCAAGCTTCTCCCAGGACTTTGGGCTTGAAATAAATGATTCACTGCAACACAACTGTCCATTGGCCTTGGGGGTCCCCAGCTCACCCAAAAGGAGGACAACTCAGAGCTGTTATCATCATCACATTACCCAAAAGCCAGAGACTGCCCTCTAAGAATATCTCTAACCCATTTATTAAGGAAGTGGAGGGGTCCGCCACCCCCTCCACACTCAGTATAGAAACTTTTAAACGTCCCAAATTGGCCTATGGTAATGTTGAAACTCTGGGAGGAGAAATTCTTCGGATTAATGTTAGAGGAAATTGCCATTTTGTGTTTTCAGTTTGCAGTTATGAATTATGGTTGATGTGCGTTAACTGGCTAATGTCCATAAGTATCCCCCTGGCATAGGGCATATGAACTTCTGGTTTCCAATTAATTATATTTTATATAAATAATGGTTTGTTTATGTGCTTAAATATTTGTATGAGAGAAGTCAAATGACTTATTTAATAAAAATACATATATTGCCATTATAAAAATGTTTGATAAACAAAAGTGTAAGTACAAGCATTGTTTAACATTTTGGCAGAGATTAAAAAGATGCATTTTTGTGTATATCAGAGAAATGGGAAGAAAGGGCCCAAGAACTTTTAATGAGGACAAGGACTACCAATAAAAGGAAACAATATTCATATAGATTATAAAGCTTAACCTAGGGCGCCTGGGCAGCTCAGTGGGTGACCTCTGCCTTCAGCTCAGGTCATGATCTCAAGGTCCTGGGATCGAGGCCCGCATCAGGCTCCCTCCTCTCTCTCTACCTGGCTCTCTGCCTACTTGTGATCTGATCTCTCTCTATGTCAAATAAATAAATAAATAAATCTTAAAATGCTAACCTAGCATTCTGGTGGTTACTGATAGATGGTATATACTTTACGTATTTGTGAGTGTGTGTGTATATATGTGTGTGTATTTTATTTACATGCAAACATATCTATACAAGGATGTATATTTTGAAGTGCCAGAATGAGTACACATTATTCTTTGAAAAAGAAATTTAATCAGAAAATATCCTGCTTGGAAATGAGATAATGGGAATAAAAATGCTACATGAACTGTAACATGTCACACATATGCTAATAATTGTTATTTGAATTGTATTTGTTATTGTAATTATCAATGCATAGTAAAATGATCACTTTCCACTGGAATGGTGAAACACTTCTTTAAGCAGTTTGCCCAGGATATAAATTGTTCTACTTTGAAGTGTTACATGTTAAAATATGAGTGCATGGCTCTAGTGCAGTACTTCAGGTCTTTAATTATAAAAATTAAATTTTTCTGCTGCAGTGTGATCTTTGCTAAAGTACCTTAACTATTTCCCAATAGCTTTTTAGATAAATACAGATAATTTTTTTTTTATTTGTTTGTGTGCCTTCCCAGTTATGTAGCATGCTTGGAATCACCAATGCACAATCAAGATAGAACTTGGTTGGCTTCTATAAGTCACAGTTATCTGAATGGAGAGTTCGGTTTTTCCAATCTGTAATAAAATCACTGATTTCTTTATGTTAATGCATTTATTTAATGAATATTTATTATGTGTTATTACTCTGTGCCAGGCACTCTCCTAACATTGCTAATATAGCTGTGAACAAATAGACACAGTCTGTCTCCCTGATACACTGGGTCCAGTGGAGAAAGAGTTAAATAACCAAATAAATATTTAAACTCTTATCACTGTAAGTACTGATAGGAAAGACTATAAGGTTGGGTCAAACAAGGAAAATTGAATGGTAAAATTAGAGTAAGAGAGAGAGAGAGAGAGAGGATTGGTGAGAAAAGGTTCTTCTGAGAAAAGGAAATTTAACAATAGGAGTCGTCAGTCACATGGGAGTGGTGAAACAGCAGGTGTGAAAGGTCTGGGCAGATGCGCTTGGAATGCTCAAGGCTAGCCCAGGAAGGTAAGGAGAGGTTGCCTTAATGAAAAAGCACATCAAGGTTTTTTTGTCTTTGGTGAAATAAAAATTCATAGGGATTAAGCAGAGGAAAATTGTATTAAATAGAGACTTACGTAGTCTGGAGATAGAAGGTGGTGGTGCAGAGGGAGAGGTTGTCTTATCTGGCAAGGGATATTTTACAGAAGTCTAGGGAGGAGCTAACAAAGGCACTTCCATCAATAAAATGACAGAATATTTATGTAGGCTAAAGAGCCAATCTACTTTCTGATTCTCTGGTGGAGAAGATGGAGAAGTGTCAACTGAGACCAGATATATTTGAACACAAGAACATATAGTATTGACTATAGATTGACTATGAAGAGTGATAAACATAGTTCAATGCTATTATCTAGTAGCAAAATATATGGAGGTAAGGAGGTACTGGAGGGATAAAATTGTGGAGTCAGCTCAAAAAGCTCATTTTTATGCCTCTATTTAGCTTGAGATGCCTCTGAGGTATCTTCATGGTGCCGGAAATGCATATCTGGGAGGTTCTGGCACATAGATGGGAAGTAGATAAAAATGGCACTTGTTGAAAATATTACAAGACCTATATTACCCTTATTTTATAGATGAGAGATTGAGGTTTGAAAATGTTGAAAAACTTGACTAAGGGCAAAGGGCTAGTGATAAGCAAGTTTTCTAAGTCCAAAGCCAACCTCCTCATCCCATTAGGACTTCCACAGCACCTAGTGCAATGTTTTATACCTAGAAGTTTTTGATAAAAATGTATCGATAACTGATGTCATCACCCAACTTTTTACCTTTGCTTCAATCCTGTCACTCCCACAAATAAGTTTAATGGAGAAAGGGACCACTTAATGAGGACAAATGGTGTTCTGGATAGAATAGGGAAAAATAATAGGTACTCGCAAAATACATATTGATTGATATCCTGAAATTAAGTTTATTTCTACATTTTCCCCATCAGCGGAGTTGCAGAATAACTAGTAAGAATGTACCCTATTCCATAAAAGATTTCGTAGTTTCTGACATTTCACCAATATTACACAGTGTTAAGGTCATCTTCTATGATTCTTTATGATAAGACTACTTTAATTCTAGAGTTCTAAATCACTGTTTTATTTGTAAATTGAGTTTGCTAATGTTCCACTTCAGATAATAGGTATATATATTTCCAAAGTCAATTTTTTTAGGTCAGATTATTCTTCAGATCTCCAGATTGAAATTAACTTATTCAACATTTGCTGAATATCTACTATGTCTGGGAATACCACAAGATGTGATAAGAGACAAAAATAAAAATTAGTCATAAGAAACTCAAAATTCAACAGGGAAAACATATAAATACATAAATACACAATAGAAGCAGAGAATGGGGAACAGATACCGTTAGTATCATTAATGGTCAACTTTATATATCATTTAACTAGGCAATGGGGTGCCCAGATATTTGGTCAAATGTTAATCTGGGTGTGTCTGTGAGAGTGTGTCTGGATGACATCAACATTGGAATCACGGGACTCTGTAAAGCACATTGCCCTTATTAATTTGGGTAGGCTCTCCAGATTCACTGAAGACCTGAAGAGAATAAAAAGGCTGAGTAAGAGGGAACTCCTTCTACCCGACTGCGCTGAACTGAGGCATCACTCTTTTCCTGCTTTTGGACTCAAGGCTCTTCTTAGGTCTTAAGCCTGCCAGGCCTTCAGGCTGGAACTTTCACCATTGGCTCTCCTGGGTCTCAAGCCTTTGGATTCAGACTGGAACTACACCATTAGATCTTCTGGGTTTGCCTTTTGGCAACTACAGATCTTGGGATTTCTCAGCTTCTATAATCACATGAACCAATTCTTCACAATAAATCTCTTCATATATTCTTTATATATGCATCCTATTATATGTACAGTATACTTATGTTATATTATATATTATGTTGTTATATACATACATACTGTATATGTGTATAAATAGTATATATATTGAATCTTGTATATATATTGTATAATATGTACATGTGCACATGTATATGTATGTGTGTGTATATGTATCCCCTTGTATCTCTGTATCTATCTATCTATCTATCTATCTATCTATCTATCTATCTATCTATATTTGTTCTGTTTCCCTGGAGAATCCTGAGTAATGCAGTGCCTAACTTCAAACCCAATTATGTTTGGCTAATCCCCCCCATGCTCTATTCAGCCACATGTTTCACTGAGTCATTCACAGTGTTCCCATCCTCCTTTCTAATGATTTCTTTTAAAAAGGACATAATTTATAATTCTGGATAATGAAGGTGAGTTTGCTTGGCATTTCTATGAAAACATTCTCCCTGGTCTAAAAAGGGGAAAGATGTCTTCTTCTAGACTTGCAAATGTTTGGATTTGATGTCTGAACCCCTGTCAATCATCTAGTAACAAAACAAAGATGGGAGAAAGAAAAGGATGAGATGACCAGAGTTCTTGATACCATTACTGACCTGCTGAATTAACTAACTCTGGACCTCCCAACCTTTAGCTACTTATTAGGAGGGATAATACATTTCCTTTTGTTTAAGCCATGCTGACTTGCATTTTCTTCCTATGTGTGCCATAAACTGTAAATCTGGTAAATGCTATAATAAAATGCTACTGTAAATCTGGTAAATGCGGCCATAAAAATCACATGGTATAATGAAGGTACAAAAAGGAAGGTAATTCTTTCCATAATTGTGGCAAGAACTTGAGATTTCAGCATAGTCTTAGAAGTGCTAAGTTTGAAGTTGCTATAGAATATCCAGGTATAAATGTTCTGCAGGTCATTTTTTATTTAAGTCTAGAGGTGAGAAAAGAACACTGGACCAGGAACATAAAGATTTGTAAGTTTGGGGACATGTACTTTGTAGTAAAAGTCTTGATGTAGATGGCATCTTTCAGATAGAATTGCAGAAAATAAAAAGGAAAGAGATACCTTATAGAAAAATGGGAAGCGTCAACCTCCCATGGTCAGAAGAAGAGGAACCCAGAGTAGAGGCTAAAAGAAGAAGCCACAGGAAGGTGGAAGGAAAGAACTAGGAAGGAGTTGTAATGCAAAAATCAGATGTACAAATGGATTCAAGTGGGGAAAAAATAATCAGCAGCAATAAATACCTTAAAATGCTTCAGAAATACAAAAGCAAACATTGGATAGTGAACTTGGTTATTGGGATTGTGTGTCAGTTACAGGCTGTGTTTGGCTCTATATGACAGAAACCTGTTGTTCATGTAACAAAGTCCAGAAAGAGAAAGTTTCAGGAGTCCTACAGGGACTTCACATCCTTATTGATGTCCCAGGTGTCTTCATTTTTTCTTTTCTACACAAAGAGCTTTTCATCTTTATGGGCATATTATGATCACAACATGGCTGGTCAATCTCCTGCCTCACATCTACATTACAAGTATAAAGGAGGAAGGAACAAATAACAAGGAGAAAAGTGTAGGACTTCTTTTTTAAATCAGCAAAATACATCTTTCCCAGAAATCCTCTGTAGATTACAGCTTTAAAGCTGCCAAGGAAGGTGAGTAATGTAGTTTTTTAAATTAAGCTGGCTCATTGTTGTAGTAAACATTTTTTCTCTCTTAATGAAAAAAAAAGAAAACGGGAATGGGTATTAGAAAGACAACTATCAGAATCTGCCACAGATGTCACTTATAATCTGAGTGAGACTAGTTTTAGAGGTGAAATTGAGGCAAAAGTCAAAATTAAGCCAGAAGAGGGCCAATTGGAAGAGGAGGATATGGTAAAGCAGACATGGACAGGAAGTTTGCTTGAGAAGCAAAGGAGAGATGGGGCCATACAAATGGATATTGTGTAAATTTCTATTAATGCTGACACGTATGGGAGAGGATCCCTGGATCTTTCCCCTTTGTGCTCTTTTTGCATCTGCAACTTGAGTAGGCATTCAACAAATGCCAGTGGAATTAATGAGCAGTACTGAGATTGTTGATTCTGGGGGGTCAGTCACTAGTCTCTCTTACCTATAAGCATGAAGTTCGTGAAAGAGAATGATTGCAATAGAACTGAAATGTGGTGAGGTACCAGATCATGTAAGCCCTGTTAAGGCTTCTGTATTTTAACATAGAAACCTTGAGAATCACTGAATGATCTAAACTTACATAGACACAATAAAATTTGCAGTTTAAAAAGGATACACTTTGGGTCAGAGGTAGGATTGAAGGTGGGCTGTCAGACTAGCAGTCAAGAGCAGTAGTCTAGGCAACAGATGTGATTGCTTGGATTGGACTGGTGATGATCGTCATATTCCAGGTTCTTTATTATTATCTAATAGAAATAGTAACAAATAAATCATTTTATTGCTGTCCCTGTGCCAAATATAATTCGAAGTGCTTTGTCTTATCTGTATTATATATTTATATCCTACCCCAACCCTCTGAATTAAATGGCATACAGTCCAGTCACTGAGCCATGACCAAGGACTCAGCAGCCTCTCCTTTGCGCTCCCTTACATCCTGACGCTCTGTTCCCCACCGGCCCCACCAACCCCTGCCCTGGCCTTCTGCAGGCTGTTTCTACCAAGAAAAAGGAATGGTACAGTACGTCCTGCTATCCTAAACCCCAACTCTTTCGAGCCCTTGGCTGATGCAAGTAAGGGTGATGATCTGCTTCCTGCGGGCACTGAGGATTATAGCCATATAAAGATTCAACAGAGAAACAGCAGGAAGACCCATAGTACTCTCCAAGGGTTCACTGATGGTTACAATAAAAAGAAACTAGTGAAGGCATTTAAGAGAAATTTGCTGGGGTGCCTAGGTGGCTCAGTTGGTTAAGCAACTGCCTTCATCTCAGGTCATGATCCCAGGGTCCTGGGACTGAGTCCAGCATCAGGCTCCCTGCTCAGGAGGGAGTCTGCTTAGGAGGGAGTCTGCTCAGGAGGGAGTCTGCTTTTCTCTCTCCCTCTGCCCCTCCCCCTGCTCGTGCTCACTCGCACATAAATAAATAAATAAATAAATAAATAAATAAATAAATAAATAAATAAATAAATAAAATCTTATAAAAAAAAGAAATTTGCCTGCAATGGTCCTATAATTGAGCATTCAGAGTATGAAGTAACTCCACTACGGGTGAACAGTGCAAGAACATATGCCAGTTCCTCATAGAGACTGGACTGGCTAAGGATAACCAGCTGAAGGCTCATGGGTTTTAAGTGCTTTTGGCTCACTGAAGCTTAAGTGAGGATTTCCTTGCAATGAGTAGAGTCCCCCTTCTGTCCCTTGTAACAAGTTTAAAAATCTCACAGCTTGTATAATGTAACCACTTGGGGTCTGCTTTTAACGGGGACTAATGTAACTCCTTCATGCAATAAACTGAAAAGATCCATGCTATCTGGTCTTAAAGTCCCTCATTTAAACAGAGGTTAAGCAGTAGGCACCTGGAAGTGTCCAGCCTGAAACCAAGCAGTAATGTGATGTTTCTTTTGGTCAAGGCCAGAGCCCCAAGATCACAGATAGCTATGTATGTCTAGAAGCTCCTTGGCTCTCCTTCTTTAGAGTTCCCTGCCCTAAGAGAATGTCACCACCTGAACGAACCACAGTAAGGCTGAGAGGACAGGATGGGGTAAGACAGCTACAGCAGCTGTGCTGCTACAGGGAGTCAAAGAAAGTTCCCTGGTGTCTCCAACCCGACCAGGTAGGCAGAGCTTAGAGCAGCCACCTTCCCTCTAGGAAGGTGTGATAGGACATGTGGCTTGCCACCAACATCTTTTTGACCAGACATATCCTAGCTAATCAATGTCCAAACACCAGAACGTGAGGCCAACCTTCTATGAGAGTTAAACTTTGACAAGGGAACACACTTCAGACTGTTACATGAGGCATGTAGCTAGCTGTAGAGCTTTCACTTACTAGCTACTGCTGCCCAATGCCATGTGAAGTAACAGACTAGTTTTTGCTTTATTTTTTTCCTTAAGCTTTAACATTACATAATGTATTTAAACCTTTATTTAAATAAAATTCGTTTTCAGGAAAAAAAAACAATGGCATACAGATAATGGAGCACTGCAGGTACTTGCCCAAGGTCACACAGCCAGTATATGACTGAGCCAGGATTTTAAACTCATGCCTGTCTGGTTTCAGAACCCACAAGCTCACCACACAGTGGTAGGCAGCAATGTCAGACTGGCTGAGAGGCTGGTCTCTTTGTAGCTTAGTATACAAGTTAAAGCCTGCATTTCTGAGCTGGACTATCTGTGTTCAAGTCCAGCCTCCATGATTTCCTCAGTGTATGAACGCTGGGAATTATTTAACATTTATTGCCTTGGTTTCCAATTTTATAAAATGGGGATAGTAATGATAATAACAAATTCATCTTGTTGATATAAAGATTAAATGAGTTAACATTTATAAATTCTCACCTCAAAATAAGTATGACTCATACATAGAATTATATACATTTTTTAATAAAATAAAATTTGCAAGGTATGCTAGATATTGAAACCCCTGTGCAAATACTACTTTGATGGGCTCATCCATTCAGATATTTTTAGTGTATATGAAAATTAATTGTTCATCTGACTGTGTCCTCTCACTGCTCTTCTTTGTCAGTTTTGACTTCAGTAGCGTAAATTACTTAGTAGTCCCCCAAAATGCAAAATATTCAGTGCTCATCTACAAGATTGTTATTATAATGAAAGTCATGCTTTTACTTTAATTGCTCATGTACTTGAGGAAAAACAGTTTCTCTACCTTGGATAATTCTGATGTGTAACTAATATATGTGTAACTCACTTCATTTTACTACCTTTGTTGGTAGACACAATGTCATTTATATCAGATTATGATCTTGTGAAGAGATCCAGAGAGGAAATAAGTATAAGAGAAACAAACCTGCTTCTTGTTTGGTTTTTACTTCTAACAAACAGCAAAAGAAGTCATCCCTTCCCAGGCTAAAGCTGTTACAGTTGCACTACTTGGCCTACTGCCACTATTGAAAAGTTCATCATTGTTTTTTTCATGCACCAAGAACAATGTATTTGCCAAACCAATCATGAGTCTGACTGCAAGCATATGGTAAAGGTACAGAGGACCACAGGAGAGGCAGCCAGGAAGAAGTGGTATGGATGGAAAGCCAGGCAATTTCGCTAGGACTGCATTTTCAACACACTCACCTTCATTGTGGTAACTCAGGATTTTATGAGTTACTTGGAACTACCATGGGTAGGCTGTTGGGCAGTTAACATCTCTGAAGTTACAAATGTCCCAAAAAATGGGAAGTTTCTCCAAAGATCCAGCAGGATTCTTACTCCCAAACAGGCTGCCTATCTCCACAGTGATGCCTCCGTGAGTCTGAGGGGATGGTGGTAGGTATGGCTAAGACTCCTTTTGTAGATAATTTTATGCAGTTATAGTCTTGAATCACTCTATATCTCTTGTCTGCATATACTGGTATCTTTCTGTCTTGGATCACTGTCACCAAGGTAATAGCCATGTGAATAGCAACACTGAAAAGAAATTTAAACTTTGCTAACTTCATAGGGAATGTGATGATATGGGCATTTCCTGGTGCTTAAGCATTGAGGACTAATGCCCAAATCTCAGAAGAAAAGATTGTCAAGCAGATCAAGGGCAATCTAGCTACAAGAAACTGTAAAGTACAAGATGGAAATATTTGAATCCATACTTAAATGGCCAGATTTCTTTTCCCCTACATGCAAAAACTAGATGAAAATGGAACTGAAAGATGGAGAGGTGATACAGTAGAAAAAGGACAAGTTTGGATGAGAATCATGGAAATGTTGCTCTTTTTTTTTAAGACTTAATTTATTTATTTGAGAAAGAGAGAACGTGTGCAAGTGCAGGGGGGGAGTGGCAGAGAGAGGAAGAGAGAATCTTTTAAGCAGACTCAACACTGAGTGCAGAGCCCCACAGAGGGCTGACCCCATGACCCCAGGATCATGAGCTGAGCTGAAATCCAGAGTCAGCCACTTAACCAACTGCATGACCCAGGCACCTGGAGATGGTTGCTCTTATTAAAGAAGAATGACATGTTCAAAGTAGAAAAGATTCACTTGGTTCACCACTTTATCTCTCAGATACCAATGAGACTCTAAAGCAGCCATCCAACAAAATGGGGGCCATTTTGTTTACTTTGTGAATGTAAGCCTAGGCAACAGACTTGAGAGCTGCCCCTGCACCTAAATGAGCAGAGGAGACAATTGGAAAGAAATGGCAGAGCCAAGAGAGAAAGCAGGCTTATTCACCATGCAAGAATGAGAAATTTCACCAAGGCAAGCATATACTTGAGAAGGTATCCAGGATTGAGCTATACCCTACCTCAGCAACAGAAGAGGCTGAGGGCTATCAGAGCCATACCATATATTTGTCCCCTCCACTCTTTGAATCTAGATCCCCAGCTCAAGATCGTACTTGAGGGAAGGGAAGACATGGGATGTAAACTGAATTTAAGATTAAAGTTTTGATGAAGTGGGATTTATTACTCGGTTGCAAGGGTGGTTCAATATTTGCAAATCAGTGTATTACATCACATTAATAAAAGAAAGGGTAAGGGCGCCTGGGTGGCTCAGTGGGTTAAAGCCTCTGCTTTCGGCTCAGGTCATGATCTCAGCGTCCTGGGATCGAGGCCCGCATCGGGCTCTCTGCTCAGCAGGGAGCCTGCTTCCTCCTCTCCCTATCTCTCTGCCTGCTTCTCTGCCTACTTGTAATCTCTCTCTGTGTGTCAAATAAATAAAATCTTTAAAAAAAAAAAAAAAAAAAAAAAAGAAAGGGTAAGAACCATATGATCATTTCAGTAGATACAGAAAAAGCATTTGACAAAGTACAATATCCACTCATGATAAAAAACCCTCAACAAAGTAGGTTTAGCAGGCACATATGTAGGCCGTATATGAAAACCCACAGCTAATATCATCCTAAATGGGGAAACACAGAGTTTTTCCTCTACAGTCAGTAACAAGAAGACAGGGATGTCCACTCTCACCACTTTTATTCAACATAGTACTGTCAGTCCCAACACAGAAACCAGGCAACAAAAAGAAATAAAAGTTATCCAAATTGGAAAGAAAGAAATAAAACTTTCACTATTCGCAGATGACATGATACTATATATAGAGAACCTAAAAGATTCCACCAAAAAACTGCTCAAATTGCTAGAATTCAGTAGCCACAGGATACAAAATTAACATACAGAAACGTTTTGCATTTCTATACACCAATAATGAAGTAGCAGAAAAAGAAATTAAGGAATCACTTCCATTCACAATTGCACTAAAAACAATGAGTTACCTAGGAATAAGCCTAACCAAGGAGGTGTAAGAGCTGTACTCTGAAAACTGTACGACACCAATGAAAGAAATGCAAGACAACATAAAGAAATGGAAAGACATTCCATGTTCATGGACTGTAAGAATAAATTATTTAAATATCTATACTACTCAAAGCAATCTACACATTTAATGCAATCCCTATCAAAATACTAACAGCATTTTTCACAGAGCCAGAACACAAAATCCTAGAATTTATATGCAACCATTAAAGACCCCAAATAGCCAAAGCAATCTTGACAAAGAAAAATAAAGCTAGAGGTACCACAATTCCAGACTTCAAAACTGTAGTGATCAAGACGGTATGCTACTGATGCAAAAATAGACAAATAGATCAGCAGAATAGAAAATCCAGAAATGAACCCACAATTATATGGTGAATTAATCTTCAGTATAGCAGGAAAGAATATCCAATGGAAAAAAGAATGTCTCTTCAACAAATGCTGTTGGGAAAACTGGACAGCAACATGCAACAGAATGAAAGTGAGCCACTTTCTTACACCACACACAAAAATAAATTCAAAATGGATTAAAGACCTAAATGTTAGACAAGAAACCATTAAAATCCTAGAAGAGGGACACCTACGAGGCGCAGTCAGTTAAGTGCCAGACTCCTGGTTTCAGCTCAAGTTATGATCTCAGGGTGGTGAGATCCACACCCACATGGGGCTCTACACTCAGCACAGTCTGCTTGGGATTCTCTCCCTCTGCCCCTCCCACTTGTGCTCTCTCTCTCTTTCTCTCAAATAAATAAATCTTAGAAAAAAAAAATCCAAGAAAAGAACACAGGCAGTTAACTGCTTTGATATCAGCTGTAGCAATATTTTTCCAGATATGTCTCCTGAGGCAAGGGAAATAAAATAAAAAAAATAAACTATTGGGACTACATTAAAAAAGAAAGAAAGGGAAAAAAACTTCTGCACAGTGAAGGAAACAATCAACAAAACTAAAATCCAACCTATGGGATGGGAGAAGATACATGCAAATGTCATTATCTGACAAAAGGTTAGTGTCCAAAATACATAAAGAACTTATAAAACTCAACAGCCAAAAAATAAATAATCCAATTAAAAATGGACAGAAGATATGAATAGACATTTCTCCAAAGAAGATATGCAGGGCCAACAGACACATGAAAAGATGCTTATCACTTATCATCATGGAAACGAAAATCCAAACTATAATAAGATATAACCTCACACTTGTCAGAGTGGCTAAAATCAGTAACACAAGAAACAACAGGTGTTGGCAAGGATGTGAAGAAAGGGGAACCCTCTTACACTGTTGGTGGGAATGTAAAGTGGTACAGTCATTCTGGAAAACAGTATGGAGGCTCCCCAAAAAGTTAAAAACAGAGATACCCTATGATCTGGCAGTTGCACTACTAGGAATACAAAAATACAAATTCAAAGGGATACATGCACCTTGATTTTTATAGCAGCATATTTACAATAGCCAAATTATGGAAACTGCCCAAATGTTCATCAATTGATAAATGGATAAAGAAGATGTGGGAGATATCTATAACTCTGTATCAAATCTATATCTATATATCTAGCTAATGGAATATTACCCAGCCATAAAAAAGAATGAAATCTTGCCATTTGCAACGACATAGATGGAGCTAGAGTGTATTATGCTAAGTAAAATGTAAGTCCGAGAAAGACAAATACCATATGATTTCACTCCTATGTGGAATTTAAGAAACAAAACAAAAATAAAGGGAAAAAGAGAGACAGAGAGAGAAAAGCAAACCAAGAAACTTAACTATAGAGGACAAACTTCTGGTTACCACAGGGGAGGTGGGTGGGGGGATGGGTGAAATAGGGGATGGGGATTAAGGAGGGCGCTTGTGATGAGCACTGGGTGATGTACAGAAGTGTTGAATCACTATATTGTATACCCAAAACTAATATTACACTGTATCTTAACTGAAATTTAAACAAAAACTTAAAAAATAGATTAAAGTTTTTAAATGGCTTGAGTTTTTATAGCTAGATCAACTAGGAAGTTGTGGTTTCTGCCAAGATATCATTATAGGGACGCAAAGGGAGATTTAGCAGAACAGCATTGAAACCAGTGGTTGGGGAAAAGATTCATATTTGAAATCTTACTGCATAATTTAGAATCCTCAATAAACCGGTAATATGTAACATGTATAATATATACGTAACAAAAATATTGATAAATTATTTTGTTTATTTGGGTGTTTACTTGTTTATTTTCTCTCTCCTTCCACTTGATTATAAGCCCCATTAAAATTCCAGCAAAAATAAGGGAATTTATAGTATGCTACATTAAATCAGGCTAACAATTGTAAAATGCAAAAAGGAAGTTTTCCCAATCCATCAGTGTTTATTATTAGACATCTAAATCTCCAAGAATCTGAGTCCTCTGCTGTTCCAAGACTCAATAATTCAATTGCTCATTTCCCCATTTATTCACTCAATAAATATATATTCAACTTCACACATATTGCAGTATGGTGGGTGGTGTGGGGACTTCAAACATACTTTAGAAACAGTTTTTCCAAAGAACATAAAATCAGAGCGGGGGAGCAAGATAGAATTCAATAAATTATCTGAGAAGAAGGTGTAAATTAGAGAATGAAGTTGTATCTACACATGGTAGTAGCTTTTCAGAAGACCATGGTTTGATCAGGTATGTGGTTAACAGGGAAGCAGTCACAGAGGCACAGAATGTGAGGAGGCTATAGGGAGCTGACTGGTTTGGTTGCAGGAAGTATGTAGAAGAAGTAAACAGGGCCAACAATGAAATCTGAGGGTATCTGAAAGAAAATCATTAGGTATCGTAGGGTTTGGTGGGGGAGAACCTAGAATACAGTGCTGAGGAGTTTGACTTAACCTGAAAGGAAACTGTGTACCCCCTGCAAAAGACATAAAATATAGGATTGGGATGGAGTGAAGAGGCAGAGACTTCTAGCAGCCAGCCTAGGTTTTGTTGCTGTTGTTTTTTTAATTAAAGTATAGTTGACAAAAGTTATGCTAGTTTCAGGTGAACAACAAAGTTATTTGACAATTATAGACATTACAGAATGCTCACCACAATAAATGTAGTCTCCATACAATGTTATTACAATATTATTGACTATATTCTCTATGCTGTACTTTTCATTCCCATTAGTTGTTTATTTTATAACTGGAAGTTTGTGCCTCTTAAATCCCTTCCCCTGTTTTGTTTATCCCCCAACCCCTTCCTTCTGGTAACCACCAGTTTGTTCTCTGTACTTATGATCTCACTTATATGTGGAATCTAAAAATCAAATGAATGAACAAACAAACAATCTAGGTATCTTTAAGATCAGTATTGGACCTAGAAACTAAGGCGAGTCTCAGGACTCGGGTGGGGTCAAGGTGCAGAGAGTGGTAGTAAATAGAGGCAGAGTAGCAGGCAGTTTTGTTCTTCCTTCTCCCAATCACTATAACAAGCCTGAATTTATAATCCTAGATGTAATATCTGCAATGTGATTAACATGTTTTAGAATTGTATTGGGGCTAATAAATGGAGAATAGTGATTCTAACCCAAAATTCCTTAGCTAACTGGTTTGAACTAAGAAATTTAGAGAACTATGGAGAGCAGTTTTTCTCCCTGTGGTATAATCCAGGAAATGTATTAACATAAGATTATTACATTTGATGTAAACAGTAGGGGCCAGAATTTGTGAAACTAGCTACTTGTATGGTCTGGTGGCTCAGCCACTGGAACATCCACTATGTGAACAAACTGAATTTAAGTTATCTTCAGGTTGCTTTCACTCTAAAGAAAAGCCCTATAACTGCTGATCAATATGCTGTGCAGAGCTTCTCCTTGAAACTGCTGGATAATTTTTACTGCAGTTATAATTATAACATTTACTCATTTTTTGGTGTAATTACTGATGCTCACAGTAGCTCAACTTGAATATTTCAAAATCATTTGAATATTAATTTAAAATACATTTCTTATGTTTATTCTTCTTTTATTTTTAGCTGCTACAGTTGCTGACTTTCTAAGAGGAGCCAAAACGAATGCCACTTCCCTGAAGACTGCCCTGACCTTTGCCACCAAATAATGAAGTCAGAGCCCATGTATTCTGTACTCTTCATTTGTCATTAGTTATGGAGTGACATGTGCAAATACCTTACATTATCTTTAACTCTTTCATTAGTTTTTAACTCTGTGTATGCTTGTGAATTCAGCTAAGTTTTAAATTCCTTGAGAGAAAGGGCGGTGGATCATAAATTGCTATAGTCATAAAACAAGGTTGTTATTTCTTTTTAATAACTATTATGTCTAAATCCAATGAAATATGATCACATTGCTTTGAATCATTTTCATTTGCCTTTTAGAGCCAGAAATGGGCTGACAATTTTCTTTTTGTAACTCAAATGCTCTCACACAGTCTGAGTTGTCAGTGCCCTCTCTCTCCGTCTCCCACAGAATGCCATTCACCTGTTGGTATCTTCCTGAATCCCTTCTCCAATCCTTTCACTTTCTTGCACCTTCTACTCTGCCTGAAAACAGAGAAACTAATTTCTGCAATGCATGAAATAAGTTGTTGTCCTTTCTAGGTAATACAGTGCCTTACCCAACTCAGTCAGAAATAATTAATTTTAGACGTTTTGTTTTTAATTGGAACACTTTTTGTTACAACAGAAATCTAACTGCACAGGGAGCTGTCTACCAACAACTTGGGCAACCTAAACTTTTGGTGATCCTAGGAAACCTTTATTTAGAGTGTTAATTCAAAGCTCTTTGGACTGGTGTTGAATTATTTTTGAGATAACTTCATTTTCCTTGCACTGATTCACTTTCTGACAAATAAAGAAGAGCACACAATTATAAAGAGATCCATAGTAAAAAAAAAAATCTAGGGAGTTAGGTCTTGAAGAAGCAAGTATGGATTGTAGTTTACATTAAAATATGTTTCATTCGAAATAGATCCATCTAGCATGAAACAAGAGTCTCTGAGTATTATGATAGAAGAAAATGACACTACACAATTTATAAGGAAGCCATTTCCTTTCTTACAGCTCCAATGATATTATTTATACCAAAGCACAGGGCAGGCATTTACACCATACCTGCTCCTTCTGTGATATATTCTGCTGGAATATGAAACAGGTTTATAAGGAGGCTTACCTTACGCTGCACTAAACAGTATCTGATAATTAGTAAAAACTCTGCTGATCTCTTGTAAAGCACATTTTTCATTCTATAACAATTTTGTGCTTGTTTTTCAAACAGTGATCCAAATTAGATGCCACAGGAAGAATTGTTGAATTTCAAAATGCAACACCCTATAACAGTAAAAGAGCTTTCTAATTTGATATGGTTTATAGTTAATATCTAAAAGATTTCTGAAAAGTTCTTCAAGGTTTCCTATGATATCCGAGGGCCTTCTTCAACCACAGATGGAATCTAGGTAGACCTAGAATAACTTGGTATTTTGATAATCAATTAATACCTTGTGTTGTAGCCAAAATAGTTGTTCAACTTTGTTTATGGTTTTAAAAGCAAACTTATGTTCATTCCACATAAACTGTTGAAATTTTTAATAAGACACTTTTAAAGAACACGTTCAGGTTCACAGAAAAACCGATCAGAAGATACAGAGATTTCCCATATATCCCCAGGCTCACACATGTAAACCTTCGTCATTATCAACATTTCCCACTGGAGTGGTATATTTATTACAACTGGTGAACCTGTATTGACACACCATAGTCACCCAAAGTCCACAGTTTACATAATGGTTTACTCTAGGTGTCGTATATTCTACGGGTATGGACAAATGTAGAATGACAAACACCAGCATTATGGTTTCATTCAGAGTATTTTCAAGCTCTAAAAATCCTCCATGCTCTATGTGTCCATCAGTCCCCCAACTGGCAACCATTGGTAACCAATGATCTTTTTACTGTCTCAAAGTCTGCATTTTCTAGACTATCAAATAGTTGAATAATACAGTATGCAACATTTTCAGATTGGCTTGTTTCACTTAGTAATATTCACTTAAGTTTCCTCATGTCTTTTTATGGTTCTACAGCTCATTTTTTTTTTTTAGTGCTGAATAATACTTCCTTGTCTGGATGTACCATAGTTTATTTATCCATTAGTCTATTGAAGAACATCTTGGTTGCTTCCAAGTTTTGGCAATTGTGAAAAAAGCTGTGATAAACATCCACGTTCAGACTTTTGTATAGATATGAATTTTCAACTCTGTTGAGTAAATACCAAGGAGTGCAATTGCTAGATTGTGTATGTTTAGTTTTATATCAAAATGTTACACCATCTTTCAAAATGGTTGTATCTTTCTGCATTCCTACCAGCAATGAATGAGAGTTTTTATTGTTCCACAAATATGCCTGCATTTGGTGTTATCAGTGTTCCAGATTTTGGCCATTCTATTAGATGTGCAGTGTTACTGAACCGTTGTTCAAACTGCATTTCCCTGATGACACATGATGTGGGGCGTCATTTCACATATATCTTTGTCATCTGTAAATCTTCTTTGATCAGGTGTTTGTTCAGCTATTCGGCCTATTTTTTAACTAGCTTGTTTGTGTTCTTATTGTTGTGTGTTTTTAATCTCCCTGTATTTGGGAATTTTCCATTTATCTTTCTGTTATTGAATTTTAGCTTAATCCAATTGTGATCTGAGAACAGACACAGTATGATTTCTGTTCTTTAAAAATTTGTTAAGGTGTGTTTTATTTTTTGATCTATTCTGATAATCTCTGCCTTTTTATGAGTGCATTTTTTAAAAGATTTTTATTCACATATTTGACAGAGAGAGAGAGATCACAAGTAGGCAGAGAGGCAGTCAGAGAGAGAGGGAGAAGCAGGCTCTCCGCTGAGCGGAGAGCCCAATGCGGGACTCAATCCCAGGACCCTGGGATCATGACCTGAGCCAAAGGCAGCTGCTTAACCAACTGAGCCACCCAGGCATCCGTTATGAGTGCATTTAGATCACTGATGTTCAAATTGATTATTGATATAGTTGGGTTAATATCTACCATATTTGTTACTTTTTTCTGTTTGTTGTCCCAGTTACTTAGTCCTATTTTTTTCTTCCTCTCTTTTTCTGCCTTTTGTAGATTTAACTGAACATTTTTTATGATTCCTTTTTCTAACTATTCTTAGAATATCACTTGCCCTTCTTTTTAAACATTTCTTAGTAGTTTCTCTAGAGTTTACCATATACACTTACAGCTAATCCAAATTCACTTTCAAATAACACTTCTGGGGCGCCTGGGTGGCTCACTTGGTTAAGCAACTGCCTTCGGCTCAGGTCATGATCCCAGGGTCCTGGGATCAAGCCCTGAGTTGGGCTCCTTGCTTGGCAGGGAGCCTGCTTCTCCCTCTCTCTCTGCCTGCTTGTGCACTCTCTCTCTCTCTCTGTCAAATAAATTAATAAAATAAAAAAAAACTATACGACTTCACAGGCAGTATGAATATCCTAGTACAACAAAATTATCCTAATTTCTCCCTCATATCCCTTGTATTATTGCTATTATGCATTTCACTTATATAAGCATGAGATCTAAGATACTGTTGGCATTATTATTTTGAACTACTATGAGATAGATCAATTAAGAATAAAAAAAATAAAAGTTTTTCTTTAACTTTCACTTCCTCCCTCTTCCCATTCTCTTATTTTATGCAGATCATTGTTTCTGACCTTTATAATTTTCCTTCCTTCTAAAGATCGTGTAACATTTCTTGTGAGGAAGGTATACTGGCAACAAATTCTGTCAATTTTTGTTTGTCTGAGAACATTTATTTCTCTTTTATTTTTGAAGGATAATTTAACAAAGTTCATAGAAGTAATGTCCACAATCACCAAACTGTGGAAAGAGCTGAGATGTTCTTCAACAGATGAATGGGTAAAGAAGATGTGGTCCATATATACAATGGAATATTACACAGCCATCAGAAAGGATGAATACCCAACTGTATCAAGATGGATGGGACTGGAGGAGATTACGCTGAGTAAAATAAATCAAGCAAAGAAAGTCAATTATCTTATAGTTTCACTTACTTGTGGAACACAAGGAATAAAATGGAGGACATTAAGAGAAGGAAAGGAAAAGTGAATTGGGGTAAATCGGAGGGGGAGACGAAAGATGAGTGACTTTGGATTCTGAGAAACAAACTGAGAGTTATGGAGGGGAGGGAGGTGCGGGGAAAGCTGACCCAGGTGGTGGGTATTAAGGAGGGCATGTATTTCATGGAGCACTGGGTGTGGGGCATAAACAATGAATCTTGGAACACTGAAAAAATAAAATGAAATTAAGATGTTAAAAAAAAAAAAGTTCAGGATTTCTAGATTGGTGTTTACTTCCTCTCGACGCTTCAAATATTCCACTCTAATCTCTTCTTGCTCACATGATTTCTGAGAAGTGAGATATAATTTTTATCTTTGTTCCTCTCTAAGTAGGGTGTTTTCCCCTCCGGTTTTTTCCAAGACTTTTTTTTATTTTCCTCATGTGTCTGTAGTTTGAAGATGATATGCTAGTTACAGGGTTTTTGTTTGTTTGTTTGCTTTTTGTTTTTATCCTTCTTAGTGTTCTCTGAGTTTCCTGGATCTGTGGTTTGGTGCCTGACATTAATTTAGGGAAACTATCTGTCATTCTTGTTTCAAATATTTTTGTCTGTTCCCTTCTCTTTTCTTCCCCTCTGGTTTCCCCATTTACACATATGTCACACCTTTTGCAGTTGTCCCATAGTCCTTGGATATTGTTCTGTATTTTTCAGTCTTTGTTCTCTTTGCTTTTCGGTTTTCAAGGATTCTACTGATACATCCTCTATCTCAGAGATTACTTCTTCAACCATGTTCTTCCTAATAAGCCCATTAAAATCATACTTCATTTCTATTAGTTTTTTAATCTCTAGCATTTCTTTTTTGTTCTTTCTTAAGACTTCCATCTCTGCTTACACTGCCCATCTGTTCTTGCGTGCTGTCTATTTTATCCGTTAGAGCCCTTAGCATATTCATCATAGTACTTTAAATTACCTGTCTGATGATTTTCATATCCCTGAATATCTGGTTCTGATATTTGTTCTGTCTCTTCTAATTGTGTTTTGTGTCTTTTGGCATGACTTGTAATTTTTCCTGATAGCTGGTTATATTGTCCCTGGTAAAAATAACTGTTGTAAATAGTCCTTTAGTAATGTGGTGGTTATACAGTGGAGGAGGGGAGGCATTTTAGAGTCTACAGTTGGGTCTCAGCCTTTTAGTGAGCCTATGCCCCTGGACTATAAACTTCACAACTGCTTCTCAGGTTATTTTTTCCTTCCCCCTTAGGTGGAATGGGATGGCTGGAACAGGCTCAAATTCAGTATTTCCCTCCTTCTGTGTGAGAGGCTAAAGCTGGGTGGACTTGGGTATTTCCCTTCCCCCATGTCAGTTAGGCTCTCATAACACCCTGGCAAGTTGGGCTCTCACTAACTAGTCTGCTCTGACGGCAGACCTTGTTGTTGTTGTTGTTGTTTAAAGATTTTATTTATCTATTTGACAGAGAGAGAGAGAGAGAGTGAGCGAGCATGAGAGGGGGTAGGGTCAGAGTGAGAAGTGCACTCTCCTCCGCTGAGCACGAAGCCTGATGCAGGACTCAATGCAGGACTTGATGTAGGACTTGATCCCAGGACCCTGGGATCATGATCTAAGCTGAAGGCAGACACTTAAGGGACTGAGCCACCCAGGCGCCCCTGATAGCAGGCCTTGTTAAGAACACAATGCTCTGGACTATTTCAAAATGGATCTCTTCCTCCTCCACCTGCCAAAAGCATCAGGGAACTTTTCTCCAATATTTACTGTGGGAAACTGGTTGAGATTCTGGAGACAAATCTCACAATATTGTTGGGATCTCACTATGACTGGGTCTTCCTGGTGTTTTTAAGCCTTAGTTGTATCCACACTGAGCCTCCAGCAATTCATCAATTATATTTTAGATTTTCTTACTCTGGCACTGGTTCCTGTGGCAGTTTCCACCATGAGTCTCTGCTTTGGTAAGCTACAATGACCCGTATTTTCCTGTCTGTCTCTCCAAGCTCTGGAGTAGCAGTTTGTCCTATGTCCTCTTCTCTTTTTGGATCCAAGAAGAGTGGCTGATTTTTCCATCTGTTCAGCTTTTTATTTGTTTTTTGGGCAGAATGGTGACATTCAAGCTCCTTACATACGGAACCAGAAACTGGAAGTGTCTCAAAATTGTTTTTATTCCTTCAACCACAGACATGTAAATTATAAAACACAATGTTAAGGAGGTATATGAGTGTTCAGTATACCTTATTATATAAAAGTTGGTCACTAAAGACTGTATCAGCAATAAATGGTTCATGTAATTTACTTGTGTAAAATTGCCAAGTCTTATTATTTTAGACATTAAAATAAGCAAAGCAGATTGAGCATTTAAGCAGTTGGTGACTAATTCGATCTGTAAATGTTCAACATAGTGCTTTTGTCTTTAATGGTACAACTAGTGAAGAATGTGGGTGGGAAGAAAGGTGGAAATGAATGTTATTGATGATCCCTGATTTATATGCAATCTCAGCAACACAGAAGTTTGCTTTTACTACCTGATGATACATATGAGGGAATCTCTCGCTTAAGCAATTTTGTAATTAGCTGCACACTATTCAATGATGAACCACTAAATTGCCTATTTGCTGATAAATGTGATACTTATTGACAGATTACAAATGCCTCAAACTTTGTTAACCATTTATACATATATCACCTTATTTACTTCTCCAAGTAGACTTTAAGTTTGGTGTCTTATTTTCATGTTCTATTTGATATAACAGAGTCTTAGAAAAATTCCAAAAATTAATCAGAAATTTGATCAAAATAGTAAATGGTGGGTTGGATTTGAAGTCAAATCTATCAGAATTCACTG
Source organism: Ailurus styani (assembly GCA_002007465.1). NCBI lineage: Eukaryota > Metazoa > Chordata > Mammalia > Carnivora > Ailuridae > Ailurus > Ailurus styani. The sequence continues at coordinate 191,070 of LNAC01000577.1, forward strand.
GGACACTATGTCACACTATATGCTACACACAAATGAATGAGAAGAAAATACTATTTCCTAAGTTTTTGAGTACTGGGACTGATGTTTTAGGTTCATAATGTTAGGTGTAGCTCCCTGACCAAGCAAAGAAAAAAAACATGATCTCTGAAAAAAAAAATGTGATCTTCAGATTTCCAAAAGAGATTATGTGAGAATATACAAATACTCATATACTGTTTTAGGGTTTACAGATCTTTTGCAGATAAGTTATCTTGTATTGTTTGTCCTATGTTATCACATATGATGAATAAATACTTATTAACTTTTATTTTATTCCTTATAAAATTTAAGTCTCCAGTGAAGGAATAAGAATATGTAGTTAATTCAGGAATGTGTTTCTGCTCAGTTTTATAGCTCTTCTGGATCAGGGGCTTTTTCTACCAAGAAGGTACCAAAGCAATTAATGACTTGATAAATAACATGACTGTTTCATTGACTTCCATTTCAAAGGGAGAAGTCTGTATCACTAGCTACTCAGATACAGATATAGACAAATCTGTGTATACCTCTGTGTTCTAGGTTCTCTCTACTATTTATGTATTTTTTTCTCTCTGCCACCTTTTGAACAAGTTTCAAAAGCTGGGAACTAACTTGGTAAAACGGCACCCCATTTATTTATACTGAAAGTTCCTCAATCAAACTTCAAGTCCTCACAGGATAGAAATAGCCTTCTTTCTCTTCACTTATATGTATTTCCTGCAATTCTGTTGCCTATTTTGAAATATAGTCCTATTTTTGCGTACTAAGTTCTATTACCCTCTATTTTTCCCTGCCTCCTTCACAAATAGGGTACATTGTGCTTTCTCTGAAACTTCCTTGCATTTGTCATTTCATCGATGTAAACGTACTATTAGTCAATTCAACATTCAAGGTGAGTTCATAACGCTGACTTACAGAAGAGCATTACATTATTTTCTGTATCATTCTCAATCATACCCTCATTTTTTTCCAACATTGTACATTGAAATACTCACAATGATGCATAGATCCTTTTCCTGAGAGGTTACAATGCAGAGTGAAATAAGAATACTTTCTGGTAATATATTACTTGTCACACAGTGATTTCAAAGCACTTTGTTAACAAAGAAAGATTATTACCATCAATTTAATGGGAACTGAAACACATAAGTTAAATTACTTTTTCAAAGTTGAACAGAAAGTAAGTTACTACATTATGAACATAATTCATGTTCCTGTCATTACAGTGTTTAATTCTATCTAGTGGAACACACTTCCTTTCAGGCTGTCTTCTACATAACAATTTACTGCCCACTTGGCAGAGCGGAGGCTCAAATTCATGGATATGAGAATCCACTGTATCTAGGCAGAATCTGGGTTTACCAAGTCATACAGTGTCATGACTTTGGGGAGGTGGAGCCAGAGTGGAACTGCTTCACTATATGTGTGGAACAGCTCACACTTTCTCATGTCCATAGCTTTCAGAAAACAGACTGCAAACAGTTAGAGAAATCTGGGGAGAAGCGTCAAAAACTAAACAAGAAACAGGTAAAGAGCAAGCACTCATTCCATTGCCTGAAAATCAACACTAAACTAATGGTGGTATTACTCTCTTCCATTATGTATATAAGCATATGCACGTGTATTTTAAACATTAGGATTATAACCTAGTCACAATATCTGTCTTTTTTATTTTCACTTGATATTGTTTTTGAACATTTAAATATTAATGAACCCTTTTCACAATGTATTTTTAAAGGGTTCCTAATTTTCCTATGTAGGTATACATGTGCATATGCATATATGCAAATATATATAATTTACTTAGGTATTCCCCTATCATTTGTCATTTTTGTTTATTTTTTACTGTTTATAAAAAAAACTTTGAAAAATCCTCATATATATGCCAAATTTTCAATCTCTTCCTTTAGATTATTCCATTTTTTTATATTGTTTAAAAATAAAGCTATTTTGGGACACCTGGGTGGCTCAGTCAGTTGTGTCTTCCTTGGGCTCAGGTCATGATCCCAGGGTCCTGGGATCCAGCCCTGTGTCAGGCTTCCTCCTCAGTAGGGAGCCTGCTTCTCCCTCTGCCTCTGCCTGCCACTCCTCCTGCTTGTGCCCTCTCTCCTCCCTGTCAAATAGATAAAAATCTTAAAAAAAAAATAAAAAAATTTAAGCTATATTGAGATAACTGAGACATTTTCCTAAAATTTTTCTAAAAAAAAAAATAGAGCATGTGCGAGAGAGAAATATAAATTTGTATTTCTAAAATGTAATAATTTATTTTATTTGGACTTTATTTTTATTAATGTATAGTTACATCAACCCAAACCTCTAGCACTGGAAACCAAGTATTAACATTTTTTATGTATTTTCTTTTCAGGTATTAACATTTTTAAAAACTTTCCGAGTTGATTCTTGTATGCAAGCAACATTGAGCACAAATACTTTATTTAACCACAAAACAAAGTTACATATACACAAAAAAGTAGTGTAATTTATTTTCCTTTTTAAAACATTATTGATATTAGTATATCAATTTTCCTCTATTGTTTACTTTTTTGGGCTGTACCCTGTAAATTCTAATGTGTAGCGATTTCAGTATCATTGTCATTTAAACAAGTGTTCTTTTTCAGTTTTTATATCCCCACTGGCATTAGTGTTGTTTAAGAGAAGGCTTCTTTCTCCCTGGTAGATTTTTGTAATTGATTTCTGATTGTGTAAATGATTATTTGTTTTATTGCATTAAAACCAAAATCAATTGGCTTTATTTTTTTAACACTTTAAAGCTGTTATTTACTTTATAACTTAATATTTGGTCAATTTTGCAGAATGTTCCTTTGTCACTTGAAGCAGCAGCATGTTCTCTGACATGATGATCAATGTTTAAATACACAGTAACCAAATATACCTTACTTATTATATTGCTTAAGTCCTCTATATCTTTAATTATGTTTTGTCCCCTGGACGTGTTTCCACTGAAAAAAAAAGATCTTGTTTTTTTGTTTCGTTTTGTTTCCTTTATAAAAGTTGATGCTAGGCTATTCTGTACATACTTATTCTTTAATGTGATAAACTTGAAATTATACCCTCATCTTATTTTATGTGTGTTGTTTGTATTCTACCTTGTTTCACTTTAAGAACATAATTCCTTCTTTTATTTTCTTCACATTTACCTGACAGAAATTTTGTCATGTCTATGCTTTTATATACTTTTTAAAATTTTTTATTTCATTTTATTTGATTTTAATTCCAGTTAACATGCAGTGTGATATTAGTTTCAGGCATACAGTACAGTGATTCAGCATTTCCATACATCACCCAGTGCTCATCACAACAAGTGCCCTCCTTAATCACCATCACCCATCCCCTACCTACCTCTACCTCCCCTCGTAACCATCAGTTTCTTCTCTATAGTTAAGAGTCTATTTCTTGGTTTCTCTCTCTCTCTCTCTTTTTCTAACTTTTTAACATATGAGTGAAATTATATGGTATTTATCTTTCTCTGACTTGTTTCACTTAGTATTATATTCTCTAGCTCTATCCATGCCATTCCAAATAGGAAGATTTCATTTCTTTGTATAGCTGAATAATATTCCATTGTGTATATATACCACATCTTCTTTATCCATTCATCTATTGATGGACGCTTAGGCTGCTTCCCTAATTAGGCTATTGCCAAGTAATGTTGCTCTAAATATGGGTACGTGTATCCCTTTGAATTAGTGTTTTTGTATTTTTTTGGTAAGTACATAGTAATGTGATTACTGGATCATAGGGTAGTATTGTTAAATTGTTTATGTTACCTAAAGAAATCTACACATTTAATGCAATCCCTATTAAAATCCTAACAGTATTGTTCAAAGAACTAGAACAAAAAAAAATCTTAAAATTTATATGAAATCACAAAAGACCCTGAACAGCCAAAGCCATTTTGAAAAAGACAAGCAAAGCTGGAGATATCATTATTCCAGACTTCAAGTTAGATAGTCAAACAAGTATGGTAACGACACAAAAATGGACATAGATCAATGGAACAGAAGAGAAAAACCTAGAAGTAAACACACAATTATATGGTAAATTAATATCTGACAAAGCAGGAAAGAATATCCATCCAATGGGAAAAAGAATGTCTCTTCCACAAATGGTGTTGGGAAACTGGACAGCTACATGCAAAAGAATGAAACTGGATCACTTTCTTACATCACACAAAAAAATAAATTCAAAATGGGTTAAAGACCTACATATGTGAGACCTGAAATCATAAAATTTCTAGAAGAGAGCACAGGCAGTAATTTCTCTGACACCGGCTGTAGCGACATTTTTTTCTACATATATCTCCTGAGGCTAGGAAAATAAAAGCAAAAATAGACTAATAGGACTACATCAAAATAAGGACAACAGAGGAAACAACCAACAAAACTAAAAAGCAATCTACTGAATGGGAGAAGATATTTACAAATGACATATCAAATAAAAGGTTAGTATCCAAAATACATAAGAAACTCATAAAACTTAACACCTAAAACCTAAATAATCCAATTAAAAATGAGCAAAAGAAATGAACAGACATTTCTCCAAAGAAAACATGAAGATGGCCAACAGATAGGAAAAGATGCTCAACATCACTCATCATCGGGGCAATGCAAATCAAAACTACAATGAGATAACACCTCACACCTGTTGTAATGGCTAAAATCTACAACACATGAAACCACAGGTGTTGGCAAGGATGTGGAAAAAAGGAACCCTCTTGCACTGCTAGGGGGAATGCAAACTGGTGTAGCCACTGTGGAAAACAGCATGGAGGTTCCTCAAAAAGTTAAAAATAGAACTATGTTTTCATATTCTTAATTATTTTTTTATTTCCTTTATAATTTAATTTAGGAATGCCTCTTATTCTACAATACAAATTAGCATTTTGCTTAGTGATCCAATAAAGAAATATTTATAAGAGATGAGGTATAAGAAAAAAAGAGGTAAGGTAGATCTATTTTCATGTATTAAGACAAAAGCTTTGATTTTTCCTCTCACATTTGTTGTTTGTAAATACATTTAACTCTGTCATTGTGAGTCTCCCCACCCCTATCAGTTATTTTGAAATTTAGAGAGATTTGTCTACTGGCGACTTTAATATAATGCCCTTAGCTTTCTCTTTCTTTAGAGAAACCTTTCGGTTTCTTAGAATAAGTAATGTAAAATGGGCTTTATTCTCTTCTTCACACTCCCAATCTCTCCTTCCCAACTCAATCTAAGCAAATAAAATCATTTTTCTTAGTCTTTAACTCTGTATTTTTAAATATGCTTAAGAGTCTACTACTTAATTTATCAGCTTCTAGTGCTATCTTTGACTTTCAGCTATTATAAATGAGGCAATGGAAAAATCTTAATTCTGCTTTTCATCTTTCCAACCCCTCCCCCATATTGTTAGCTGTGTCATTTCTAAACATCTGTAGATCATTGACATTTTTATTCTATTCTGTCATCCCTTTTCCCATCTAAGTTTTTGTTTTGATCTGCCAGTTGTTTTGTTTTCACCTTCTAGGAGTTCTTGAGACTTCATCTAAGCAATATTCCATCAGGTCTTTCAGGTTCAAAACTATTTTAAGTCTTTATGTTGAAAAAGAGTTTATCAGAATATAAAAATGCGGGCCTCCATTTTGCCCCTCTGGAGCACCTGATAGACACTCTTTGTCACCTTCTGCATTGACTATTGCTATAGAGAATTGCAATCCTGACTGTTTTCCTAGGAGGTCCTTAATCTTTGTTTTCTGTGTAGCTACACACAAGATGTGTTCTTTATTTTTGAATCTAATATTAACAAATATTATTAATATGTTGGTATGAACTATTCTGAGCCAAATTTCCCTAGAATATGATATCAACATTCAACTTTTAAGTCTTCTTTCATTTTGGGAAAGAGTTCTTAAATTACACATTTAAGGCTTTCCTTCTGCTTTATTGTCTGGACTCACGTATTCCATTTATGCACACGTTGAATGCTGTTTTATGTCTTAAACACCTCACATTTTTCCTTACTTTCTTCACCTTCTTCCTTCACTTCTGTTTTAGTATGTTTACCTTTCTCATGTATAGCCTATATAGTTTATAATGTGTTATATATAGTTTATAAATATAGCCACATAATGGCTATATTTTCTAATTTTCCCCCATTTTTTTTATCTTAGTATGTATCTTTTTATGGTTGTTGTGTTTACTGATTTTTTGTAATGCTTACATTTCAATGAAATGAGTTTTTCCCCCACAACAACTAAATATAGGTAGTCCTTATAAAAAGGACAAGGAATCAGAGAAGTAGCCAAGATTTCTCCATTCGAGGTTGTCCTCCCATGTAAATACAGGGATGGCCATTCCCTTGAATTATGGTTCCTATGACTAACATCAATTCCTTTGCCCCAGGATCTAAACTGACTTAGAATACACTCTGCCACCAACATTTAGGTCCTTCCTTTCTTTCACTGGCTGCTTGTGCCACAGGACAATGCCCCTCCTTTCTTTTGTCCGTCCTTGGACTCTGTGCATTTCTTCTAATTCCAAATCCTCCCTGCATTGGACATCCTGTTCAATCCCAGTCAGCCAGCTAAGGTAAGAACCTTAGTGGGATGCCTGGGTGGCTCAGTTGGTTAGACTTCTGACTCTTGATTTCAGCTTGGGTTTTGATTTCAGGGTTATGAGTTCAAGCCCCACGCTGGGTGTGGAGCCTACTTAAAAAAACAAGCTAACCCTCCCTCCACCTTAAAAAATTAATGAACCTTACCTTTCAGGGGTAAATATTCTCACATGCACCACCCCAACCTAACACTTCCTCCTTTCTTCCCTCCTTGTCTCCTTATAGTTTATAATTATATAAACTTTCTGCCTAAATTCAGCTACCTTAAGTTATTTTTGACTCCATATACATACAATTAGTAGATATGTTTGGTTTTTTGTTTTTTGCTTTCTGTCATCTAGATTTAAACCTAGGTTAAAAGGTCAAATTGGCACATTTAGCACATTGTCCTGTATTGGCGCATATTATTTCTTCACTGACTCAAATATACTGGCAACAGATACAGAATGAAAGTAATATGCCAAAATTTCTCAAATAACGAGTGTCTTTGTTGTTGTTTTGTTTTCTTAAGTAGGATGAGATCTATTTGGCAAGAAGATATTACCAAGTCCTCAGTATATGGGAAGTAGAATTTTATAAAACATTTCTGTATTTTGACACAAAAGAGAATCGCTCTAAAGGGAAATTAGCTATCTTCTTATAAAGTTTACTTAAGACAAATTAAGCATATAAAATTAAAATATGACAATAAAATGTATTTATAACGTCACTAAAATTGATCATTACATTATACATGAAGGAGAGATTCATTTCTGGAGTAACTCTGATGTAGTGACATTAAAAAGTTTGTTACATAGTCAGGATACTTTGATAGTATTGTTAATAGGATATTCTGACAATACAGTTCAGAACAGAATCTAGTATGTACAGGCAACTATTTGTGAGCTAGCAGAAGGCAGGGATTGTGGGATATCTCTCCATCCTGCCTGGAGAGAGTAAAGTTCAGAATGTTTACATCTTGCTTTAACTTTTGTTTGGTACGCACATTTTGGAAAATCAAGGAAAATCCATAGTTGAGAAAAAATCTGATACATTTGTCAGGAGAAAAATGTTATTATGTACTTAGATTTGTTTTCACGTTATCATAAAACACATCAAAAAGATGAGTTGATACTAACACTTAAAGCTGAAAGCTATGGCAGAAATACACACACACACACACACTCATACAGAAAGGATGGCTCCTGCAGAAATTTTTGCCAGGTGCGCATCTCTGATATGGGAAAAATATAATGAGTTGCTTGCTTTCTCTAAAATCAACGTTGAAAGTGCATAGAAGAAAGGTGATTTTGAGATACAAGAAAGAAAATATGAAATCTCTGTGTAGTGTTGAGGTGGTTGCTTGCTATTGAGAGATGGAAGAAGAGGAGGTGACAAATGTGAAGTCTATCAACGAGAACTTCTAGTCAGAGAATACGAAAAGGATGATTTTATAGCTGTGCTCATGTCTTGCCCCCAAATTGCTTTTAGTGTGTCACCACTTGCCCCCAAATCCTACAAAGAGCAGTATCAACTTAGATCAAGTCAGGGATATCCTCCCAGACTGGCTAGATTGGAGTACAGCTTTCTATAGATTCAGAAAAATACTCTACTTCTTGAGTTATCTCGTCCCTAGAAAATATAGCCTATGGTGCAGGCAGGAATTTTTGCTTATTTTTACTTTTATTATTTTTTGAAAAATGAGTACTCTTAACTTCCTAAAGGCCAGCATTATGTAGTATGTGTTGGAGAAGGTGGCTGGAGTGGGTTGCTAGATGTGTAGTGGTAAAACTCACTCCCTAGAACCTGAGGGCCATATTTCCAGTGAATGGAGTTGATACTTTCAGAGAAATTGTTAAGACAGATGAAAGGTGCAATTGCTGGGTAATAATAACATCAACCTAAATAACTATGCCATATAAAGTACAATTAATGGAATGAATAAACAAAAATTTGAATAGTCATTATCTATAGGAAGACAGAGAAAGATATGCAAATATAAATTAAGCCAAGAAGCTAGGTAGAAAGAAAAATCAACTGAAGATACTGGATACCCATAAAATTAAAAGAAACAAACAACTGAAGTAAACTCACAGGAGCTTCAAGTATTGAATGTGTACTCTCAAGAAATGAACTTGGTTTGTTTAGTGGAAGAAAATAGAAGAAAGAAGAATAGCTAATATTTATAATAAGTAAAGAGGCAGAAATGAGTCCTGATGTGACAGTAATGCTATTAAATAAAAATAGGGTACAGGTCCTAAATAAAAGCTAGAGAACTATATTTGCATTAATAGGAAAATCTGAAATTTTGAGACTTTCTGAGAAATACTCCAAATAAAAATGCTACAAAACCCAGAAAATCATATATTGGAATAAAATATAAAAAGTAAACAACAAAATGTATTAATTTGTATTTAAAATGCAAAATTTTTTATTAAAAATGTAACTCTGAAAGGGTATTTTATAGTGGTAATATGAAAACTACAATCAGAAAGATATAATCATTACAAATACACAAATAGCTAACAAAATAACTTAAAAACAGAAACCAAAAACCTGACAGAGTTATAGAGGAAACAGACAAATCAGCAATTCTAGTTTGGTACTTTGACATAAAAATTTTCAGAACCTGACAGATTAAATAGAAAACATTAAGTAATTGATTATTGGAATAACATGATTAAGAAGCACAAACATTTTTCATGTATGTTGGCAATAAATTAATATAATTTTATTAAACTATACTTATGTAGGCATATTTATATATATATAGAAAATTTTTACCTAAGAGATTGCTCATTATGCCCCAAAATACATGGATCATTTATGAACACTGATCATGTCTTCAGTAATAAATGATACATCAAATATGCCAAAAATTAAAGTATGTTCTCTAACAAGCATACAAAGGGATTATTAGTTAGTAAGCATAATCTAGCATTTAATATGTACACGAATTTAAATTGAAATACTACTACTAAGTAATCTCTGAATGAAAGAGGGATTTGAAACTAAATTGTGAGGGGTGCCTGGGTGGCTCAGTCGACTGAGCATCAAACTCTTAATTTTTGGCTCAGGTCATGATCTTCGGATCCTGGGATTCAAGTCCAATCACACCCCCGCCAACACACAAACATCCATGCCTTCCCCTCCCCCCCAACTGTGCCCCTCAGGCTCCAGGCTCAGTGGGGAGTCTGCTTAAGGATTCTCTCTCTCTGCCCCTCCCACCGCTTGCATGCACTATCATGAGTTCTCTCTCTGTCAAATAAATAAATATAAATCTTTAGAAAAAGAACAAAACAAATAAGACTAAAGTGTGAAAATCTTACAGTCAAATGACATAAAATTACTAATGGCTAAAATCTAAGAAACACAGCTAAAATAAATAACCCAGTCAGAAAATGGGCAAAAGACATGAACAGACACTTCTCCAGAGAAAACATAAAAAGTCTAACAAAAATATGGGAAATGCTTAACATCATTAGCCATCGAGGAAATACAAATCAAAACCACAATGAGATACCACCTTACACCAGTTAGAATAGCAAAAATTAACAAGACAGGAAAAAAAAAATGTTGGCAAAGATGTGGAGAAAGGGGAACCCTCTTACACTGTTGGTGGGAATGCAAGCTGGTACAGCCACTCTGGAAAACTGAATGGAAAATATCCTCAAGGTGTTAAAAATAGAGCTACATTATGACCCAGCAATTGCACTACTAGGTATTTACCCCAAAGATACAGATGTAGTGATAAGAAGGGGCACGTGGACTCCAATGTTCATAGCAGCAATGTCTACAATAGCCAGACTGTGGAAGAAGCCAAGATGCCCTTCAACAGATGAATGGATAAAGAAGAAGATGTGGTACATATATACAATGGAATATTATTAAGCCATCAGAAAGGATGAATACCCATCATTTGCATCGAAATGGATAGAACTAGAGGGGATTATGCTAACTGAAGTAAATCAAGCAGAGAAAGACAATTATATGGTTTCACTCATATGTGGAACATAAGCAATAGCATTGAGGATTAAAGAGGAAGGGAGGGAAATTTGAAGGGGGAGAAATCGGACAGGGAGATGAATCAACCATGAGAGACTATGGACCCCAGGAAACGAACTGAGGATCTCAGTAGGGAGGAGGGTGAGAGGAGGGGGTAACAGGGTGATGGGTATTAAGGAGGGCATGTGTTGTGACGTGTACTGGGTGTTATATGTAACTAATGAATCACTGAACAGCACATCAAAAACTAATGATGTACTATTGACTGGCTAACTGAACATAATAATAAAAATAAAAAACACAGCTAAACCAGTAGTACTTATAGGGCACTTCAAATTTAGTTATAAGTAAACAAAAAAATTAAAAAGAAACTAAAATTTAAAAAGAAAATAAAATACCCTGGAAGAGAGGACCTAAGTAAGACCCAATAGGATGAAAGGAGATCATAAGATAAAGGCAGAAATCAATAAAGAAGAAAACAAAAGATTGATGATTTCAAAGCTAAACTAGTCATTAAAAATGATTTAGAAAATCTAGAAGCACCTCTGCTAAGTAAAAGGAGGGGGAAATAAAGAGATGAGGCAAATGAAACAAATTCAAAAGAAAATGAGAAATAACTTCACATGCCATCACAGTAACAAATAACTGAAATACTATAATAACACTCAATACATTTTCAGACTGAGAAAAAAATAGATAAATTTGCCAAAAGTATAAAATTTTAACTTTAAAGAAAGGAACAATACAAGTTAAATATATCAAAAATTAAAGAAATTAACATTTTTATCAATTACATTTCTCCAGTAAAAGCCATGCCCCATGACTGAATGCAAATTTAAGGAATAATAATTTTTCCTTGTACAAGTTGTTCCCAAAGAGGCATAGGGCTGCCCATCCTTTCTGTGAGGCTAATATAACTTTGTTTACAATATTAGATAAGAATAATTCAGTGAAAGATTAAAAACTTGTTTTATTCCTGATTATATATGTAAAAATTCCTAAACAATATGCTCCCCAAACTAATATAATTTATACTAAAAACAATATACCAAAATCAACCACTTTATATCCTAAAAACATGTATATAATAAAATAATAAGAAGTCAATATATCTATCTCTATTAACATGTATAATATTTATCTACATGTATGTGTATATACACATGCATGAATCTATATTTCTATCTGTATAAACCCATATATATGCTTATATCTCTCTTTCTCTTTATTTTTTTAAAGATTTTATTTATATATTTGTGAGAGAGAGAACACAAGCAGAGAGAGCATCAGGCAGAGGGAGATGCAGGCTCCCCATTGAGCAATAAGCCCGATGCAGGACTCGACCCCAGGACCTCAGGTTCATGACCTGAGCCAAAGGCAGATGCTAAACTGACAGAGCCACCTAGGCATCCCTCTCTTTCTCTTTAATACATAAACACTGATTCAGATATAGCTATCTACAGATCTATCTCTATGTATGTATGTATTTATCTATATGTATATAAATTACATATACATAAACATATACAGAATGGTTAAATTTAAGATCCTTTTAAAATAGTGACGTATATACATATATAATCAATATAGATATACACTATTTATAAATTTATATATATATCCATAAATAATTGTAAAAGAAAAAATATATTATTTTAAATGATATCATTTACATATAAGATACGATGGAATAAAAAAAACCTATTAGAACTAAGAAAAAATTGTATTAAGGTAGTTGATTGCAAGATCAATTTGCAAAAGTGTACAGAAAGTATCTGCCCAAGGAATAGCTAACTAGATAGATACTGTAATAGAAAATAAAGTTGCTGTAAATTAAGTCAACAAATAATGTATAGATTTTTATAGAGAACATATTAAAGTACATTAAAAGATATAAAAGACATGACTGAATGCAGATATATAGGTTTAGAGATGATAATTTAAGATGATAAAGATATTACTGTAGAAATTTAATACTTCATAAAAGAAATTAAAATTGACTTTTGAAGAATTTGAGAAATTTATACTAAACCTTATGTGAAAAGAATAAAGGTCCATGAATAGCTAAGTCAATTTTAAAATAGATGAGAAAAAATGTAGACCTCATTCTACCTTATCAAAATAATATACAAAGCCATTGTAAAAGCACACATATGCACAATGGAAACATGATTCATAGTTAATGGAATCAAAGGGAGAATGTGGTATGTGTATATGTATGTGTATATGTATACAGTGGGATATTTAATGGATGTTGTTGGAATTACTGTCATGCTGCATTGTGGAAAAAAAGATACAGATTTCTCCTTTACTCATTTATCAAGCTCAAATTCAGTTTAATTAAGCTCTAGATATAAAAGATATAATTCAAAATATAATAGAAAATGGTATAGTATCTCCATAATTTGGGGGTAAAGACAAAATCAAATCATAAACCATGAGTGAAAAATTCAATGGACTTAACTATATCAGACATAATGGATTTAGTGGATAAAGCATTCAGAGTCATATAACTGATAGGCTGAAAGAAGATATTTCCAATGCATAAACTCAATAAAGAGTACATACCTGAAAAATAAAATGAACAGCTGCGAATGAATCAGAAAAGGGAAAACAAACAAAAAAGACAAACTATTTGAATGTAATTACCACCAAGGAGTCAAACACCAAGGAGTCAAAAGTATTGAAGGATAGGAGCATTCTCACTAATAATCAGAGAAACATACATTAAAACAATGAGATCAAAACGGACATCACATTTTGACATCCTTCGGGTTGTTCTAGATTGGGTTGCGTTTTGAAAGTCAAGTACAAAATACAGTATACATAAAATATGAGTGTTGTATTTCATGGTAATTTTCAAAGGAAATTTTAACAATGCATCAATTGTTGCCAAATGTGTTGCATTTTGAGTCTCATATTTTGTGTAATGCCTATCTACAGTGTGTTTTAAAATGCCCAGAGCATGATGGGCAAATGTACAATGAATTTAAGGGACAAAATTCAAGGGAGCCATATTCAGAAGCTTCATGGGCCCTGCTAATAGCTTAGGTTTCTTTGCTAATATTCAGTGACAGTTTCAATCAGTGTGGTGACAGAATCCTAGGCATTGAATAGAAATAAACATGAATATGTAAGTGGACAATAGATCAGAAAGAGGGAGTCATAAAGGCACAAGGAGCAGTTAGATTTCAGTAACTTAGGAGGAAATTAGGAGGAGTTGAACCAAGGAAGGCGTGAAGGAGTTAGGCAAAGGAGACAGATTCAATGGGTTTGAAAACAAGAGGAATTAACAAAACACAGTGACGGATTAATTTTAAGGGGAGGGCAAGGCAGGGAAGGGAGGATGAATTTTGGGTGTCTAGCTTAGGAAACTCTAAATGTGGTATCATTAACAGCACTGAAAAGGATGCATGTTATTTGGAATACTGGTGGGAATCTAACTGGAGAAGTGTCAGGATCTTAAAATTTAGCCAAAAGATAAATTTTTAAGGATTTTCATCTACACAGTGGTTGAAGTCACAAGAGCAGATGATACAGACTAGAGAGAGTTGTGGAACACTAGATTTACATTCTTGCTTGATTTGGTAATAACTTGGTTATAGATAATCAATTTTATAATATATTGTACATGAAACCATCTTTTCTCTTCATATTTAAACATCTATGAAGTGTACTTCTTGTTTGTACTTTCTTATTATTCTAATGAGAAGCAGCACTGTGCCATAGAAATAACTCCATCTTTCCAGACATGTAGACGGAATTGAAATCTAGTCTGACAATTGATTTTTTAGGTGAGTAAAATGAGGTTAACATTGTAAAACACAGAGCACACAGTTTGACTTAAAATGAACACTTTATTAAATATCAGCAGATTTTGTTCTTGGTATTTTTGCTGATTCCATGGGCCAATCACTGATATGGAATCAGTACTTGTGGGTTACTGAAGGATGCTGACTGCCTTAATAGGATGGAAGGGTTTTAACTGATTCCATACAAAGAAAAGACCAACGGGTAAAAAAAGGCAGATCAGGAAGAGAGTTCTGAATTTTTACCTACATGAAGCACTATTATTTCTTCTTTTCCTTTGAACTTTTGGTTGTTATTGCTCGGAAGCTAAGTCAAAAAGCCTCTAATTTAGGCTTTCAGTGCCTCTGGAGTCCAGTAGGAAAAAATTAGGCCTGGTCTAACAGAAAGAAAATGACTTTAGGAATCAAATACTATTTCAGATTCTAAACCCATTTTAACATACTATAAACTAAGGGACATAACTTCATTTGTGGGGGGTTCAGTTTCACTATCTGAGAAGAGGGGTAATATACTACCCTTCTACACTATACATTTGCCCTGCATAAATAATAGGGTCCTGATGAGAATAAAATATAAAAAAGAAATAAAGTAATATAAAAATGCTGAAAATGATATCAATAAGTATATTTATATTTAAAGGACATATTACTGTGTGATGCCTAGAATCTTAAAGTAAAGAGAGAATGTCAACCTTTCATTTTATTTCACACGATTAAATGTATTAAATCATACTGTACTTGCCAAGAAATATGACTGGCTGTACTTGCATGTATGGGTGCTCATTTCAATTTTGGGGGGCTTCTTACCCTATGGTTTCTAAATACGAAGGCTTTTTACATTCAGTTTTTATAAAGACTTCTTTCATGAGAAACTGCACATTGAAATACTGGAATTTATAATAATTACACTTTTTTCAAAGATTTTATTTGTTTATTTATTTATAGAACATGCACACAAGGGCATGAGAATGGGGGAGGGGCAGAGGGAGAGAGAGAGAGGGGCTTAAGCAGACTGTGGTGAGCACAGAGCCTGACATAGGACTTGGTCCCATGATCCTGAGATCATGACCTGAGGTGAAATCAAGTGTCAGACGCTCAACAGACTGAGCCACACAAGTGTCTCTAATAATTACCTTTTATTTAAATGATTCAAACCACTACCAATTGTACGGTGCATTATTATTTCATGCTATACCAAGAAAAGGAGTAGGAAGCATTGCCACGTAAATGCCAACACATCTTAGTCTTAACTTCAGAGCTCCTGAAATGTTAAGAAATATGTACATAGGGTCTATGATAAATGATAGTGTTTTGAACTTGTTCAATCATTATTATTTAAAAATTACTCTTTTGCATACATTATTTCATGTCACCATCACAAAATATTAATATTTCCCTTAACACAGAGGAGTGGAACTATAGCTAACCAAAAAAATTATTTTTTGCATATTATCACAGAGTATAGGATATTTGGGAAGAGCAACCCAAGCTTCTCCTAAGAAACTTCATCTCTCCCTTGTACAATACCTTATAAAGGAAAACAGAAAAGATAAAATTTGAGGAATCACATAAGCTTCGAGGTAGCAAGAACAGAAGTTCTAATCTGGTCTCTCTAATAATACAGAGGTCCATTCTACTTAGTTTATTTGTTGGCTTAGATTCAACACTTCTATCAAAGTCTATTTGACCTGGGCAATTGATACGACCCAGTGAATAGAGAGATTTAGGATCCTATAAGCTATGATGGGATCAGAATGCTAATAGAAACACACACACATATATCAATGTCTTTATTCAGAAGTACTTAATCATACTTTCTACACCTAACCATGAAAAGAAAAAGAAGGTGAAATGATGATTATATGTGACTCAAGAAATTAAGACCTAAAGGCATGATATAAATAAGATAAACTCAAATGATTTATATCTTACAGAAGAATTTTGATTATAGCCCATAGCTTCTTTTGATACCTGGCCTGACCCTTCCTTCATTTAACAGAATATTAAAATAACTTTTTTTAAAAATAACTTCTCATTGTCTCAATAATAGCTAGCAATGAAGTTAATAGATACCATGTTTCAAATATAGTTTGTGATGCTTACTGGTAGATTCTCCCTGGGTAGTCAATGATGAGTTAGAACATTAGAGAGAACAGTCCCCACCTAAAGCCTATGTAAATATGCAGTACAGCAGGAGACCATGGTTTCTATTCTGCAGTATAACTCACAGTGTATTGTGGTGTGTCTGGCTCCAGCAAACCTTTCCAGGAGATTGCTCATAACACATTTGTGTTGTAAGTTTAGCTTTTCAAACAGCAGCATGTAGTATTTATGGTTTTATACTCACTACATGGGCAAAGAAAATATAGATCACAATACAGAACTTCTAAAAAAAGAAGTAGAAGGCAATTAGATCAGCGTTTTTCAAACTTTAATGTGGGTGGTAGATTTATTGCACTAGCGCATCTCACTTTTGTACCTCTCAGTATGCACATCCTTTGGTAGTACCCTTCTACTCTGATTCTCTGATTTGGCATACGATTTTTTTTTTTGCCAAAGTGGTATTATAAAAATTGATGCAAATAAGGGTCATCTGAATGTTTCTTCTCTATTTTCTTGGACATTTACCATTATATAAGCATCACTGTCTTTTAGAGAATGAGACACTATGTAAAACAAGGAAGGCTTCTCGATTTTTGGTTTGTGAGACTAGGTGGCACAAAGAGGCAGCATTTAAGTAATAAGAAAACTGAGGGAAGAACATTTTGTAGATAACAAATATAAAATGTGGTAGGATCATGTTAAGTTTGAGATACTTACAGTACATCAAAGTATAGTCCTATAAAAATTTGAGACATAGGCTTCCAATTTCAGTTTAGAAATATAAAGAGATGGAAAAAGCAGTACTTCTATTTTGCAAGCAAAAAAGAAAAGACTGGACTGGAAAACTTGCACATTAATGACTTTTATTTAGTGTATCAAAAACTGAGATCTCAGGATAGCTAAGTCAGCTGAAACTTGGAGAAAGAGGGACTATTGCAAGGAGAAAAAGACCTGCGCATTCACTGACCTGCGCAGAAAACACTAGATGGCATATAAATAGGTAAGAAGTTATAGCTAATAGAAAAGAAAGAAAGAGGGCGCCTGGGTGGCTCAGTGGGTTAAGCCTCTGCCTTCAGCTCAGGTCATGATCTCAGCGTCCGGGGATTGAGGCCCGCATCGGGCTCCCTGCTCGGCAAGGAGCCTGCTTCCTTCTCTCTGCCTTCCTCTCTGCCTACTTGTGATCTCTCTCCCTCTCTCTCTCCCTCTCCCTCTCTCTCTCTCTCTCTCTCTCTCTCTGTCAAATAAATAAAATCTTTAAAGAAAGAAAGAAAGGAGGGAGGGACGGAGAGAGAGAGAGAGAAAGGAAGGAAGGAAGAAAGGAAGGAAGAAAGATTGATAAAGGCTGAATGTAAGCTAGGATGAAAGTATAAAGTAATGGGCACCAAAGATTATAGGGGAAGGGAAGTTGCACTATTTTGCAGAGTTTTCTTCCACAAATCCAACAAAGTCTCACAGAGACTACTAGGGAAAATGCTAAGAAGAAGCCCCTTGCAGAGCTGCATAGGTAGGAAAACAGTATCTACTACCAACTAGACCCATCCACTCTACTCCTAAAGAACAAATGTCTTAATAAACAGTGAGTAGAGCAACAGAAACTCTTGTCTTAGGGTATCTTTCTCATTGTAGTTATGGAAAGAGAAAAGAAAAACAAACAAGCATGAATCCTGGAGGAGGTTCAAGGGCAATTGTGAAGGTCATATTTCTGTGATCCAAGACAGAGTGCCTTACTAAGACTAAAGTATATTCAGAACATCATAGAAAGTCTTCCTCTCTCCCACCCACTGGCAAGCTAACAAGAATACACTTAAACAACAGTTAAATATAGTTGAAGAACTACAAGAGACAGATTCTTTCTGACGTATAGCTAGAAGACAAAAACCAAAGGAAAAGAGGATGGATATTGAGGAAATAACTTTGGGAAAGCAAACCCACAGCCTAAAGACAAGTTCTCACCAATAAAAGGTTTCTCAGTCTCAGAACTACTGGTATTTGGGGTGAATAATCCTTTGTGTGTATGTGGAAATGGGGGAGTCTTGTGCATTGCAGGATATTGAACAGCATCCCTGGCCTCCTCTTACTAGATGCCAAAAGAACACTCGAACCAAGAGTAAAACCAAAAATGTCTTCACACATTGTCCAGTGTTCCCTGGGTGTGTGTGGGGGATGAGATTGGGGGGGGGATTCTTCCCTGGTTGAGACTCACTGTACTAGAGAACTTGGAAACATGTGATAGACTGAAGACAATCATAGCAACATTAAATATAAAATCTAATCAAGTTTCTGACTTGATTAACACAAAGATTTACACTGAAGGGCTAGCAAAAAGAAAGGCATATTCACCTCCAAATACCTATGATCCTACAAAAGATGTCTGGCTTTCAACAAACTAGGAGGCATAGGAATAAGGTCATAACAAATACTCTGAAAATAAATTAGAAGAACATGATTCATGCTTGGAACTATCTTGTTAAAAAAGCAAGAGAAGAAATTTAAATTATCTATGATTAATAACATAATAGTGATAAAGAATTTCTTCAATGAGATTATCAGTAGACTCATCTCAGTTAAGGAAAGAATAAGTGAACTTGAAGATAGGTCAATAAAAATAACCCAAATTAAATCACAAAGAGATAAAAAAAAAAACTAAGAATACTATAATAATAGAATTACCAAGAGTTTTATGTATAATTAGAACCAAAAGTAGGGCAAAAAAGAGAGTGAGGAAGAAGAATTGCTTGCAAAATGACATCCAAGAATTTACCAAAATTAATTCCAGTCAGTAAACCAGGGATCCAAGTAGCTTAGAGAATATCAAAGAAAATAAAAACCAAAACAACAGCAACAAAAAGAAACAAAAGTGAACAAACTATTACACTGAAAAATTATTAGCTGTTCTCAAATTCAAACTGCTGGGAGTCACAAAGAGAAAATCTTGAGAATAGATAGAGAAAAAAGATATATTACAAAAGGAAAAAAGGTAAGAATTATAACATATTTCTCATGAAAACCCATGTAAGCCAAGGGATGCTGGAGGTACATCTTCAAAGTGTTAAAGGAAAAATAAACAAAGAAACCAAACCCAAACAAAGGAAAACATAGCAACAAACAAAAACTTGTTAATCCAGAATTCTATAGCCAGTAAAAATATCCTTCAAAAACTAAGGAGAAATACTTTCTCTTTTATTGATATACATTTTAGTCAGGGTTAAAGGATACAGAATATGACACCCATCAGATATTTGGTCTACAATTAAAAACAATGAGCACTGGAAAAAGAATTAGTCAATAAAATTCATTTTCTTTTCTATTTTTAATTGATTTAGTAGAAAAATGGCGTTCAAAAGCAAGATAGGAAGGTGTTGTATATATTTTATAACATAGATAAAAGTTAAGAAACAACAATTGCACAGAAGTAGAGAGGGAAGAATTATGAATATACCCTATAAAGCCCTTCCACTACCTCTGAAGTGGTATAATGTTAGTTTAAAATAGGTATATCAATCAAAATAAATGCTACAATCTCTAAGTAAAAAATGAAAGAGTTTATTTTAAACAGATGTATAATAAATAAGGAAATAGAGGAAATGAATTGTAATCATAAGAAGCATTCAAATAACCCAAGATAAAGCAGAAAGAAAAAAGAACATAAGAAATTCTTTTAGAACCTAAGATTTTAATTCAAACATATGAATAATGGCTTTGAATGTGAATTGCTTAAACACACAAGTTAAGAGACTGTTATGGTCATCTTGAGAAAATAAACCAAGCCCCAAATACATACAGTCTGTGGAAACACGCATTAAATATAAAAATATGGGTAGTTAAAAAAATTAAGAATGGAGAATGCAGATTATGCAAATACCAACTAAAATAACACTAGATTAGCAATGCTGATATTAAACTAAACTTTAAAACAAGGAATATCATCAGGGATAAAGAGATATATTACATAATAATAACTGCATTGATTCTCTAAGACAACATAAAAATTCTAAATGCGTATGTAACACTAGTGCATCAAAATATATATGATAAATACTGAAGGAAACTAAAAGAGCAATAGACAAATCCATTTCATATATTACATACTTCAATACTCCTCTCATAATTATAAAACAAGTAGCTACAATCAATAAGGATATGGTAGTAAGAAGAATTCTAAAATGGCCACCAAGATCCCAATCTCTGGTATACAAACCCTGCATCGTCCCCAAGAATATGAATATGATAGATTTTAATTATATGGAACAGTAGACTTTAACAAATGTAAAGAGGCAGCCCTACTTAATAACATAACTCCTTTACATTGGAAGTAGTAGTCAGAAAAGGTCAGACATGGGGAGCATGGGAATGATCTGATGCAAGAGATATTATCCACTGCTGGCTTTATTTTTTTTTTTAAGATTTTATTTATTTATTTTACAGAGAGAGATCACAAGTAGGCAGACGGCAGGCAGAGGGAGAGGGGGAAGCAGGCTTCCTGCTGAGCAGAGAGCCCGATGCCGGACTCGATCACATGACCCAGAGATCATGACCTGAGCCAAAGGCAGAGGCTTAACCCACTGAGCCACCCAGGCACCCCTCACTGCTGGCTTTAAAAATGGTAGTGAGTATATGGCAAGGAATGTGGGTTGCCCTGTGAGCTGAAAGTGGCCCTCAGCTGGCACCCAACAATGAAATAGGGTCTTCAGTTCAACAAGCACAAGTACCTGAATTCTGCTAACAACCTGAAAGGACATGTAAGTAGATTCTTCCCCAAAGGAAACAGAAAAATCAATCTAAGGAATAATGACCAAAACTTCCCTTACTTGATGAAAAACATTAGTCTAATATGAAAGAAGCTGAATGAATTCCAAGTAGGGTAAACACAAAGATATTCACACCTAGATGTATCATAATTAAAGTGCTAAAAACCAAAGAGAAAATCTTGCAACCGGCCATAGCAAAATGGCTCATTATAAACAAGGAAAAAACATATTAAGATTAATATCTGATTTCTCATCAAAATTAGTGATCAATGCAAAGGCAAAGACCAAGTATTGAAAGAAAGGAAAAATTAAGTGTCAACTAACAATTCTATTACCAAAAAAACTATACTTCAAAAATAAAGGCAAGGGGTGACTGGGTGCTTCAGTTGGCTAAGCATCTGACTCTTGATTTCAGCTCAGGTCATGATCTCAAAGCTCTAAGTCTGTCACTGGGATGGGTATGGAGCCTGTTTAAGACTTTTTAACTCTCCTTCTGCCCCTCCCCAACCTTCCCTCTCTTAAAAAAAAAGGCAAAATAATATTTCCATATAAAAAATACTTAGAGAATTTGTTACTGAAAGTCAAGTACTAGGTGTAGTTCTCTAAAGGAAAGTTATACAGTAATTAATTCTAGATGATGACTTGATTCTGTAAAGAATATAAAACATTAGTAAAAGTTACTACACAATTATAAAGGCTATGTATATATATATTTTAATGTTTTCTTCTCTTATTTAAAAGACTTTGTATAAAACAATATTTTTAAAACTTTGTTGCAGGATTTATATAAAGATTTAATAAACATTCACACACTAACTTGGATGAGTTTAAAAGCCAAACTAAAAAAATTAAAAATCTGGGCGCCTGGGTGGCTCAGTGGGTTAAAGCCTCTGCCTTCGGCTCAGGTCATGATCTCAGGGTCCTGGGATCGAGCCCCGCATCGGGCTCTCTGCTCAGCAGGGAGCCTGCTTCCTCCTCTCTCTCTGCCTGCTTCTCTGCCTACTTGTGATCTGATCTCTCTCTCTGTGTCAGATAAATAAATAAAATCTTTAAAAAAAAATTAAAAATTAAATAGTGTAGAATCCACTTATATAACATTCTCATAAAGATAAGTAGTAGTATTGGAGGACAGACCAGTCATTGCCAGGGCCCACAGGAATAAAGAGAGCAACTATAAAGTGATCCTATGAGGGAATTTTCTGAGGTGATTGAATTTCTGTCTCTTAATCGTGGTAGTAATACATGAATTTATACATGTCTAAATATTCTTAGAAGTAAACATCTTAAAAAGTAAATTTTATGGTATAATATAGAATATAAAATTGAAATTGATAAAAATGTCCTCCAATAAGCTTTGTATAAGAGATGAGTGTTAGAGGTGCATATCTGAGGGTCATCATCTGACAGAAGTGTAGGAAAGGATAGCAGTTTAGTTCTAAAGGGTAAACAAAATCATCCAATTGAATCATCAGGGATGAGGAGAGAAAGGACAGATACTCTTGACCTAAATAGCTTCATGCATGTACGAAGGCTTGAAGTAAAGATTTTAGGACAGTCATGGAATTGTAAGTAGTTGGAAAGACATGAAGGTGAGTAGGAGAGCAACAAGTGATAGCAAGCAAAGGTCAACTCAGGTAGAACATAAAAGGTTATTCAGAAGATCTCTTTTCATCTTGAAAGCAATGAAGTACCAAAAGGTGTGGAAGTCAGGGCAGAGCATGAAGAAAGCAATGTTACAAAATGACCAATTTGGTAACAAGTGAGATTAATGAGGAATAAAATGGAGGGAGAAGGTGGCAAGAGAGAACTTTTTGTGGTGATGTGAGTGTTCTGTATCTTGAGTAGGGTCGGGATCACATGAAAGCATATATATGTCAAAACTCAAACTGTATGTTTAAAAACTAGGTGCATTTTATTGTTTGTGAATTATACCTCAATAAATTTGATTAAAGAATTCCATAGGGAAATTAAAAAGAACAAGCTACTCCTACACATCACAACATGAATGGATTATATAAACACGATATTGAGGGGGGGAAAAAAGAAATCTACAGCATGTTCAAAAACACACAAAGTTCTCTCTATCTCTGTCACTAACTCTGTCTTTCTCAAATAAATAAATAAAAAATCTTAAAAACCCACAAAGCTAGCCCATGGTTACAGAAATGGAGAAAAGAAAAAAGAAGATTACTTTTTGGTAAGTAATGACTGGGAGAGTCCTAAGGGGGACTGTGTGTGTGCCAGCCATATTTTATATTTTGAACTGACTGAAATTATATCTATGTATACATTGTAAAAAAGTCATTGAGATATACTCATAATTTATACATTTAACATAAATGTGCTATACATAAATCTTTTAAAAAATAGGATAAAACAACAAGGATGGTAGGAGAACCCAAGAGGAAATATACAGATTGTGAAGAAGGAATCTAACTATATTACAGATATAAAACATATGCACACTGAAAAGGATGTGGAAGGAATAAACCTTAAAAAAATTGTAAAACAGTGTTTTGACTAAATACTGTTAGGCTAAAAAGAAAAAAGAAAACTGTACATAAGCAATTAACTCTGATGAGTAGTTTTTTTGTTTTTGTTTTTGTTTTTTTCCCCGCAGAAGTCCAAGTCAGCAATTCTGACTACTTTATATGTATACAAAATTTGGACAAGCAAATATGTTATAGATAATGAGAGCCAGGTTTCTGCTTGTAAAGAAAAAAGTTAAAAATAAGCTAAGTAGAAAAGGCAGAGTGAGAGATATCAGAATGAACTATTTCTTTTGATTGATAGACTAGATAAAGTGTAGATAGATGATAGATAGATAAAGTAAATACAGATTTATGTATATACATGGTTAGTATGAATAGATTTCTTAGCATGTTTACCAAGAAGGTCTAAAATCAGTAAAATTTCAATAGCAACGAGTATACCTCTTAGTCTCTAAATACCATTTTCCAAGAAGAATCTAGAGCTGCTTGGAGAAGTATTTGAATCTTAAACTTGAGCAGGGAAATACCAGAAGGCTCTGGAGAATCTTGTGTGGCTAGAAAGTAGAGAAAAAGAAAGGATGGTACACGTTGAAAAGATACCAGGAGCCAACAACAGAAGAGCACCCAATGGTCAAAGCTGAAACAATTTGAGCAATAAAATAATGATAGCATTAAATTATTACCCAAAATATATATGTACAAGTCTACCCCAAAATATGTAATTGGAAAATGAATGCTTGTATGTGTGAATGAATGAATGAATGAATAAATAAATAAATAAATAATAAAGTATGACAATTCTTCCTTACAGAATTACAGCTAGTTAACAAAAAAAGGATGTCTGAAATAATTTTAAAAAATAACCATTACACCACTACAGTAATAATTGTTACAGACAAGATCTACTGTGAATGCTAAAATTAGTTGGTAAAACTTGAAAAATAAAGCAAAAAAAACAGGATATCCTCATAGCTTCAAACTATCTTTCCCCAAATATTTTTAATTGCTGTGGTACTTTTAAAATATATTCAAAAATTCTTTCAGAATTTTTCTGAAATTCAAAATTTTTTCTGAAATTCAAAAATTCCCTTCAGGAATTGAAGCTTAATTACCCTCCCCTTAAGTGGTCTTAGGGACTCGCTTCTAAAAAATGGTACTTGGAAAGAGAAAAATCGTTAACTTCATAGTGGAGAAGCCTGGAAGTCACTCCCTTCACCAACTGATCAAGGTGAACTTCACAAATAATAAGACATAAAATGAGATGAGGAAGGCACTTCATTTCCATGCTGTTTTTTCCTAAATGTTCATAAACTCCATCTAATTATAAGAAAACATCAGACAGGGCGCCTGGGTGGCTCAGTGGGTTAAAGCCTCTGCTTTCGGCTCAGGTCATGATCTCAGGGTCCTGGGATCGAGGCCCGCATCGGGTTCTCTGCTCTGCAGGGAGCCTGCTTCCCCCTCTCTCTCTGCCTGCCTCTCTGCCTCCTTGTGATCTCTCTCCCACTGTGAAATAAATAAATAAAATCTTTAAAAAAAAAAAAAAAAGAAAAGTAAACATCAGACAAAAAACAGGCATTCTATATAGTAATTGATCAAAATTGTGAAGATCATGGTAAAGACTGAGAAACTGTCTGGAGTGTTGTGTCCTCCATTAGATTCTTACAGAGAAAGGACATTAGTGAAAACCTGCTGAAATACAAATAAAATCTGTAGTTTAGTATTTAATTACCAATGCTAATTTCTCAGTTGTGTCACTGAACTACAGATAAATACAATGCCAACATCAGGGAAAACTGGGTGAATGGTACCTGGGGCCTCTCTGTATTATCTTTGAAACTCTTCTATAAGTTTAATTCCAAAATAAAAATGAAAAAAGTTAAAAAAAAACCCAAAAGATAAAAGTAAAGTCACCAACATAATTCTGGAAGACAGAAGAAAGATAATAGCTAGAAATATAAATTTGGGAGTTGCAGTTGAAGAGACAGAAGTTGAAGCATGGAGGAGGAGAAAGTAGATCACCTATGTAGAGTATGAATGGTGTTCAGAAAGGAGAATTAGAAATCTACTCTTCTGAACTATCAGGTATTTTTAGGATTTTAGCAAACTGAAGTTCCAAAAAACTCTGTGTGTTTGAGAACATCATGGTCATGGTGCAGCTTTAAAGACTGCAGACACATTATCTAAATTTGATCTCAATTTCAAATCCAGAGAGTAACTTAAATTGTCATACTTAATTCATTTATATTTAAAATAAGGTGATTATTTTCCTATTTTAAGGGACTCTTGCCAAGGATATTGTAAGTAAAGTGCTTAGCAGAGTGCCTAGCACCTAATAGTCACTGAATAAATGATAGCCATTTTTAATATTAATTTTAAAAGACAGAAGTGTAGAGAAAGTGAGAGATATTAGACTGATTCCCCTGATAACTGCTCTTGATTAATTTTGATGATAAAAATTAAATAGGTTAATTTGAAGAATTCCATGGGAACCAGAATCAGCATTCAAGGGTCATTAAAATATATGTCTGTTGAGATGCCTCCGATCTCCTAGGCCATTTGTACTTGAGTTTTGTAGACTTTGTTCTTAGAGATCTAAATCCTACCAGTGTAGTTAGGATGAAGCCAAGAAATGAGGCCCTAAATATGAGGCAATGTCTCTCATGGGATTCTGTTCTAGTTGGACCCATTGCCTGATCACTTCACTTACTCACCTCTGAAATTATTACTTTGAACAAGTACAGTTAAATGCTGGAGTGTCTCCAAATCACCAGTGCTTCAAACTTCAAGTAACATATTTGCCCTTCTTTAATTATAGATTTTTAAATTAAAGGTTTATAATAGCAATAGGGCCTTTGTGCAGTTGTCTTGAACCTGACAGATGTAGTATATGTAATGACAAGATTTATTGCCTAAGTAAACAGTTAAGAAAGACTATAATGAACTGCAGCAATCCAGCCAAGATGTAATGGGGACATGAATTAGTGCCTCATTCTCCCCTTGAAGGCAGCATTGGTTTTGTGCTCCAGAGAGGAAAGGAGTGAGAATTAACTATTGTTATTTAAAATGGAGTAACAATGACTATTGGAATTAGAACTTGACATTGAAAATTATTTTGAATTTTTAATGAAAATTCTTTTTAAGTATTTATTTCAGGTTTAGTGAATAACTGAAAATACATTAATCTGTGTACTAAAGTTAGTAGATGGATAAAGGGGGAAAAAATCTTCCTTACTTTCAATGTCATTTTCTAATAATTTAACTGTAAGACATTCAGACACTCAAGACTGAGTGTCAATTGACTGGAAAGAGGTTCCTTTTGGTCAGGGAAAATAATTCATATATCAATGTTATCTTAAGTGATTCCTTTGAGTGATGATATGTAACCACCTGGGAACAAAGATGTGAACCCTATCGGACTATGCTGCACATTTATAACTATTAGGAGAGCTGAGCCATGATTGCATATTGTGTGCCCTGCATAAAATAAGTCCCCAAACTTTTCTGAAAGTGGCCTAATGCAGTAACATAAAGTTCCACATACCTTCCAAGTCCTCAAGAATCACAATGATAGAAAATAATACTTTTTGATTATAATTCATTCTATTCTAGATTTAGAATAGGTACAAGTGTGAAGACCAAGCAGCATGTAGCTCTCCTATTCCCCTTTCTGAGTTCTCTACCACAGTATCTCCTGTATCGGCAAAACTGAGCAGAAATTTACTCACAGATTGAGTAGAAGTTAGGGCGGCAAACTAAAATTTTTAAGTTCTAAAGTTTCATATTCCATTCAGAGGCAAGTTATGTTATTATAGAATTTTCAAATATAATCAGAAGAAAAGTATTCTCTCCTCTTGCCACCATGGACATCTTCAATTCCACATTAGTCTCCATTAGCCTAATCTTCTCTCTTTTCCTGGTTTCCACAGATTCTCAATGAAGAAGGCATAATGGAGGCAAAGTTGGCATATTTAAAACTACTCAAAATTCTCATAAATTCCAATTACCCATATAATATTCTTACCCATATAATATTCTTATCCCTTGATTATGAGTTGTTAAAAATTTTTCCATTAAAAAAAAAAACAACAACCCAAACAGTACCCTTATTGCATAACAGAAAGTATGGTTTCTATTGGCAGACTGTAATTTAATCTGGCTCCTCCCCTTATTAGTTGTGTGACTTTGAACAATTGCATCTGGATTTTTTCATCTTTAATATGGGAATAAACATAATATCTATTTCAGCTGTGTAAGAGGGTCACATTTATAAAGGTATAAAAGTCTTATGACAACACCTAAAAATATACAGAAACACTCAAAAGGTTAGATTTTTAAAATATAATTCAAAAAATTATATTTAGTTTCTGTATTTGAGTTATATTGATTGCAAATGACAGAAGACAATCAAAACTGACTTAAAGAAAGACAGTATATTTTGGGGGTCATATAACTGAACAGTACAGGGCATAGAGTCACAGCTTGACATAGGGTTTTAAACAATCTCATCAAAATCTGCTTTTGTCTCCCATATCTTAGGTCTGCATCTTCTGCGAAGACTTTATTCTCAAACATGTATTGAATATAATCACAAGATGGCCACTGGTAGTTCTCAGGGCTCTATCCTTCCCAGTTGAGATCAAGCGGAAAAGAGTAAGAGACCGTGTTCTAGCATTTCCAGCTAAACCTTTACTTACGGCCAATCCTTGAACCAATACTGGAAGCCAAATAAATGGACACTTACACCTAATTTATGTTATCTGTCCCCAAGATAGAGTTAAGACATGTGAACTGAGATGGACACAGGGGAAGAAAGGCATGGTCTTACACAGAAATTGGGGAATGACCACCCAGAGAGGATGAATAGCTCCTAGGCTGCAGAAACAGTTGATGTCCATGACAACCTACAAGTAAGAACATTACCACCTAGATATAAGGTCATAATCTCAGTTTATGTGTGTAGTTCATTAGCAAAAGATAACAGAAATTTAAAGCACTATAGAAATGATGATGAAAATAATAACATAATAAATGATGATGGGTACTATATTTTGCTTTTACATTTGAAGTGTTCTTCACTTTTGAAAGAGTTCAACATATGTGATCTCATTTTTTCTGTGTAATATCCTATAAAATACCCATGGATTCATCTTCAGCTTTGTACTTTGAAGGAAACTGAGACTCAATTTTGTCAAGCAATTTTCTCTAAGGCTATGCAAATAGCTTGAAGTGAAATTAAGAATGGAATCAGTGTCTACTAACTTTTAATCTTGTATCACTTCCATGACATCATTTTACTGTATTAGAGAGATCTAACCCATGGTTCATATCCTGAGACAATATCTGGAAGAAGTGGTACCATCTTAGTTATCAATATATTTACAAGATATATGAAGTGGGTAGCAACTAGTAAGCACTGCCTATTTGATGCTTTCGAATTCTATATGATACTGCTATAAAAATCATACCACTCTCTCTAGAGTGGGCAAAAAACTTAGTTAATGGAAAAAATGATTAGAGGTAGAAGCTGCTCAGCAGCTCTAATGGTCTCAATTTTGTTCACAAAATAACTTAGAAACCATTCATAGTATTCTACCAGTACCTCCTTCTCTTGATTTATAATCTCTTTTTTATGGGTTCAGAATGGAATCAATGGTCTGGAAGAGCACAGGAGGGTAATGTTTCCCAGAAGAGATGATATTAGAAAAAAAAATGTGCTGCCCTTGCAGCTTTTGATGCACTTGCTCATTGGTCCACAGGTTGTTTTCTTTCTTAACTGTGATCTGGAAATGTACAACCACAGGATCTCAATAAATGCTTCAATGTGTGACCGGCTAATTTTATTAACATCAGTTCTCTCTGAAATGATGCTGCATTTACTTGGTAACAGAAAGAAGTAGCGTGAATGAAGAAGCTGTGGGCACAACTCGATGACTGAGAGAAAAGAGCTGTCACCTGTGAGAATTGGGCAGTTAGGCTCCACAACTCTCTGTTAATGATAGTTTCAATAGGACTAAATATTAATTAATCTATCTTCCCCTGAAAGTACCACCTTCATGAAGAAAATGCTCTCAATATTTGGGATTTGTTTTTTGTTTGTCAGGGGCCATTATTTCCTCTGCCTTGCTAATGGGAAAATAATTTTCTCTGCCATTCATGGCCTCTGTTCCAGTCTTTCTCTGAAGTAGTAAAATGTATTTTCAAAAATTTTTGGAATTAAAAGTGCCCCTGTAGTCCTTGACAAAGGAAAACTAACCTTTACCTCATGAACATTTCATAAACTAGTATACAGCTCTCCAAAAGAGCCACCCATCCATTCATTGAGCCCATAATTACCAAGATTGAGAAACAGAATTACTTGGAATTTGAAAGATTATGTCCTCAGTGCTCTTACCAAAGACTAGCACCTCAGATTTCAGTTGCAGGTTACTGTCTCCCTTACTCAAGACAGTTATTTGTCATGAAAAAGAAGTGCATTACCATTCTATTCTAGAGAGTCCAACTGTTTGTCAAAATCCATCATATATTTAACACTTCTGCTATGGGACACGGCAATGTAAAATAGTCATGAATGTTGCTTTAAATATGTGATTTCTATCAGCTTTTGCCTAAGGGTAATTTAAATAATTTACGGTAAAACAGCTAATTTTCTCTTTGACTTTTGTCTGGTGGTTATAAAAAAAGTTTAAAAATATGAATTAACTATCAGGTAGTAAGCTATTATATTGTGCCATGATTGTGTTCTAAGGATTAAGAATTTATATCATTTAGTGAAATCTAAATGCAAAGATAATGCTTATGATGACATTTGAGGTAATGATATTTAAGATGATCAGACTTTTGGTTGTGGTGCTGAATCATAGTTAATTAAAGGAAGGTGAAAAGAAGGCCTCCGAATAGCTTTACTTTAAGACAGCAATGCCTTAACTCCCATAGAAGTCTAAGATGGCCGGGCGCCTGGGTGGCTCAGTGGGTTAAAGCCTTTGCCTTCAGCTCAGGTCATGGTCTCAGGGTCCTGGGATGGAGGCCCACATCCGGCTCCATGCTCCTCAGGGAGCCTGCTTCCTCCTCTCTCTCTGCCTGCCTCTCAGCCTACTTGTGATCTCTCTCTCTCTCCGTCAAATAAATAAATAAAAAATCATTAAAAAAAAAGAAGTCTAAGATGGCCAAGGGGAAGCATACTCTCTATTGATTGAAACTAATCCTTTCCATGCTTCAGGAATGACTACCAGATGCAGTCAGAGGTATCTATTGTATTATTGCTGGAAGAAGAACAAAAATTCGCACTTGACTAAGCAAAGGCACAACGAGATCTATAAATCAATGTGAGTTGGGTCGCTGTTCTTCCAGAATACGAACACAGATTGCTGGAAACTCTTAGGATTTTTGGAAGCCATCCTTTTGCTCTACCTATTAGTATAGGAAAACAGATTTTCATTAACTTCATGAGAACATGAACATCTCTTTTCCTGCCTGAACCTCTGCAGTAATCTCCATGGCATCTGAAGTAATAGACATTAAGGCTGGCTGCCTTCCAGTCCAGAAGTTCTGATCTATGTGAGGCTGCATGCAAAATGATTGCAAATTTGTGATTATGTATTTATTTTAATGTAGAAAGGATCCATAGATTTCACTGCATTCTCATAATCCTCCCAAGAAGACTGGTCTAATCCAACACCACTGTATCACAAAAAAGAGAGAGATAGAGGATGAGAGAGAGAGAGGAAATAGGTCTCAACTGATAACAGTAAGTTCCACAGCTGACTACAGTCAGAGACAGAACTACAACTCAAGCAACTGCTCCTTCTATAAGATGGCTAGTCTCTCCTGAATAGTGTGTTAGTGGCACCCCCCACCCAAAAAAAATTAAAAAGAAGAAAAGGAAAGGAAAGAGAAAGGGGAAGAAGGAAAGAAATTCTGGAAAATCAATGCTTCTAAATGTTCAAAAGTCTGTACCCTCTATTATTAATACAATTGTTATTTGCAAATGTTGTGTTTAGAATTATTTAAATTAGAACTCTCCTTTCTTTATAGAGGCAGGTATTACAAATTGGCTTTTTGAAGGTAGTTCTAAAGCATCTCCAAAGTTAAGTTATATAATAAAAATCTAATTCTATAGAAAACCTATTGATAAAATGTATCAATATATATTGGCTGCCTAGAGAGAAACAGAAGATGATCTTTTTAACTTCACCTTCTAATTTTTAGAACCTACCACTGTGAAATGTGAGATGATCTGCAAAGAGTTAACAGACATCCTATTGAAAAAGAGCTTAAATAACAAAAATTGCTGAAATTTGGACTTTTTTCTCCTCCTTTTTTATTACAAACATAAAGGTTTGTTCAATTTGGGGGGAAAGGTAAAAACTGTTAATTTCCCTTTTCACTCAGCATTTGTAAGCATTAAGTTTCCTGTTGTTTACTTCTTCCTCAATTAAAATATGGTTGCTTGGAAAGATTTATAAGGTCATCCCAGTGGTGCTAAACACATGAAACATAATTATCTGTTTAAAACCACTTTAACGTGTGGGCTGTCTCTGTAAAAGTCTGTAAAATTATAACCCTAGTCATGAATATATAGTAAAAGGTAGTATAAAGTCAGGTGATTCGATTATCAACCACATAAGGAACTAGCAATTGATTCTTTCATGGCTAGGGTCAAGAGCAAGCACTATAGTTTAGAATCATGAATCATCTGTTTTGTGTATATATGTGTGTAAGTGCATACATGTATGTCTTATATAAGCTTCTACTTGCCAAGGCCGAAGGTCAGTTTTCATTCTTCCTTTTATTTGGCTTTTCAATATCATTTTACATATTTAACTATTCTTTCACACCTGAAATATTTTTTCCAGGCTCTGGGAAAGCATACTCATCTGGTTCTCCTCTTATTTTATTGGTTATTCAGACTTAGTCAACTTAACTTCCTCCGTTTCCTCATTCCGACCTCTACATGTCCTTTATTTACATACATTTCTTAGGTGAACTCACCCAATCCCATATTATTTAGCCACCAAAACATGTTCTGAATACAAATTTCTATTTCTGACATTTAGCTGTCCCCTGAACTCTAATTGCTTCTACTTGGCTATCCAAGAATCTCCAATTTCATATGTAAGTAAATAATAAACAAATAAAAAGGTATTCTCTCCAGATACACTTCCTATTCTTCAGACTTCCATTTCAAGTAGTTGCTCAGGCCAAAAACCTAAGTGCTATCCTTATTCTCTTTCCTCATGCCACTTTCCTCATTATCTTAGCCATCAGCAAATCTGGTTGATACTGGCTTCAGAATTTTCATTATATTCACAAATCTTTTCCATTTTCACCATTATTACCTTTGAATAATACACTAGCACTGTTCAGAGACTACTGTAATAGCCTTCTCCTTAATTTATAGTGTCTACATTTGCACCTGTGTGGCCCACTCCCCATCCAAAAGCCAATCTGATTTCTTTTTACTTAAGATCATGCTATTTTCATGCTTAAAATCCTTCTATGCTTTCCATTCATGCTTAGAATAAATCTAAACTTCTTGCCCTGGCCTTAACAGCCATGTATGATTTTATTCTTGCCCACTTCTCCACATAACTTCCTAGGACTATGCTCCTTATTGGCAATGTTCTAGTTCAGAGACATTCCCCCTTATCTTTGTAAATGTGTAACGTTATCATTTACATATCCTGCACTCTCTGTCTGGAGTCATCCTCCCTAGATCTCCCCCCATCATTAGATTTTAATACAGATTGCACTTTCACTGATTATAGGAGCAAATCATCCATTACCATCACATACCATTTACTATTATAGTTTACTTTATTGTCTGACTTCATTGCTCTCTAAACCCACAGTATTTATTATTGGTCAACCCCCATAACCCAACTATAATCGTGCCCACCATAAGAGCAGACTGTTCTTTTATTCAACACTGAATCCCCATCATCCAGATTAGTGCCTGTATACAACAGGTGCTTAATAAATAATTACTGAATATATATATGTTTTTGCATGTTGAGATACTCTATTTACATAAATATATATGTACATATTAATCATTCAGTCACTCACTACACAAGGAATTTCCTTGGTAAACCAAATATAACAAAACCTGGCTTAATCAAAACTCTAAATTAAGTAAAAACATAGATATAATAATCTCCTTATTTAAATAAAACATTTGAATTTTATAGAAAAAAGTGGTAAATAGCACCATATGTCTATATAGTAATTTAATAAAGTATTATGAAAAAAAATTTAATTCTATGTGTTTGGTTTAGCTCAAACTGTGTTGGTTCATCTATACATTCTCCACCTCTTCCTGTGAAAATCTAGAAATGTTCACAATGATGACGCTGACCCTTTGTGAAATTCGGAGTGAGAAAACACTTTTGTCCTGATTTTTTGGTCTGTCTGAGGTAAGCAAAAGTATTTGGGAACTTAGATATGGCTTTTGATGGTCAAAAGTAAAACAAATACACCTGCAGTAATTTTACGGTTTTACTATAGTAAGCTTGCAAATTATTAACTGTTCTCTAAACAATTTTAGCAGTTGTATAAAGTACTATAAATACCATATAAGGTCATTTTTTTACCTTCTAAGCTGAAAAAAATCCAGGGAGCCCAGCAGCAATAAAAATGGACATGAAGGAGGTGTCTCTGGCAAATCAGGACCCTACACTGATTTGGCATCAATATCAGACTCATCAATATTAGGTTTATCTGAAAGGTAGGTGGTCCAGGACTTGGAAAAATCAGGATTCAGCCAGCTATAGGATAGTTACGATGGACTGTTACCACTTCGAGATCCAATTCTTAACCAATATGTAAAGTACCATTATTTTTTATGAGGAGAGAACCAATTCGAATAAATAAAAATTATTTATTCCATTTACTCTCCTAATCTTACTCATAGATGATATTCAAATAGTAAAACAGTATGTCTTTGTCTTCTAAACAAACATTTCCAAAAAAAATTGGTATAAGAAGTTAAGGTTACAGGGTCACTCAAGGTCTCATTCTGAGAGGATATAAAAAAGGAGGAGAGGAGAACTTTGTAAATCATGTTGGTTATAGAAGTGAAAAAATCCTTTAAAGAATAGGTCATTGGTTTTGATATTACGGAATAAGGTATGAGATGCACTTTGAGGAACTGTAACCTAACCAAGCAGCTCACACACAGTGGTTTTCATTAAAAAAGTTGCCATTTATCTTTTCATGGCAAGTTTATCTTACCATGAGCTGTCATTGAAAGGATAGGGAAATACTGTGACTTACTGCAGCACAGCAGATATAAAAAAAAAAAGACAGATGGCAACTTTTTAATGATAGACACTGTTCTCCAGGGCTTATGCACGATTCCAGATTTAGGGGCAGCCACAATCAATACCAATCTCTGGGGCTGAGCTGAAAAGAGACATTAATAGAGTAAATTCTATGTTAGTATTAAAATCTCAAAATCTTGGGAAAAATCTGATTTCCTGTGGA
This sequence comes from Ailurus styani, assembly GCA_002007465.1. Taxonomy (NCBI): domain Eukaryota; kingdom Metazoa; phylum Chordata; class Mammalia; order Carnivora; family Ailuridae; genus Ailurus; species Ailurus styani. The sequence goes on from LNAC01000577.1 coordinate 226,318, forward strand.
ATCGCCCGTTCCAACTGGAAAAAAAAAACCTGCATGATGATAAGAGACAAATTTCTATTTTAATATTTCTATATTAGCTTTTTAAGCAGTGTATATTATTTGTAATATTTGTGAATTTTCTGAATTAAATCTAACAGTTAAGAGCCTGTGGTTTTGAGCCACGCGTTCCTGGAATCGATCTGCTTTTATCTGTTTCTCTCAGCCATAGTGTGGGGGAAAAAAAAGAGTGTTCTCAACTCACAGGGCTGTATTACATATTCAAGAAGAAAAGAATAGAACAATAGTGTTGTTATGGTTAGTGTTATTAGTATTAACTAATGATGTCCACTGTTTTTGTTTTTGATGTTATATTCAGTAAATCAAAATCAAACTCTCTAAATAAAGAAAGCAGCTCTACTGATTGCCCCCCAAATGGAGAACATTTTAAGAATATTCTACATTTAAATCAGTCAGTTAAATACACCCATAAATCCCAATTCTGCAACCAAAGGCTGACATCCTGTGTCCTTTTGTTCCATCAATTTCTGACTGACCATGCAGAGAGAACTGTCCTTACTCCCTACTGAATCATCTCTGTTGGACTATCACCTAGCCACCTCTCTCTCTTTGGGCCATTGAGAGCACTTCTTACCCATGCCACACATTTTGGTACTTTTTCATACAATGCATTCTACCATTTTGTATAAGAACCTTTCTCTCCCAAATTCCTTTAGTGAGAGTATATGCTACATATTTTTTCATAGGCTTTTGAAGCAACCTAGTCCAGTGTGAAGCAGGAAATTAAAACTCATTTATGATATTTTACCTTAAAACAATATAAAATTAATTTACATAGACTAAATTTATAACACCATCATTCTATTTGTCTTCCCTACACACTTAAATTGAATAATGTGATGGAGAGGCAATATACTAAGCTCAAAAAATCTTCAAAGTTGCAGTTTAGAATTAATTTCTATAAAAACCATTTATCCTCTCTGGGCCTCAGCTTCACTCTCTGTTAAATAATGAAATTTAACAGGTGACCTTAAGATCCATTCCAGATTGAGTATTATTATTATTTTATTAAAGTTCACAATGTTTGGGGTGCCTGGGTAGCTCAGTTGGTTGAGCGACTGCCTTCAACTCTGGTCATGATCCTGGAGTCCCGGGATCCAGTCCTGCCTTGGGCTCCCTGCTCACCAGGGGGTCTGCTTCTCCCTCTGATCTTCCCCCTCATGCTTGTTCTCTCTCATTCTCTTTCTCTCTCAAATAAATAAATAAAATCTTTAAAAAATAAAGTTCACAATGTTTGTAATACATTCACCAATTTCAATACACAGTTCAAAATACTGGCCTAGCATATGTTCTAACCACAAATAATGAAACTGGTCATAGTCTTCAAAATTTTAAACAAAGAAACCAAAATAGAAAATGGAATCTGGTCACTAGGTATTTTATGTTTAAACACAGAATTATGTTAAAAATATATAAAACCTGAAAGTCATTTCTTTTTAGACTGCTTTGAATTCCCTTCAGTGTTTCACTTGAAGCATTTTGCTTTATTTCATCATTTATCAGATGCTTAAAAACTCTGAAGAATGAAGTTAACTAATTGTCCATTAGATGCCATGGATCTTTCATCTATTTAAGAATGTCTCCTTGATGCAGTTCCTCTCATTAGACAAAGCTGTAAGCTTTGCTGTACACTCACAGATGGTATCCTGGCTTCTGCAGCAATGGGCACTTAAGCTCCAGGAAGCCCTGTTTAGACTGGGATGCTTTAATAGAGCAGTCCACATCCAACCTCTCACTCTTGCCTAAGTACCTGCTGGTGATGATCACTTTGCTTCCTGCTGCTCTAAGTGGAGTCATTAAAAGAAATGCAACTTCCAGCACTCTTGGGAAAGGGTGGAAACTTCTTCATCTGAAGGTCAGCTCCAAACATTTTCCCTGTCTACTTTCAACAATTTAATCATTATGAAGAAATCCAATAATTCTTACTGTTAAAGAGTCCTAAGAGACCATTACATCTTTTTTTTTCTCCCTGCACATGGGGGAGGGGAAAGAATAAAGTAAATTTTAGAAAATTAATGGTTGTTCCTACTTTTTTTAGATATAGATAAGATTACGGTATTTCCCAGAACATATTTTGGCATTTATTATAATTAAATATTGGGGATCAGCTTCTTCAGTATCTCCTTAATCGTTGATCTTGTGGTAAAAGAATGGATAGTGACAAATTATTTAGTTTGGGATTATCTTTATTAGAACAAAAATATAAGAAAAAAACTTGGGCAAAACATGGCAAAGAGGTTGAAGTGAGGATAGAAGACTGACCATTATCTATGCTACTGAACAAATTACTGAAGAATAAGAAACATAAATTTAATGGAGAATGAATGATTTTTTTTTTTTTAATATTAGGTTTAGTCACTGGTTTCCTGTTAATCCCACAGGTGTTTATCAAGAAGTTACAGGAATTGAGCTCTACAGCTTCCTGGGGAATGTATCAAAGAAGCATCAGATGTGACATCTCAGGAAATCTATTCTGAAATCTCTTTGGATAAGAGGAGACAAGTACAGAGACACCTGGGTGGCTCAGTCAGTTAAGCAGCTGCCTTTGGCTCAGGTCATGATCCCAGAGTCCTGGAACCGAGTTCCGCATCAGGCTCCTTGCTCAACAGGGAGCCTGTTTCTCCCTCTGTCTGCCTCTGTCTCTCTCTCTCTCTGACAAATAAATAAATAAAATCTTAAAAAAAAAAAGAGGAGACAAGTACATATAAAGAATAAAATTTATAATTGACTGTGAAACAAACAGGAACTATAAACCAGCATAAAGTTAGGTACTACATTTAATATAATCAAGTACAAAAATAAAGTATAAAGCTTATATTTGCAATATACAGTCAAGATATTCAAGAGGTTACTACTACTCATATTAAATCCCCATATGTAATTTTAGACTTGGCAAAATGATTTTTGAAGAAGCAGGAGAAAGAAATTTTAGGTGAAAAAATACAATGAATAAAAGCTGAGCCAACTTCTTTAACTCATGGAATCCTAGTGCAAATATTCATCTGGGAAGAACCCTACCTCTTTGTCTAGTTCCTGAAGAACTTTACCGCTTTATTACCCACATGGTCTCCATGCCCATCTGTTTTATTTTTCCTTATTTCAATTGTATATTTATAAAATTGCACCCTCCATTTTCAATAGCCTCAGGGTACAAGTACCAATAAAATTCCCATTGATTAAAGTATTAAAATACATGAAAAGGAACAATAGCCAGCAGCAATAATGATTAAACACATAAGTATCAAACAAAACAAAATTGTATTAAAAAACAACAGGCTCCTCAAATCTATCCCTTAAAATGTAGCAGGCCAGCTCAGAATGCAGGAAAAAATTGGGTGAGTTGTAAGCATACACAACAACCTTGCCTATGAAATATATTAAAGCTTTCATATTACTGTTTGGCTCAGTTTCTGCATAGTGTCAGTACAATTTTCTTTTCCTTCTGTGCACCTCTGTTCCTCTAGCTGTCAAATGGGAAGGATACCTCTCATCATAGAAAAAAGAGCACTGTCTCCTAGGGATGTTGTCTCCTAGGGATATTGTGAGTAAGAATGAAATAAGACAATTCAAATGAAATTTTCTTTTCTAAAAGCAGATCAGTACGAATATTAGTTGTTCCTAACATTACTTAGCATTCTAACATTTTAAAAATATTTAATCCCTGATTTTGTCCTTACTCTGATAATAGAATCTGCATTTTTCGAGATAAACTCTGTGGTTGGAGATGCTTAATATCATAAATATTGAAATACCACATATAGTACCTATAGATTTATTATTTTGTTAATACTTACAGCTGATGACAGTGTCAGAGATAAAATGACCCTGTCTTTCATGATACATTTCAAACATCACTAGACACACTTCTAAACACCTTTATTGAAACAAAAGAGACTGAAGGATAGTGATTTTGTGTTAAGACGTCAGAAGCCATGAGCATGCCACTTTCCCACATAAACCAGTGAACACAACATTACAAGATGAACTTATCCCCCAAGAAGAACAACAGTTTTATTTTCTTTGAAGCCTAATTTCCAAGTTAAACTCTAGAAAACTATTCTTTACTATAATATTCACAAAGTCTGTTTCAACCACATTTAGCAGACACTCATGTCCACAAATATACACAGCATCTGCCATCCTGACTGCTCTGGATGCCATGTCATCCTTATTCTCATTCTCTTGGAAAGAGGGGACACCATGGGTCCTTATTCTCATTTCAAAAATATGTTGGGGAATAATTCAATAAAAATCAGCCCAACTGTGCATGCTACCCAATAACAACAATAATGATAACAAGAACGATTGATAGGGATGTATCATTCTCATGCTTCATTGTGTTCTTTGGATATTACTTAAATATCTAAGTTTAGGTAAAATCTTTACCTCCCTGCCTTGTTATGCCATTCAATTCAGCAACAGAGAGAGTAATCACAGTACCTCCTTCTTTCCTAAATTTGAACAAATAGTTGACTTCTCTATTTTTTCCCACATTACAAACTATCAAAAAGAAACTCTTCTTTAAGAAGTGAAAATATACACAGTGGTGTTTTTACACAAATGTTTCCAGTTTTACAGACATTATAATGCTAAACCAGACAAAGAAAGTTCACTGATCAAACACAGAGATTAATAATACATATCTCATTTCACCATAGGAGCAGTGAGTTGAGTTCTCTTTCTCGTCTGGGCACTGGTAAGATGGTATTGGAACCACAGAACAGTATGAGAATATAATGCCATAAGAATGGCTTATATACTGAAAGCACCATAAACTCAGACACATCTCTACTGATGCTTATGACTCATCTTCTGGTTGAAACTAATAAATATCTTATATAACTTGAAGATTTTCATGAATCTGTTAGCAGCTACACTATATAAGGTAAATTTTCCTTAGACATTTGGAGATTTTTTTCTCAAACTATGAGTTCTAGAAGGAACATAGGTATGAATTGCTACTAAAGGAAAGAGGTCGGGACGCCTAGGTGGCTCAGCTGGTTAAGCATCTGCCTGTGGCTCAGGTCCTAATCCCAGGGTCCTGGGATCAAGTTCTGCATCAGGTTTCCCTGCTCAGCTGGGAGCCTGCTTTTCCCTCTGCTTCTACCTGCCGCTCCCCCTGCTTGCTCAATCTCAATCTCTCTCTCTCTCTGACAAATGAATGAATAAAATCTTCAAAAATAAAAAAATAAGGAAAATATCGAACATCTATGGATTTAAGGCAACCCTATGTGCTGCTGGAGCAAGCACTTTGATGGAGTGTTTGTAGGCTCCACTGGGCATAAAACTAGATTTTCATCTACAGTAATAAAACTGAAGTTTTAATTTTTGTACTGCAGTGACCCTTTGGGATTATGATTACTTTTGTTATATTATGAATATATTATATTTTATCTAAAAGACATATTTATTAAATACCCATTAACGAAATTCCTTACTGTAGACTAGGAGTTATACCAATAAACAGAGGAAACTCAAGTTCAGGGAGATAAAATAAATGTAGAAACACAAATATATAATACATCAGGTGATGATAAATAGGAAGGAAGGAAATAAATAGAATAGGATAGGATAAACAAGATAGAAAGGAAAATAAAGGATGACAAGGGAATGTAGTGTAGTGAAGATAGGAAAAGGGAAGTAATGTTAGGTAAGCTGGGACAGCTTTGTACAGAGACCTAGAAAAAGTGAGCAGATATCTGAGAAGAGTAGTTTGCAAAAAAATTAATAATAAATAAATAAATAAATAAATAATAACAAATGAACAAAGAAACAACACTCTTCAGGACTCTAAAAGTGTTCTTGGGACTTTTGTAAAATAGGAAGATGGCAAATGAAGTGAGCTCAGCAAGAAAAATTCATTATACCAATGCAAATTCTTGTAATCCATTACATGCTATAAAAATTTTCATCTCATCATCTGATTTATGTTTACAATAATCTAGCACAGTAGATATCATAGTTATTGTCTTCCATTTTCAGACATAAAAACTCGGATTCAGGTATTTAGTTCTGTTGTCCAAGTTGTTGGTGTGAGAATGGTAAAGCTCAAAGCTAAGTTTATTGACTTAGTACTTTTCCCCATACTCTACACATTATCTGTTCAGAAGGTCATACTAATACTTGGTAGATTCCTCCCAACTTTCGAAGTCTGTATCTTTAAGAATTTATTTTTAAATAGTATATATAAAAAACACATATGTACATGAAGATAGTCACACATTAATACATAGATATAAAAAAATTCTGAAATATTTACAAGAGCCCTCAAAAGCAAGGCATTCATCGAATAATATAAGCATTGGGAAGAACTCAAGGAACTGTAAGTCCTGATGCAAACAACACAGAATTTTTAAGGAAAAGACGAATTCACATTATTTAACACTTCATTTTTTTTTTTTTAGATTTTATTTATTTATTTGACACAGAGAGAGAGAGATCACAAGAGATCAGAGAGAGAGGAGGAAGCAGGCTTCCTGCTGAGCAGAGAGCCCGATGCGGGCCTCGATCCCAGGACCCTGAGATCATGACCTGAGCCGAAGGCAGAGGCTTTAACCCACTGAGCCACCCCGGCGCCCCATACTTATCACTTCAAATACTAGAAAACAAAAAGTCCCACAAAGGAAACATAATGGGGTAGAGGGCCAAGGACCATGGGACACCTTAGAGGGACTGATTACACAATGCCTAGGACTTCTAGTGAGAGTTTACTCCAAAGAGACCATTTGCAACAACGTAACAGCTCTTACATGGTAAGAAGCTCCACATGGAGAAGATGTTCTGAAACAGACAAAAAGACAATGCAAAAACAAAAGTACACTGAGTTACCACATTCTATTTGTGTTGTTAGGAAGATGGACCATTAGAGGCCCAATCAATCACTCCACAAGTGCATCAACAGTGACAATAAAAACTATCTGCCCTTATCATCATGGTCTACCATGTCCAGTCCTTGGTAAACTGAGCCAACTCATAGCAAAATGTAAAATTGCCTATATTTGTCTGCTTCAACTTCAGCTGTATATTCAAATTTTTCTGAACACATATGTGGGCACATACACACTTGCACACACGTTTATCTCTGTATTGAACTTTAGATCAAGTATTATTTGCTATCAGTTCACTGGTCTTTCTCAATGTTATCTCAGAATAAAAGTGATAATGGATAATGGGTTAAAAACACATACTTTTACATGTAATTAAACGTTTCACAAACATTTCCACAAATATGAAGCTGCTTTGTCCCCAAGTAACTTAAATTGGGATCTATCAGTGAGTAGGCGATGTGTCTGTGTATATTTGAGTATATTTTTGTTTTTAAACCCTTTAATACATTGTGTACAAAGCAATGACTTGTTGCTTTTCTTGAAAGATGTAGGTTTGTTCCTTTAGGTGATCCTCTAAAAGGTGGGGTGAGGGGAACTTTTCTCCCTGATGAAATATGCTGCACTGAACAAATCTAAGAAACTTCAGAGAAGATTATATACTCCTGACAGTCCAAATGTGATAAGTATATCAAGATTTAGTGTCCCTTTATTAGTTTCTCTTACAAGAGAACACCCCAGCTGCCAAATCTGAATCATTACCCTCATTTTTCCTGATATAATCAGTATGAAAATGGTGACTACCTCGATATTGCCTCAATGTGAGCTTTTCTAACTAAATAAGGTGATATCAACCTTATTGTATCACTCACTGATTAGAGTTCTGATTAATGCTTCTTCTTTTATTTCTATTCCCCAGGTTGAGATAATGCATATGCTCCTGAATTACTGGGCCTGGCACCTGTTTCTGAATCAGATCCTTTCTAATATGTTTGCTGAGAGTTTGGGGAACCCATAGGCTTCTGGGAAAGTTTAATTACTGCCAGAGTTTGCCCTTTCCTTTCTTTTTTATTTTCTATGACTTCAAACTAAAAATAATGCCCCAAAGCTGTGTGGTGTGTTTATTTCATTATACTGAACAATGTCCTGGTCCAAAACAGCACTGGGCCAGCAGCTCTGACTACAGATAGTTTACATTTTCTGCTAAAACACTTTTGAAGTAAGAAGACAGAAAAGCATTAAAAACTCACCACCCCCAAAAATTCAACTGACAGAAAATCTTTTGCTATTATATGAAAAGATTTGACATTAAGTATAAAGACGATTGAATTGGGTTGAGAAAATAATAGGTGGCTCTCCTTTTGTTCACTTCCTTAAGGGAGCAGCCTATTCCCCTGGAAATAAAATGGGAAGAAAGTATCTCCCCCTAAAAAACAGGAAATGTAACAGTAAGAGAACAAAGCAGCTTCCATCCACTGCCAGGGCATTGCTTTTTTTAAATGGACAGATTTAAAAGTCCCCTCCCCAAAACATAATATCATTTTTAACTAATGCCCATTTTTAATACTGCATTTATTTGGAGAAGAGTAGCAGCTAGGGAAGAAAAGGCAGGGTGAGTGATTGGGAAGGATATGCCATAGGAGGGATACTTTCCACAAAGAAGACACTGAAAAGTTTTTTTCTAAGTCAAACATCTTATGACAGCAAATGGCATATATCCAATTCTCACTAAATGAAAAAGAGACAATTTATTGATTTATAGCAAGGGTCAGCAAACTATGGCCTATCGCCACTGTTTATTTTTATAAATAAAGTTTTCTTGGAACAAAGTCACAATCATTCCTTTATGCATTGACTATTAGTGTGTTCACACTATAACAGCTGAGCTAGTAATTGAGACAGAGACTATCTGGCCCTCAATACCTAAAATATTTACTATCTGGTGATTTATAGAAAAAAAATGCCACCCAGCCTCAACCCCCACCTTATATAATTAAATTATCCATAATGGTTCCAGATTCAGGGATGTTTACTGTTTAGGGTCTTTTTCTTTCTGTGTCTGGCACACTTCCCTCTCTCAGAACTATATTCCAATATATTCATTTCATTGCCATGCAGGCTTTCTCCAAATGGTTACGAAGAATGTCACTGGTAGTTTCAAATTCATACTACCATGTTGGCAAAATTTGAGAAAGGAAAATATCTTTCAACTAGGTGGAGCACAAGACTGTGGAGGCTTCTGTTCTGAATGGCTAATGTTCTCATCCTTGAAACTACTCAGTGAGATTGGGCAGGCCTGTGTCACAGATTCTCTGGTAGGGACATGGGCAAGAGGAGGCTAATTCAAACCCCATGTAGTGAACATGACTACTATTCATTTAGGGAAGCCTGACAGATTAAGAAGTGGGCAGATATAAAACATGTCCACTTCAATGGCAATGAAGAGGGAAGGAAGAGTGCTGGTAGCTCAGCATAATTAGGTTTGTAGTTTTTGATTGCTATACAAAGGGTTAAAACACTAGGCCATGTGTTTAAGTCCCTCAAACCTTCAGATACACTAGTTGAATTGTGAATTACACTAGTTGAAATGTGAATACACTACATTTCATACAAGCAATCAGACCATTTGTAACTCTAAGAGAAAGTTTAAGTCAGAATCAAAATGGACGTGAGATTTAAAAAAAAAGGGTTCACACATTCTATATACTGACAGACACAAAATCTGTATTTTTTTCTAATTTCATGTATTTATTCAAAAAATATTGAGTCCTAATCATGATTGTGGCATGCTGTTTTTAGCTATTGGGTATAAGGAGAGAAGACACTAAGAAACAAATTCCTAGACTAAAGATAAATTCCTAGAGAACTTATTATGCCTTGCACTTCTTTAAAGTTCCCTATAAACACTCTGTTAAGAAGAAAAATATCCATCTGAAATCTCAAAATAAAAGCCTATCTCTTATTTATTAAAATTACCAAAGAAAATTTTGGAGGTCTCTGTATGTCTTCATAATAGCACATAATATATTACATAAAGATATTAAATACAGGAAAAAACCTCATGGACAGAATGGATTAAGGCATAGTAACCTGATATGGAAAGAAAATGGGATGAATGCAAAGATGATAAATAGAAATGAGACAGGAGACTATTGACAAAAAAGTTTAATGTCCTGTTTAAGAGAATGGGCTTTGGGGTTTAATAAACCTCATGTCATTTACAGGCTTTTGTGTTATTTAAATTCATAAAGCTTCAGTAAATTAAATGTAAATAGTACCTACTTTATCATTTTTAATGGCTAAGAATTTAATTTTAAAAATACATATATAGAGAGAATGTAAAAACTGACCAAATACTACAAAAGAGTAATAGATCCTACATAAACGAATGTTTAGGAATATAATCACAAATAAGATCAAATAAACTAATTATCTCAATAAATGTAAATTAATTAAAATCTACTTATAAAAATACCAAATCTGAAATTGGAGGAAAAATTAAGGCTAAGAAGAAACATTTTTAAAGAGATGAAAGAATGAATAAAAAGAAATTAAATAAATAATATTCATTGGTAGTACTGAAGAAGAATGTTAGATTAAAGTGGGAATATAATTTTTTAGACAAAGTAAAATTAATGCAAGTTTCTTCAAAGAGTAATAAAGTTTATTTACTATATATATAGCTTTCATACAGAATAGTCACACAATTTTCTATACCAATTCATTTATTAACTATATATATATATTTAACTGTCTAAAATAGAAGAAGATACTGAGAAACTCACATTGTTTATGAAGCCTCTAAAATACATCTATCAGCATTAGACATATAAAGTAAATGCAACAAATATTCAGTTTGGAAATAATTCAATATAGTAATTAAAAAAGATTGAAAAGGTTTCTAGACATGACAGAGTAAAAATTACTGGCCTTGATTACCCAACTATAAAACAGCTGAAGAACTGAACAAAATGTATGGAATTATTTTTTTAAGTATTAGACAACAGGCAACAAAGCACTGAGATCACTGGTGGAGGAAAACAAATGAGGTGAGCTCAGTAGTCACCTCAGGTTTCTCTGTGGAGGAAATTTCCAAACCATGGAGACACCCACAACATTTCCAAAAAGGAGGAAGGACTCACACAGAAACTAGTGACTCTGCTGAGTTGAGGAGATGGAGATTGGAGTTCAGGAAGGCTAAGGCAGTTGCAAGTTGTGGAGAAGAAATACAGAAAGGATGGACTACTCAGAGAAAGATCTTCAGAAATCACCAGGAGATAACCTTGAGTCTTTCCTAAGTAGAAGGACATAAGTAAATAGAGCAAAACCTCCACAAAGCTGGTCAAAGAATATCCAGAGGTAATACACTTGGTAAAAGAATGAAAGCTTTCCATTTAAGACTGAAGGAGGTGAGGATGTCTGACAGAATTTCTACACAACACTGAATTTGAATCTTATTCAGGGCAATAAGGCAAAAATAATTTATATATTGTATTTACACATTATTCAAAATAAGAGGAGATTATTTTATAACAGAAAATGTTGACAGAACTTAACGCATAAGGAGGCATATTATAAATTTGGTTTTTAATACTTAATACACCTCTGTCAGTAATTGATAACACAAACATCCAATAAGGTTATAGAATATATAAACAGCAAAATGAAAAAAATTTTACCCAACTGACATTTATGCAACACTAACAATGCAAACACACCATCTTTTTAAGTGCAGAAAAAAAGAGTAACTGACACAGAACATATACTGGGCCATAAAAGAAATCTCAACAATTTCAAAATAATGAAGTCATATGCAGTATGGTTTATGTTAACAAATATTTAAAAATATAGCAACAACAACTATGGGTCAGAGAAGAAATTACTATGAAAATTTTAAAAATAGTTCAATATGAAAAATAATAAAACACAGCATAGTATCATTTGAGGGATGCAGTTAAAGCAGTTATTAGAAACTAATATTTTAAAATGCTTTTACTAGAATAGAAAGTTTTACAATTAATAATCTATGCTTCCAACCTGAAAAACTAGAAAATTCTGCAAAAATAAACCCAAGGTAAGTAGAAGATAAATAATAAAAATAAAAGGAAAAAATCAGCATAACAGAATATGGAAAGGCAAGAAGGAAAAGCAACAAAAGCCAAATAATTTTAATATATATTAAGAAAATTGATAAAACCAAGAAGAATGATAAAGAATAGAAGAGAGAAAATAAAGACTTCCAAGACTAGGGATGAAAGTGGAAATATTACTAAAAATCTGTAAAGTACATTATAAGAAAAATACACTTAACACCAATAAACCTCATGAATACAATTAACCTCAACAAAAGATGTGCAAATTAATCCATATCTTTATTTGTCCAAATTTTGTTAATTTTTGAAAAAGTATCAAAGCAAGTACCTGGAAAGAAAAAAAAAGTTCCAACACAGGATGCTAGGAAACTGAGTATCTGAATGAAAGAAAGAAAAAAAAACAAAAACCTTCAACCTTCTACCTGACATCATACACAAAAGCTAAAGTATAAGAAATAGAGTATAGGAAAGTATTATGTAATGCTGTGATAAACAAATTTTTTTTAAATAAGACAAAAATGATGAAGAATAAAAGGAAAAAGTAATAGATTAGACTATATTATAACTAAATACATCTGTTCTTCCAAATAAATTATTAAAAAAAGAACAAAACTACAAGCCAGATTGAGAAAAAATAGTTCCCTCAATATATCTGATGGTCTCTGTCAGAATACCATTGATCACTTCTACAGATCAATAAAAAAGATAATCCAAAAATGCAAAACACTAGTAACTTCAAAAAGTAAGACAAAATAATAACCAACAAGCACTTTTAAAAGAGATGGCCATAGCTAGATACTGGAAAAGAGCAAATTCAAACTCTGATATACCACTTCACAGCCACTAATATTGATAAATACTGAAATCTCATTACCAAATATTCTTGAAGAAACAGAACAACTAAAATCTTATAATTTTTCATTTTAAGTTACAAATGCAGCAACCACTTTGGAAATCAGGTATTTTTACAAAGTTAAAAATAGACCTGTAATGCAACAATTCTGCATTTAGACAGTTACCCAAGAAAAATGAAAACTTACATCCTGAAAGAGAATGCTTTTAGCTGAAGTTCAGAAGTTAAACAGACAAACAAACAAACAAACAAACAAAACCTGCAGCTAAATGCAACCAAATCTAGGAATGTCAACTTTTGAGTTCAGTTAAGGAAGCCAAACACAAAAAATATATAGTTATATAAAGTCTTAGAACAGATAAAATTCTATGCTGATATAAGTCAGCATGGAGTGTGAGGGATGCGAATTGCCTGAAAAGTGTTCAAGAGTTCCATCGGGGTTGATAGAAATTTCCATATTTCCATCATGGTTGATTGAGTGGGTGGTTACACTTGCTTATGCATTTGTCAAAATTCATCAAACAGCATGCTTAAAATGCATTCATTTTAAATTCTGCATAATTTGCAATAAACAAACAAATGATGGACAAAAAAATAAAAAATAAACAAAGTAACAATTACTCCTGGGTGAATGGTCTTTTTCTAAAAGAGAGGATTCTGGGTAAGTACATGTAAACTGCTTAGCTTAAAATTCCAGGCATATCACTTCTAGTTATAAACTTGCAGAGTTATATAACTTTTCTTCATCTAAAGCCTCTTATCTCTAAAATGGGATTACTGACTGATTAAAATACATTGAGCACACACAACAAAACCCAGAATATGGTCCAAATAAAGTACATAATAAATATTACTAATTTTTAAATGTCAAACCAAACTGAAAATAAACATAGATCAAAATGCATAGGGTTTTGCCAACATATATTTATAGCTTCACATATTTTCATTATTAAAAACTGAAAAAGTACTGAAATATATTTTTATACCAGGCAGTTTGGAAAATAATAGCTACATAAGGACAACCCAATATGCAGGAAAAATGAAATAAAATAATGAATGAATACGTAAAGTTAAATTAAATTCAAAAACCTCTTAGTTAAAATAAAAAAATACACAAATTTATACTTTAATGCAAGACAAAAGAAAATATCTAAGACTGGAATTTATTTTTTTTAAGATTTTATTTATTTATTTGAGAGAGAGAGAGAAAGTATGAGCAGGGGAGAGGGGCAGAAGGAGAAGGGCAGAAGGAGAGGGAGAGGGAGAAGCAGAGTCCCGATGAGCAGGGAGCTCAACACAGCTCCCTGAGATCTTGACCTCAGGTAAAGGCAGACGCTTAACCTACTGAGCACACAGGTGCCCCATAAGACACGGAGTTTAAAAGGGTTCTATAAAACAATATATATGTACTTCATAATGCACTTGCTAAAAATTTGATTTTTTTTAAGTACATGATTTTTCTGGGAAAATATAAAAATAAATTACCACAGGAATAGAAAGGGTGAATAGCAGATAATTTCCACAAGCTACAATCTGTTTGAGAATATAAGAAAATCTCAAACTTTCCAAATAATTTTTGAAATTTATATTACAAATGATCATTTCTATCATGTTTTTGTGTATATGTGTATTAAAAATCTTAAATAAAATAGTTTAATTTTTTTAAAGATTTTATTTATTTATTTGACAGAGAGAGAGAGATTACAAGTAGGAAGAGAGGCAAGCAGAAGAGAGAGGGGGAAGAAGGCTCCCTGCATGCAGAGCAGGGAGCCCGATGCAGGGCTGGATCCCAGGACCCTGAGATCATGACCTGAGCCGAAGGCAGAGGCTTTAACCCACTGAGCCACCCAGGCGCCCCTAAAATAGTTTAATTTTAACACTATATCAGTTGAGCCATTCAAAAGAAAGGATCCTTATCCCAGAATTGTGATTTAATATTAGAAAATGTGTACTTTAACCATGAGAAATTCTGTAAGCATATTGCACAAAAAGGGTCAATAGGAGAAATATGATAGAACAGATTTCAAAAACACACTATTATTCTAAATAGTACATTAATACTTGTAAGTAAAAATAGAAGTGTGCTTCACAATGCAATAAAATATATATAAATTTGTTACAGACTTAAAAGTAATCATGCAATACTAGAATTCTAAATAAATTTGTGATCACTATCGTAAAATCTCTTTCAAGAAATTTTGGTTAATTTGGTAAGACATAACATATTTGTTAAAGGTAATAATTAGTGAAAAACAGGAGATAGATTATCATTGCATATATTTCTAAATTAGATATATAAAAATAAAATATAGCATACAGAAATAAGTATAAAATTAATAATATAATTTAGTGTCTCAACCAGTGGGCATGTCTATGTATCATAAACAAACAGCTAAAACATTTAACAATGCCATGAAACAAATTTTTTCAAAACACTTAGTATAATTTATGCTGTAATTAAGGCCTTCTTCTGAAATAAATGTATAGCTCACCACAATAGTTATAGGATTAATATGTTTATTTATTTAGTTATTTAAGGCGATAGAACAAGAATGGCAGTGGTAAATATTGGGTTGATTTTGATGGACTGATTTTGAAATTTTCTAAAAATAAGTATTTATCTTATTTAAGGACTAATAATGTGAATATTTGGGACACCAAATGCATCATAATTATTAAAATAAAATAAAATGAAAATCAGGTTTGAAGATCCCCTGAGCAGACAAAAATCAGTGAAGCCAAGTAAGCAAAACTTCTTTGAGTTTATTTCATGAACATGAGTAAAACTGAACTTAGCTATGTCTTGTAAATGGTTCTGATAATCATAAATGAAATTTAAGTCATTTTACTAAAATGGCATAAGAAAATCACTTTTAGGCAAGACCCCTGCATTAAGCAATCGTTGTAAAGGTTAAACACGTCCTCATTTTCATGTTATAATCCATACTGTGACCTTATGCTTCTTAGCTTCTTACCTGTTTCAAGTGTGAAGTATCCCTATTTGTGAACAGTTTCTATCCTGCTAAATGATACTTCTATCAAGTAAAGCCCTCTGAATTTTCTACTTACATAATAAATGAAATAAAAATAATAAAAAATTAATGTAGAATAAAAGTGTTTTATCTGAAACAGAAATGTGTCTATTTATGTGTGTATACCATAATATACAATAAAGGTAACATTCCCTACAACTGAGAAACAGAATTTAAAAATCAATTCAGTATTCAATTAAAAAGTCAAGTTAGAGTTTTAGCTCATACTATGTTAGAAAACAAATTTGTGGTGGATTAACGAGTTAAAAACATCACAAAATTATATGAAAAATAAATTTTAATTTACAGGTAAAAACTGATTCAAGATTGACAAATGTTAAAAACAAAAAGATACCTATAGGAAAATATTAATATGTTTTACCACTTCGAATTTTGTTTGTACTTTAAAATTTGACAAAGGAACTAAAACATAAAGGGGAAAATATCAGAAATATTTTAATAAAGGTTAATATCTTTCATAAGTTAAGAAATTTTAAGAATTAGTGAGAAAACTCTTAAGTTTACAAAAGAAAAAATAGTAAATGGTGTAGATATTTCAGGAACAAATGGAAATGCCTATTACAATATGAAAAATGCCTGCCAAAGTTATTTCATCCCCTTCCAATGGAAGAGTAAATTAATACACTATTTCAAGATGTCTGTTTGTCAGGATGAATCAAGAAACTTATAGAAGATGATATCCTTGAAACTAGTGATTCTTTATCAGGATGATATAAAAATAACAGAAACACATATAGGCAAGAATTAATGTACAAAAATCACAGATTTGTACTTATTAATAGTAAAAAAGGGGAAAATGATAAGCAATATTGAAGTATTGAATAAACTGATATTTAAATTAGGGATTGCTGAACAGCAAATTAAAATCATACATGAGAACCATTTATACACATAAAACATGCTCACAATATATTATGGGCAATCAATATATGAGAATTTAAGTAGATTAGATTAAGCCATTTGAAATTGTCAATATCTGATTGGTTTTGATCTAAAAATGGTAATATAAAATTCATTTTAATAACAGCATGTTTTACAGATCCATGCATAAATTCCAAAATATTGAGAGCTATTTAAAATATAATTATAAGCCCTGTACCATAGGGGCAAATAATAATGAAAAAAAAAATTTAAAATATATAATTATTATGATATTTCTATGGTTTTAAACTATTCAAAAATAAATTTATTATTAAATTACATATCCTGTTCCAAAAGTGAACTCATTAATATTTTGACATTTGCCCTCTCTCTCTCTCTCTCCCTCCCTCACACATAGACAACACATACACACATGCATGCACAAACAACATAAGCAGAAAACAATTAATTGAACAACTCCTATGTGTTCTAAGCTAGGCTAGATTTTTTAAGGAAATTCAAAGAGGAACCTAAAACAGAGTTACGATTTTAATAATTTACTAGAAAAGGTGAAATATATATATGCAAAACTTTAAATTAATAATTTAAATTTTACATATTTTCATACCAAAATGGGATATAAAGATATCATCATGAAGAGATTTCACTGAACTTTAGACTTGAGCTTGTCTCTGAAAAACAGGATTTGGATTAAGTAAAGATTTTAAAGATTTCCTAACACAAGTACTTAGTTAGTTCCTTAATAAACTAAGCAACATAATTTTGGGGCGCCTGGGTGACTCAGTCAAAAGTACCTGACTCTTGATTTTGGCTCAGGTTGTGATCTCAGGGTCATGAGAACAAGCCTTGAGTGGGGCTCCATGCTCAGCATGGAGTCTGCTTGTCCCTCATGCTCAGCATGGAGTCTGCTTGTCCCTCTCCCTCTGCTCCTCCCCCAACTTGTGTTTGCTCTCTGTCTCTCTAAAAATAAATAAATAAAAGCTTAAAAAAAAAAGAAACTAAGTAAGATAATTTGGATACCTACATAAAACCCATTCTTTGGTTCACATGCTTTTGCCAATGGAGGGTCAACAGAATCATGGTTTGCTGTGAAAGATGGCATAGTAATTGTGGGCCCTTCAATAAGTAACATAAAATGCAATCATGAAGCAGCTTCCAGAACCACTCAGCCAGAAAATGTTGCGATGCATTCCGCACCAGAAAATAGCAGCTGTCTTAAAAACAGTTTTTTATTGATTAGAGAGTAAGGCAGGCCATTTTTAAGGCTCACTCCTTTGGAAACTTTACCATGTTGTTTGTCACCATGAAAATGTGTATAGTTTTTTCCAGAAAAACACACATAACGATGGAAGAAAAGTTAAGATTAAGAATCCAGACCCTTGCTTTCTTTCTAGCCTCACATCAACAATAAACCTATTGCATAACACCCATTGGTTCTCCGTAGGTAAATTCCTGCCTATGGCTGAAAAATCCTATCTATACACTGAAGACTCCAAAATCTTTATGTCCATTCTCAGTGACTTCCTGAATCACCAGGAAAAGCATCTATTTGATATATCCTTAATGACCTCTAATGTATCTATCATACGTACTCAAAAGACAGCTTTAGATTTATACTATAAACCTGTACCCTACATGTATCTTCCCCTTATCTCAGTAAATAGGCATTGTGTCATGGCTCAAGACAAAAATCTAAACATTATCCTTCTTTCCATAACCAATCCATCAGGAGATTGTCAACTTTAACTCCAAAACATATTTTAAATGAACCACTTCTCTCAATCTTTACTATTAACTTTGAAATCAACCCATTTTCTAAAAGATTTCAATTGCTTCCTGCTGGCTTCCTCCTTTCTTGTACCTAATACTCATTTTCAATATATCATCCATACGGATCTTTTAAAGATGAAAATCAGATCACCTGACCATTTTAAAGCATTCAATAGCTTCCAATTGCATTTTGTATAAAATCCAAACAACTTATTCTTGGATTAGAAAATCCTTTAAAAATCCTGACCTCTATCTCTAATTTCACCTCACAGGACTTTCTCCTTATTTCTACATTTTAACACTGTCTGTTTTATTGTGTTCTGTAAACTTTGCCAGCTGTTTCCTACCTAGAAAGATAGAGCAGTCTCTCCGTATCCACGAGGGATATGTTCCAAGATCCCCAGTGGATGCCTGAAACTGCGGATAGTACCAAACCCTATATATACCATACTTTTTTCTATACATATTATACCTATGATGAAATTTAATTTACAAATTAGGCATAGTAGGAGATTAAAAACAACAATAATAAAATGGAATGATTAAAACAATATATTGTAATAAAAGTTATGTAAATGTGGCCTCTCTTTCTCAAAATATTTTATTGCACTGTATGCACCCTTTTTCTTGTGGTTATAAAATGCCTCAGTGATGAAATGAAGTGAGATAAATGATGTAAGCACTCGAAGTAGCATTAAGTTACTATGGACTTTCTGACAATTCATCAGAAGGAGGATCGCTTCCTACCAGACAGCAAATGACCTTGAGTAAACTGAAACCATAGAAAGCGAAGCTGTGGATAATCGGAAATCATTCATTTATTTATTTATCTGCTTACTGTAGCAGCAAGTTCTTCTCTGACCCCAGTCATGTGAAGTTTCACTTCTATGCCCCCCCCTTCAATTGAGCAGGATGTTTGATAAGATCTGGCCAATAAAACATAAGCACAAAAGGCATGCCATTTCCAGGCTAAGTTAGTGAAAAGCCTATATATGAATCTCTAGTTTTTCTTTCCTTGCCCTATCAACCATAAAAGTCTTGCATTGCACATGGCACAGCCAAAATATGGTGGGATCTCACTTAGGTGAAGCCTAAGCTTGAGATCCTAACAGGCTGGATGAAGTAGAAAATTTGCCACCCCCTGCTGAATAAGCACCTTGATAAGTAATCTTCTATATGTTAAATAATGGTAAAATTAGCCTTTCCTAACTGATAAATTACCTTAGGATCTTTAAATAAATTATTATCCTCACATAAAAAAACCTCTTCTTTTATCATTCCATATTTTACTTTTGGTCATTCAGTTTTTAGTTTAAATAACACCTCATCAGAAATATATATGATAATAACATAATTGAAATTAGACCCATTACAAGGCATTCTATATAATGCCACTCTTTCAAAAATTCTCTCAATATCTTTGTCTGATATTTTTCAGGTTTATTTATTTATTTATCTGCTTACTCTATGTCTCCCATGAGTTCTAATAAAATGATCTCAAGTTCTGTTGGCTGCTTTATCCCTCGGATTTTTATTACAGCCTGGGTCATATCAAGAGATCAAAAATATTTCCTAGAATATCTGTCAAATTAGCAACTGTTATTTCTCCTATGTTGCACTGAAGATTCTAACTTTAGGACTTTATTTTTATGGTACCAAAATAACAAAGTCAAAAAGTCAACAATTACCTGCAGGGTCAGGTCAACTAGTTTCTGAAAATCCTGTAGAAGTGTATCAAGGCTATTGGAAGGGTTACTATAGTATTTTTCATGTGGATGACTTGAACTTATTTTTCACAGAAGAAATGTGTATTCTCCCAGAGGTGCTTACATAAGTAACACAGTATAATCATTTTGATATTTGAATAATAATATGAAAAACAGCTTCTTACAAGCCCCAGCAAGTGTCCCCATAAATAAAGCCATATTATGCATGTAGCTTATATGCATGATGCCTGAAGGTACCTTAAAGGGGTACTACAAAAAGCATGAAATTGTTGAAAGCTTTCTATTCCTGAAAGCGTCCAATGCAAACATCAGAGATAAAGATCACTTGAGCTATGTTTGTCTGCCTTATGGTGTTAATTAAATGCCAATATTTTTTTCTCTTGAGAAGCTCAGAATTAGATTCATATTTTCCTCTGAGAAAGACAAGATCATAAAGTATGCCTGTCACATGGTTTTAAGGCCTCTATCCTTATGTGAAATCCCCAGGAGACATTTTTCATTTACATATTTCTGAACTATTATTTAAGGTTGTAATTTTTTAAAGTATTATATATATTTTATCAGAGTAGTAAGTCTTACAATTTCATAGAATTTTAAATTAAAGCAGTATGAATCAGATATCATTCAATGTCATTTGGTCTAATGATAAATCTTAATCTATATTTTTCATTGGCAGTAAAACTATCTGTTTATTTACAGAGCATATACGACACATATAACATGAGCTAGGTACTATGAATGGTAGAAAAGAAGTATAACACATAATGTCAACACTAAAGAAACCATAAAATCAAATTTATTGTATAAAGTCATAGGGCCCCCATATAAACCAGAATATATCCAAGGATCTGGGGACAGTTTCGGGGATGTCTTTAACAATTATCAGGATTTAAAGGACTGAGAATGGAGATATATGTAAGGAACTCTAAGTGGTAAGACAAAAGCATCCTAAATACATAAAAAACAAAAGCCACTTTCCTAAAAGATGACTTTATAAATGTTCCAAAATAAGCTAAATATTGTACTGAGGTTCCAACAGAATTATGTCAGTTAGGAACTGTTAAAATAGCCCAGTTATCTGCACGTTTGCTTCTGGCCAACACGGAGAAACGATAGCTAGATTACCCTGCCACCCGAGGCTCCCCTTTTCCTCCCCCCACCAACAAAACAAAACAAAACAAAAACAAAAAATTTAGGGGGAAAAAACCAGTTTTTAAGACACTAGACATCAAGAAATTGAGAACAGTGATTCCTGAGAAACAAGAAGAAAAACAAAGTGAGACCTCTGATTACCCCAGATTACTGCCTTAAGAGAATGTCTAGGCTGCAGAACAGCAAGGTGGAATCCAGACAAAGCCAGATAGACATTCTGAGTGAAAGTCCAGGAAGATCAAAGCAGCTAGATTTTGCAGGATAGAGTACCTGAGAACTGAATCTGTTCAGTGAAAGAATTCCAACATCTTCAGATGTGAGTATTCAGCATGATACAGAACAATGTATGCATGTGAGGCAATTATCTGAGTCCCAGGAAAGACAAAGAGAACTGGAAGACCATAAGTAGTATTAACACAGAGCTTGGCATAGTGCCTATTCTCACCACCCTAACTAGAAAACTTCGTAATTCATATGACATTGGGATAATTCATGTTATGTAGGGTAATCAGAATGGTCTGGTCTCAGTAGCAGGAAGTAATTAACTATGAATCAAACACAACTCCGGCCCACTTAACATTTTAAAGGTAAGGCCTGTAATAACAAAACTGTGTACAAGTAACTTAAGTGCGTGCTAAAAGAAATCTTCAAAATATAAGGAATCAAAAATATCTACCATCCAAAAAGGTAAAATTAATAGTAGCTAGCATCCAATAAAAAATTACTAGGCAAGAAGAAAAGATTAATTAAATCAATCAATCAATCTTGCCATTTGCAATGACTTGGATGGAACTGGAGGTTATTATGCTAAGCGAAATAAGCAGAGAAAGACAATTATATGATTTCTTGATATGAGGAATTTGAAAGGCAGGGTGAGGGGTTGGGGGGGTAGGGAAGGAAAAAAATGAAACGAGATGGGATTGGGAGGGAGACAAACCATAAGAGACTTAATCTCAGGAAACAAACTGAGGGTTGCTGGGGGGTGGTTGGGTAGGGATAGGGTGGCTGGGTAGGTGCTATGGTAAGTGCTATGAATTGTGTAAGACTGATGATTCACAGACCTGCACCCCTGAAGCAAATAATACATTATATGTTAATTTAAACCCCCTCCCAAAAAAACAGAAGAGCCAGGTTAAATTAGGTGTTCCATTGGTTCCCTAAAAGACATGCTCCAATTAAACTGTAAGAGTAATGGGGGAAAAAAAATTACTAGGCATATAAGAAAACAGGAAATTCTGACCCATGGTGAGAAGAAATACCAATCAAAATTCACCTGAATTAAAATGGCAGAAACACTGAAACAGCTAATATAATTGTACTGTGTATATTTAAAAGTTAAGCAGAGGTAGGTAAGATATCTTCTTGAAAAAGATGCAAATCAACTGCTAGAGATAAAGTCTGAGACAAAAAAATATATTGGAAGCGATTAACAAAAGACTAAATACTGTAGATAAAAGGATAAGTGAACTTGAAGATACTACAATAGAAACTATCATAAATGGAAAATGGAAATAAAGAATAAAAATAAATCAAGTATCAGTGAGATGGGAAAGAACTTCAAAAGCACTACTATATGCATAATTGGAGTCTACAGATGAGACGATAAGGGGAAGGGAGAAAAAATACTTGTATATTGTCAAAATTTATCCAGATATAATTAAAATTATAAATCTGCATATTTAAGAAACTCAATGAAACCAAGCACAAAATTTCACACATACCCACACAAAAAAACTATACTGGTACCAAATTTCGCAAAATCAGTAACAAAGAGAAAATCTTAAAAGAATTAAGAAGAAGAAAAAAAAAAAGAATTAAGAAGAAAAAAAGAAATATCACATACAAAGAAACAAAGTACAGGATGTTTGTGGATATCTCAGGTACAATGCAAACCACAAGATCACAGTGTAACATCTTTAAAGTGCTAAAGGGACTAAAACAAAAAAGCTATGAATCTGGAGTTCCACATCCAGTAAAATTTTTGCTTAAAAGTGAAAGCTAATGAATACTCATTCAAATAAACAAAACCTGAAAGAATTTATAAATAGCAGAACCTCACAATCAGAAATGTTAAAGGAAGATCTTTAGGAAGAAGGGAAATTTTATCAGATGCAGAATTAAGTCTATACAAAGGAACATGATCCACTGTGTGGATCCACTATGTGGATTATCATATAGAAATTATTTCAAATGCAGAAGTTAATTGTAGTTATTATAGATTTTATAGCTATATAAAATAAAATGTCTGATAACACAAAGGACAGAGAGTAAGAAGTAGATGTTTATAACTGTAAAGTTTTTAGACTTTATGAGAAATGATATAATAGCATTACAAGGCAGACTGCAATACGTTAAAAATGCACACTATAAATATTACAGAAACTGTCAAATAAAAGTAGCATAACTAAGAAGCCAAAAAAAAGATATAATGTAAAATTAAATAATAATGATGAATAATTCAAAAAAGGGAAGAAAACTGGAACAAATAATAAATGTAGTAAATAACCAATAACAAGATGAGACATTTAAACTTAACCATATAATCACACTAATTATAAATAATTTAAAGGTATTACCAATGTAAGATCCAACTATATGCTGCCAACTAGAAATACTTTATAACGTAAAACACTGCTAGATTAAAATAAAATAAAGGAATGGAAAAATATAACATTAATAAAAATAAAGCTGGAGTACTTATATTAATACCAGATAAAAACAAAAACTACAAGGGATAAAGAAGGTCATTTCATAATGACAACAAGTCTCACATCAGGAGGATACAACAGTCCTAAATGCTTATGTATTTAATAACAGAATTTCAAAATTTCAAAACAAAGTTTTTGATGTTCAAAGAACATCAAGAAGAAATAGATACATCTACAATTATACTTGGATATTTTAATATCCCTTTCTCAATAACTGATAGAATAGATAGAAAGTCTGTAAAGATACAGAAATGTGAATATTAGTCATCTTAATTGACATTTATAGAACATGCTGACCAATGACATCAGAATGCACATATTCTTTTTAAGCATATGCAGGGCATTTTCTAAGATAGACCACATCCTGGGGCAACAAAAATATAAACCTCTCAATGGATTTTAAAAGTCTGAAGTCATTCTCTAATCACAATGGACTTAAATTAGGAATTAATAGAAATAAATATTTCTGGAAAATTCATAAATATTTGGAAACTAAATAATATACTTTTAGATAACTCATGGGTAAAAGAAAAAAAATCAAAGATGAGAAATTGAGTACTTACATCTGATTTAAAAGGAAAACAAAACATGTAAATATTTGTGACATGCTGCCAAAGCAATCATTTAAGGGACAATTCATAAAGGTTAGAGTGAGTCCAGTAGGAATATATCACAATGCTAAATCCCCATGTCTCAGGAACAGTGTCAAAATACATAGAGCAAATTAAAATGTACAAAAAACAAAGAATAAATCCATGATTATTAATAGGATATTTTAACATACTTCTTTCAATACCCAATAGAAAAACCAAACAAACAAATAAAAATCAGTGAAGTATTTAGGAGATTTGAACAATACCAAATAACAAGCATGTTCAAACTGACATATATAGACATTGCACCAGACAATGACAGAATGTGCCTTTGCTTTAAATGTGCCTGGAGTATTCAGAAAAATTTACCATACATTGTTTTATAAAGCAAACCTCAATATATATTTTTTTTAATCAAAGATAGGCATCATTTGATATCTTACCACAGTGGATTAAGGCTAGAAATCAATAAAAAAAAAGATAACTGACATTGATATATTACTTAGAAAGTAAGCAACACACTTCTAGAATACCTATGCCTCAAAGAAGAAAAATATTTTATATTATTTATATATAAATAGATAATATATATACTATGTATGTTATAAATAGAAAATTTATAAATATATGAATAGAATACATTTTACTTTTTTTACTTATTTTAATTTTAGAAAAAAATTAAAACATTACTTCCCCAAATTTATTAGATCAGCCCCTTTCTTATGTACTTCCTTCAGTACAGTTATTTTACTAATTTGTAGTACTATCAGGGTTGTCACATCTGCATTCCATCTTGAGGTCTTCCAAAATCTTGGTTGATCTTTTCTTTTGACTTTCATACTATAAAATTTATCATTTGTTGGGGTGCTTAGGTGGCACAGTTGGTAAAGCATCCAACTCTTGATTTTGGCTCAAGTCATTATCTCATGAGATAAAGCCCCACACTGGGAGCTCAACACAGAGTCTGCTTAAGTTTCTCTCTCCCTCTCTCTCTGCCCTTCCCTCCGCAAAAGAAATAAATCTTAAAAAATACATATATATATAAAATTTATCATTTGTGGTGTATAGTCCTATAGGTTTGGATAAACACATATAGTCATTCATATATCATCACAGTGCTATAGAGATCAACTCCTTTATCCCCAATGGTCCTCATGCTATCCCTTATAGACAATAAATTCTCCTAACCCAAACCTTGGCAACCACTGATAAATTTCCTATAGTTTTACTCTTTACCGAATGCTACTTAAGCTAAAAACAAAAACAAAAAACACATGATACATAGCTTTTTTTTTTTTAATTTTGACTTCTTTCAATTAGCAAAATGTGCTTAAGATTCATGGATACCATGCGAGTCATTAGTACTTTTTTTTTTTTTAGTCCCTGAGTGGTATTCCACTGCAATGATGTACACAAAACATTTATGCATTTACCTGTTGAAGGACATTCAGGTTGTTTCCAGTTTTTGGTGATGATAAATAAAGTTTCTGTAAACTTCAAAGTACATACTTTTTCAATTTACTTAGATAAATATCTAAGAGTAGATTGCTGAGTTATGTGATAAATGCATATATTTACCTTTAAACAGATTTTTAATGTGTCTAAAATTTTGTTACAACAGGAGTGTATATGAGAGTTAGACTTGCTCTACATCGTCATCCTCATTTGAAACTGATAATCATTTTTAAGACATTATTTTTTAGACTAGTTAATAGGATCACAGTAAAACTGAGATGAAGATACTGAGATTTCCCATATAACCTATGCTGCCAAACGTGGACAGCCTCCCTCACTATCAACATCCCCCCCCCCAGCACAGTGGTACATCTACCACAGCTAATGAATCTACACTGGCACATTATAATCACCCAAAGTCCATAGTTTACTTTAGGGTTCACTCTTGGTGTTGCACATTCTGTGGGTTTGCACAAATGTATGATGACATGTAGCCACCATTATAATAACTACAAAGTAGAGTATTCTAAAAGACAGGTATTTTTATTTGAATTTTGCAGATGAGTAAACTGAGAAGTAATGGAAGGAGATAGGCAAAGCATATATTTATCAAAGTTGTATGTATGCGGATAGTGTCATTAACCGTATGTGATACAATGTTAGGGACAGTACTGAAGACATCCAGACCTATAGATGTCTTTCACTCTCAGTGTGGTCCCTGAAATTTCACTTTCAGAGTGTGATGAACTTCCACTTAAAACCTGATCATAAGGAAAATTAAAACTTTCCCAAAATTAGTGGTGTTCCAGCTAAGATGAATATGTTTAAGATACTTTTTATAAGACAATTTTGAAAACAACAACAACAAAAACCACGATGGATCAAGATACCAGGAATTAGTCATATGGGGTGAAGTAATGAACACAACAAACTTCTAGACTTCATTTTTGCCTGTGGCCAAAAATAATTGTAGTGTTATTATCTTGTATGCAAAGAATAAATCTGATTCATTCCAGAAGTCAGGGACTTGAATTAACTGTTGATGTAGTTTATATAATTACTGGGTAAACACAAAAATAGAAAACATAAGGCTCACTCTATGTGAACATGAGCTACCAATAAAGAGAAGGTTTTGGTTCACTATTCTGCCTCACATTTTAAATTATTCATCAGACATTAAAAACAGTAGAAACCTTATCAAGTAGATTGGGAAATAAAGTTTAATTATACACAAAATAAGACAGAATGTAAATTCCATGAGGGAAGGGATTATGATTGATCTGCTCACCTCTGTTTATTCCAGTATTTCCTGTGTTTAGAACAGTAACAAGTATATGTAACCATGAGATGAACTAGGTATTAATATGGCCCTAGATACTATGATTATGCTCCAACCTGCTGCCACTTGCAAGCTATGTGGTCTTTGTTGAGTCTGATGATAATACTGATCTCATTGGATTGCGAGAAAGACTGAGGGATGTATATTAAATAATCACTACAGGATCTGACACATTATAAGCACAATTATTTTAAGAATGTTTTTTAAAAAATTAAAATTTTATTATTAGGAGCATTATTTAATCCCCAAATGCTTTGATTTTTTGCATTGCTGCTTCAGGATGTTGAGAAGAGCTCTCAATATTATTAGCCTGCTTTTACATAGAAGACTAAGTAAATATTTATTAAATATCGATGTGCAAGGAACAATCCTTAGCCAATATGGTCTTCATAAAATCTTTTCTAGTCAAAATCAAGTATATAAATTCTAAATCAAACTAGCTTTAAAAAATTAATACATAGGATTGAGGACTCTCCCTCGCCCATGAGAATTTTGTCATTGCTGGTCTAATTCAATGAAATCATATGAACAGAAAAACTTGTTAAAAAAACAACAACAGCATGCCACGACATACTATGACCATTAAGAACAATCTCAAGAAATCAGACAAAATAATTCACTCTAACTTTCAGTGGTTACAGATCTCCAAATGTCTGATGTTGTGCTAGGAGTTAGAAATTTTCCGTATTCCTTGCTGCATTAGACATCCTGTAGCCCAGGCCTTTTGGCCTCCTCCTTAAGGTCCTATAAGGTAGTAAGGCTTCATAGTATGCCCTAGTGAAGTTCCATTTCAAATCCAGGCAGCAGGCAGGATGGAGTTGCTACATGACTCTCTTCTCCTTAAAAACATATTATCCCCTAATGGGTATATCCTCACCTTCCAACCCTACCCTAGGAGAGAGCAGTCCATGGCATTTTAGAAATATGTGCTGCAAATTGGCAGGCACAAGCACCCTAAAAGACTATAAAATAAACATGAATCCCCTTTGAAAAAACTTTATATTTTCATCACATCCCCTGTAAGCTAACACACTGCACTGTTTACAGTCTTCCACTACAATATATTTTGAAACGATTACCTTCTTCTGAGTCATTTGTGTCATAATGCTCTCCATAGGTACCCATAAAATGAAAATGTAAGCCGTTT
Source organism: Ailurus styani (assembly GCA_002007465.1). NCBI lineage: Eukaryota > Metazoa > Chordata > Mammalia > Carnivora > Ailuridae > Ailurus > Ailurus styani. The sequence continues at coordinate 254,971 of LNAC01000577.1, forward strand.
TTATTGGCCACACTACATCTTAATTGAAAATATTAAAGGGGATTGCTCTCCTACTGATTTTTTTCTTCCATTTAATTGGCTAATCATATGATATTTTTAATGGAATAATCGTGAAGGAAAATATGAATCTAATTTAAATTCAAACTGGATTTGGGATATTTAAGAGATTATCCCAGAGTAGCAGAGGGTGCATGAAGCAATAAACATCTGTTCATTCCTGACCACTAGCCTTGGTGTTTATGAGCTTGGGGGATATTTATTTTCAGGAGACATGATTCTCTCTACATTTGAGCTTCAGCTGTTTTACTGCTGTGTTTTTAGTGAAAATTTTTAAATTTATCAGCAGATTTTTGTCCATTTTTTTTACCTCCCTCTTTGTGCTTCTATCAAAATGCAATTCTGACAAATGAGAAATTGTCCCAGGGAATCACTACACCCTACTGAGAGGAAGAATTCAACCATTTATTTATTATTGGCTACAGTATAGTGTAAATAGATGAACCAAAGCATGTAACAGCAACTGGGCATGTCCTTCTATAAGACTATCATAGCCTTAGTGATGGAAAATTAAACATTTCATTCATGCATTCATTCAAGTGCTTTTGAATATCTACCACTACTACGACACAGCAGAAACTACTCTAAGCTAAATGAAGGCCAGTTCCAACAATCTAAGTGTTTGCAGCCCAGAGAGGGAGATAGAGTACACTCCTGTGAAAACTAAAAGAACATCTCTGTAGTTTTAGGCATTCAAGATAATATAAGAATGACACAAATGAATCCATAGTGGTATTCGTACATATCAACTATACTTCAATTAAAACAATTAATTGATTTTTAAAAATCATCACTAAATGAATGGTACGGGCAACAACTAATATGCAAATTCAGAGAATAATCAGATCATAGTGGACTCAGGTAGCCAAGAAAGTGTTCACTTTAGAAATATTGGCTTTGACTTTCAGAGATATAAAATCTTCTGGAATTTTGATAAAAAGTATCTCAAACAGATGCAACAGGATGTATAAATACCCATGGCTGGCTAGTGAATAGTAAGAGATACCTGAAGTTTTTCTGGTCCTATCAAACTGTGAGTATAAAGAGCTCTCATTATAGCAATAATACCTATACAATAGGTTTCTTTCTTCTAATTCAAGTTGAACTCCCCTGCAAATTTTCCTAGAGTACATCTAAGAATCTATAGGTGGCATTTCACCAGTGTTTATAATCACCACAGTGTCAGGCATTAAAGAACAGCCCTTTAGCAAAATTGTTGCTTCTCTAAGTCTTGCTACTCTCTCTCCAGGCTCCAAAGTCTCATTGGCATTCTCATCACAACACTGGGTGATGTGGTCTTAGCCACACCTCTGGGGGACAACACCATCTCCTTGAATGTTTCCATGTACACTGCTGGTGAGAATCTAAACTCACAGAAGCCTGAGATGTTCAACCTCTACCTGTTTCCAAGGTAAAGTGGGGTCTACCTCTCACAACTCTGCATTACATTCAGTTAAAGGAATCCCAAGAATATAACACTTATACTTCAAACCCCCTAAAATTTGTTGGTGAAGCCACTCTTCCTTGTTTCTTAGGGCTCCTGCCATAAGGTTCCTGAGGTTTCAGACTTAAAGTGTTTGGATCCTATCCTGGCCCATCAGTTTACTTGAAGCCAAACCTTTGTTCTGGGGTCAGTTAATCAGGTTGGACTTCTTCCCTTCAGATGATCTCCAACTAGGTAGATTTTTCAATTCTTCTACAAAAAATGTTTCTGTGGAATCTTCCAACAACAAGTCACCATCCTATGTACTCAGGCCTTAGGCCTTGCAATAGTAATTAGTACCTGGACTTGAGGTAAGGTACAAAATTTAGTATCGCTCAGGAGACTTAAGACATTAACACATACAAACCATTATCATTCTGCTTATATTAGGCTAACTGAAATATTGTCACAAAATGTCTTTAATATAGGAATTCAGTTTAAAACCTAAGGAATCCACTTGGGGCCCCTTTGGGCACTTCCAAGTAATTTGTGAGGCTACAAAACAGTTTCAGAAACTAGCCTACAGATTAACATTTGGTTTGAGAATAGTTACAAAGAAATACATGGGATTTTAAATGTTTTTAGAGAGCTGCAAGGAAAAATAGAAATGGCAATTTTTGAAATTGTACATTACTCTGTTAAATAACATATACTCCAACTTTGAGTTGGATCTTTTACTGCAAAAAATAAATACATGGGACAGGGATTTAAGCAACCAAACTGTTACTGATTGTCAGTGGTATAAGCGGTGATCTTAATTCACTGTAGTTCAGAGCAAAATTTCTTCCCAAGGTGAATGCCTCATCAAATGACCATTTGTCTTTATTTGGAGCCAAAATTTCAGTGATATCCTTGCTCAGAAAACAGAGAGAACCTTTAGAAATAAATAATATATTGGGTGAGGGATCAAAGTTAGGTTAAGTGAATCATGAGGCAGAAATGAATAAGCAAATGTGGTCTATGACCTTATAATATTGCTCCTGTTCTTGCATATCTAAGGTCTGTAATTTAATGTCTTCTGTACAATCAAGGTCTTGAGAAGGGTAGATAGTATAAACCTCCTAAAATGGGTTTATACATATATGCACATTTAATATTAGCTCTTTGGATTTTATCACCACTAAACTCAGATGACAGATAACTGGGGCTGGACATTAGATGGTGTGGTTTTGTTCCAGCTATGACTTTAACATTTTACGTTTTTCGGGGCATGTGGTTTTCCTTATCTGGGACTCAGGTTCACCTTTTATAAAATGAAGACCATTGACCCTTCTGAAGACCGCTGAGGTCTTCTATTCTAGTATTCTGTGGTGCTTTGATTTTCTTTGTCTATTCCCACCGTTGGCTGAGAACCATCTAGGAGGGTTGGTTTCTGCCCCATTAAAATTATGTAAAAGATTAGGGGAGGAACTTCCTGGAACAATCAAATACCCTTGATCCTATTCCTTTATGTTGCATATCTATATTCTTCTTGGCCTGCAATGACTTCTGTAAGTGTTTGGGTAGACTTTGTAATTAAACCACCCCAAAAAGTGTCTTCCTGATTTCTTTTAGTTTTCTTTTCTTTTTATTTATTTTTTTTAAAGATTTTATTTATTTATTTGACACAGAGAGAGAGATTACAAGCAGGCAGAGAGGCAGGCAGAGAGAGGAGGAAGCAGGCTCCCTGCGGAGCAGAGAGCCTGATGCGGGCCTCGAGCCCAGGACGCTGAGATCATGACCTGAGCTGAAAGCAGAGGCTTTAACCCACTGAGCTACCCAGGGGCCCTAGTTTTCCTTTCAGTACTCTGACTCTTCTTGCAAACCTAGGCCTCTCCTGACTTCCTGGTAAACATGTTGGTCCTTCAGATTTTTATGTATTCCATTCCTGATATTTGATACATATTGGAGACTAGATAATTTTTGGTACTCAAGTCTCAATAATGATGTACATTTTCCTGCTTTGTATCTGGCTTATCTAAAGATTATCTAAATATAAGATCCATATTGCAAAAAACTTATCATACCAAAATCATAACCAAAGGGGGTAGATTATTTATTCTTGTGAATTTTAAGATTTTATCTTCAGATAATTGGGAAGATAATATGAAATGTTACTTATAAAGCTTCCTGGTGACCCTTAAACCTCAAAAACTTGAGATCCTGAAACTGTCATTTTTTGTCAACCCATGTAATTAAAGCAGTCCACTATTTTCACCATGGCATACATTTATACATTGAGGAAAATGAATATCCTTCCTTCTTTGAAGCACACTGAACTTCAAAAGAGCCTTCTAGACCACAGAGAGAGTAAAAATTCAGAGAAATAAGTTCATATACCAACAAGTAGGCATTCTAGGGCAGAAACTGAAAGTATACATTTCCAAATAGCTTCATTTTCCGCTAATTCATAACTTCACATGTGGCTGGGCATGGTGCAGGATATGAAAGAGTAGAATTATTTATTTTTATTACTTTTATTTTATTGCTACCTTGTTAAACATGAGTGCAGAGGTAGTTGTTACCTTACATTAAACACTTTTGTTACCTTACTAAACACTAGAGCAAAGGCAGTTTTGCTCAAATATAACATAAGGTTGGGATGGAATATTACATATCATGTGTATTTTAGCCACACATTTCATTCTCTGTCTCTCCAATATATTTTTTAAAAATCTTTTCTGCTTGCAGTGATAGTTCAAGTTATGTAAATACATGAGCTAGACAAAGAAACAGTAAAGAAGAGGCAGAGAAGAAGGTCAAGATCATAACCCAGGGGGTCCCTTATACTGAAGTGTTATATTAATGAGGAACAAAGGATAAGAGTAATGTCAGGGTTATAGATGGAGGACAAAACCACTTTAATAACATTACAGATTGGCGAGAAGAAAAATTTGAGAAGAGACAGTCAATAGTCGGAAATGTTACAGATGGTAAGTAGGATATAAAGGTAGGAAAAGGACAGTAAATCTAGGAACATGGAGGAAATTGTTTCTGTATGTAGTTGTACATCCTTTACTTATCCCCACCCCACAACTCTATCACAGCCAGAATGTTTAAGGCAAATATCTTATACATAGAGTTTATAACCAACCACCTGTTTAAAGGAAAAATTGATAGTCAATGGTATAACGAGTTAACACATTGTTTTTCTCCTCAATGGAGGCATGGTACAAATAAATGATAAGTTAATTCTCAGAATTTAGCTCTGAGATGCATATCCATCAATACTAACTTAGTATACATCATATGTCTTTCTCAGTCAATATCTTTGCATAACCTCTTTTTAATGGTAGACACTGCCTCTAAGCTTCTTACTTAAACTCTCACATGCAAATGACTCATCTACTATTGAAACTCATTACTTTATTGAAACTTTATAGGACATGAAGTGACATGGAAAATTTAGAGTCCACCGCTATCATTATGATCACATTAATTAAGCAATAAGACCCAGCAGTGCAGGAACTACACTGTACTAATTCATATCTTGGGATGAATGTTCAAAGTGGTGCTTGGGAATTAAGCCACAAGACTCCCATTAATGTCATAAGGCTATGTGGATTAATGCTGGATGCCTGCTCCCCAACTCTGCCATTGCTATGAGTCCTGACTCAATCCTTATAGAAATGTGATTATGCCTCACTTCTCTTCTTCATATTTCTGTTCAAAACCATTTTATTTGCCAATATTTTTCTTCATCTCAAATGTATGATTCAAAATTTTTAGGTAAATTCAGATGCATAATCAGAAAATCAGTAATGTTTGGAAGGACACTTTACTGATTTCAAGATAATTTAATAATGTCACGTTAACATGTGGGTGGAAACAAAATAGTGCTGGAGTAAAAGTCCATTGAGGATGTATCTGGAAGATGCTATAGTTTCATCACTTAAACTGAGAGGTGTAGCAAGTATCCTAGATATGGACAAGGAAGTTTCAGAATCTGAGAATTCATGAATCTAGTAAAGTTTTAGACTTCTCAAATCCCATGAAGGAATCTCATATTTTAATAAGTCTGGTTTGTTTTTTTGTTTTGTTTTTTGTTTTTATTTTTGTTTTTTCCTGTAGTGTTTCTTACTCCTTATTTAGTGTTGGTGACTTTGGATCAGTTCTTATTAGTGACAGTTCAGAAGTTTTACTCTGATTCAGGGGTTCTCAAATTGTGATCTCTGACCTACATCATCACCATCACATGGAAATTTATTAGAAATCCAAATTATCAGGCCTCCCCATGGGTATACTGAATTGGAAACTCTGAAGGTGGGGCCAGAAACCTGTGCTTTCACAAGCTCTCTGGGTAATTCTGAGAAATGTCAAAGTTTAAAAAACAAAGCTATAATTGAAATACTAATAGAAATGCTGTCATTATTTCTGTATAGTCGGTCTTTTGCTATCTGTCACAGATGGAATCTTGGTTATGGGCTTGTTAGAAAACTATTTTAGGTATTTTCATTAAATCTTTTTTTTTTTTTTAAGATTTTATTTATTTATTTCACAGAGGGAGAGAGATCACAGGAGGCAGAGAGGCAGGCAGAGAGGGGGGGGGAAGCAGGCTCCCCGCTGAGCAGGGAGCCCGATGCGGGCCTCGATCCCAGGACCCTGAGATCATGACCTGAGCCGAAAGCAGAGGCTTTAACCCACTGAGCCACCCAAGGCGCCCTTCATTAAATCTTAATATAGCTTTCATTTCAATAGGATTCAGTAAGTCAGTTTGACTCTTGCTATACAATATGCCCATCAGGAACTACTCAGTTATTTTTCCTCAAAAGTTTACAGGAGTATAGATATACTGAACATAATTCCAGCTCTACCAAAAGCTTGGCTTTACAATGCAAATAGTTCAATTGGTTCAGAATCATGTCCACAGTGGTTCTAGTTTGTCTCTGACCTCGTACCTCTTTCTAGTACAAAAGATGTCTGTCAGGATCCTTTGTGAAATCAGCAACTTCTTTCCTTTTGTGGTTACTAGATCCCTGCCTTAAATTCTCAACCTTTGTCCCTGTCTTGATATATATTTCCTCCAGGACCAGAAATATACCTTCCTCTGAGAAGTTCCTCTCAAAGAAAAAGCCATCGATCAGCCATAGAACTGAACTTCAAATACTATCTTAACAGATTTCTGCATGTGGTTCTATTTCTGAAACATGTTCATGCTTCATCTGCCAGTTAAGATACTCCCCTTTCTTCTTGGTGGATCTGCCTGATAGTGGCTGCTTGTTTGGACACAATATCTGAAACTCTTCTTTCTGGACTGTGTCCCATCTTCCTTCCTGCCTATCTCCTATAGTAAAGCCTGTCTCCACCACTAGGCCTTCAGAGTGTTTATGCCTGGACCCAGTCTTTCCCAGCTGACACTGCTCTGTTTTGGCTAGATCTTTTGTCAGTGACCACACCCCACCCCATGTGAAAATACTATGCTAACTTCCATCTAGGACTCTCTCCATCACCTAGCTAAAATAAGCAGGTTTATTACTAAAGAAATAGCAAAATGAATCTCTACTGCCAAAGGCTAGATTCAGGTCAAGACCACTATTTAAAAAAAAAAAAAAAAGGTTAAGAGATGAGTTCTGGAATTAGATAATCGTGTTTCAAAACCTAGCTCAAGTTCTCAGTTAGCTATGTATTTTCAGCCAGTTGCTGAACCTGCCTAAACAGAGCTTCTTGCTTTTGTTTTTCCTATAAACTAGTAATAATACTACTACCTTTGTCATAGGATCATTGAGAAGAGTAAAAGAGCCAAAGAGAGAGTACCTGACACATATCAGTCCTCAATAACTGTGCATTATTGTTATTATCCTACTCATATCCTGAGGATACACAGATGAATTGCACTGCGGTCCCTGTTCTCAAGAAGTTGACAATGAAGCAGAGGAAATTAAATACATGTTTAGATAGTGATAAATATTAACAGAGAGGTAAAAATACAATTACACATTACATTTAGGAAGCAAAACTTTCAACCAGGGGAATCAGGAAAAGGATCTTGGAGGTGTTAGCATTTAACTGTATCTTGGCATTTGGGAGTGATTATCTTTTCTAGTGAAGCTGCTAACAATGGGTGACACCTGGGGTGGGGATTACAGTGGATTCCAGATGCTGAACTAAGTATTGTAAAGATACTATGTAATTTAATCCTCATGGCAAAAGACTGAGATAGGTTTGAGTATGTCCATCTTTAAGATGAGGAAACTGAAAGTCCGAAAGTCAATGAGAGTAGTGAGAGGCTAGGGCAGTACGGCTGAGAACAAGAGTTTTGAAGTGTCCCAACCCTGGTCTAAATCACAATTTTTCTTCCACCAACCTGAAAAGAACAAACAGGTCACCCCATCCCTCTTTGAAGGTCTTCACTAACGGGGCACTCATGAGGTGATTTATTCTATAACTAAAGAGTTCTGGTTTTTTAAAATATTAGTTTTAGAAATAATATTTCTCCAATTATTTTAGGCTCTTTCTCTGATTTTTTTCAATATTATGGTAGGGAAAAGCCCTGACTCCCCCCCCCCAAAAAAAGTCCTGACAGTTTGACAGTTCAGGTGTGAAGTCTCATTACTGGACTGGTAGAGGCTATCATGTGACTCACATGGAGGAAGACATGTTGATGGTTTTCAAAGTGAAACATATTTATTTGGATAATGTGGATAGCATTTATTTTTGAGTGAACACAGATACTGAGTGTGGTATTATGGGATGGAATAAATGGACCAAAATACTTATTTTCAAAAAGAATAATAACAACACTGCCTATATGAAGAGAGAGAAAATGCCAAAAGTTGGCAAAAATGGCAACTTTTGGATTTACATGAACATGTCTAAGAAATATGCTTAGACATTTGATGTATTAGACTATCAGATGAACTGTATGTTCTAAGAAAGCTGTTCTGATAAAGGAGCTAAAAGAGCTAGAATGTAGTTAAACTGTGTTTCTTATCCAAGACATAAGTTGCTTCTGACAGAATCTTTAAATAGCATTAATATACACTATGCCCACTTTCATTATCCAGTCTAAATGTGTGTTTTATCCATGTCAAGGGTGTTTTCCTGCCTTCTTACCTCTTCCAGGTGTCCTTCAAGGTTCATTTCATGCCCCGATCTCTCCTTTGTTAAATATTCCACACCCTATCTGACTCTCCTCTTTATGACACTTATTCTCTCTTTCACAAAACTTAGAAGTGGATTAAACAGAGTTGAATTTCTCTCCACTACTTGTGTTTGATTTTCTTCCCTAGATGATTATAAAATAATTTCAAGCAAAAGTTATGTCTTATGCTTTCTCACTTGTTTCAGTAAATATTTGACTGAATGATAGAATTGATGGACTGAAATTGTGCATATGTGTGTATTTAATTTCTCAGTATATATGCTAAAAAAAATATAGGGCAAAGTAGAAATCCACTAAAACCCATTACAGTAGAGATAGGGCTGGTATAGTAAGTACATACTATGTAAAAATGTGCATATTGCTAGATTTTATTTTTATTTTTTTTTAAAGATTTTATTTATTTCACAGAGGGAGAGAGATCACAAGGAGGCAGAGAGAGCAGGCAGAGAGGGGGGAAGCAGGCTCCCCACCGAGCAGGGAGCCCGATGCGGGCCTCGATCCCAGGACCCTGAGATCATGACCTGAGCCGAAAGCAGAGGCTTTAACCCACTGAGCCACCCAGGCGCCCTAGATTTTATTTTTAAAATAATTTTATCTTGAAGTAGTTAAAAATCTCTCCTGTAATGTTGTTTTATTAATATTTCTGGGTTTTGTTCAAATTTTTTCTCATAAGAATGCCATTAGCATTCATTTCAGCCCATGTACACATGACAATAATAGAGGGAGTGGTGAGAGCATGGAGTTCCAGCTCTGTTGTAGTATTATTTTTCCTTCGGCAGAGGAATGCTGTGTGATGGTTAATTTTACATGTTAACTTGACTAGGCCGTGGGTGTCCCTAGAGGATAGTGGTGAAAAGAAATCTTCCTAGGGGGCAGAACTTTGAGCAGCGGACCTGATTGTTTACTTTACTTGAAAGGAGAAATGACCAGCCGGGTAACTGTATACTGATTTATGAGCTGTGACCAATTGATGCTCAGGGCCTTGGAAGGAACAGGATTGGAAAATCAGTGACAAGGAAATTCGGAGAAGAGGTATGTGGAGAGACATTTCTGAATAGGCAAAAGTAGGAAGATATTTCTGTCCCATGTGGATGCTTCCCAAAGAAGAGGATTTTAGTAATCAAGTGGATAGGATGACCCATTCCATGGATATCAGTCAGCCTCTCCCAGCCACCTCTGATATTGTCCAATAGGCTCATAAAAAAAGAGGTCATGGTGTCAGGGATGGATATTATGTGTGGACTCAACAACACAAACTTCCATTCACCAAAATCAACCTGGGTACAACCACTTTTGAGTGCCCAGTTTGCTTATGCCAGAAACTAACACTGTGTCTCTAATATGGCATCATTACTTGAGGTGATCAACCAGCTCTTTGGTAGCAAATGGATGACACTGGGCACATCCATTACAAAGGGGCAGCAATTTGTTCTTACTATGAGGTTTCTGGAAGAAATTAACACATAAATCAGCAGACTGAATAAAGCAGATTGCCCTCTTCCAAGATGGGGCTCATTCAATCTGTGGAAGGCCTGAACAGGAAAAAAAGGCTGAGTAAGAAAGAATTCTCTCTGTGTGTGATTGTCTTTTAGCTGAGATACTGGTCTTTTCCTGCCTTTGAATTTGGACTAGAACTTATATCATTGACTCTCCTGGTTCTCAGGCCTTTGGATTTGGACTGAAATTATACTGTCAGCTTTCCTGGGTCTATACCACGCCAAATGCAGATCCTGGAACTTCCTAACCTCCATAATTGTGTCGACAAATTTCTTTTTTTTTTTTTTTTTAAGATTTTTATTTATTTATTTGACACAGAGAGAGAGAGATCAGATCACAAGTAGGCAGAGAGGCGGGCAGAGAGAGAGGAGGAAGCAGGCTCCCCACTGAGCAGGGAGCCTGATGCGGGCCTTGATCCCAGGACCCTGAGATCATGACCTGAGCCAAAAGCAGAGACTTTAACCCACTGAGCCACCCAGGCGCCCATGTCGACCAATTTCTTACAATAAAACTCTATCTCTTTTAAGAACAAAACAAAACAAAACAAACAAAAAACAAAACAAAACAAAAAAAAAAACTCTATCTCTCTATCTCTTTCTCTCTCCCACTAGATGTCGATACAGATACAGATAGCTATTGCTCTATGTTTTTTATTGGGCCTGTTTCTTGGAGAACCCAGACTAATACCTAATACATACTGATTCTAACTAAATCTGAATAAGTCCAACCTAACTTCCCTGGGGCTAGACCCTAACTGCCCTAGGGGTTGGTACTTATCAGCATGTGTGTCTGTCCGTAGATCGAGAGAAAGCCTTGAGTTCTTCTGCCTCCTTAGTAGTACTTCTATCAAAAAAAGTCATTTTCTAACCCCAAATCCCAAATAAATTTCCTTTATTTCCTTCTTGGTGTCTGTCACTGGTCTTTAATTTCCATTGTTTCCTTAGCTGATGATTAATATTTTTCTCAATAAAATTTATTGTATTACATTTTTAAATTAGGATAGAATATTATAGAGATGTCTTGCATTGAGTAGCTTAAAAGTATAAAAAGTTTTCATGTGGGGGGGAGAGAGAGAGAGAGAGAGAGAGAGTGTGTGTGTGTGTGTGTGTGTGTGTGTGTGTGTGTGTGTGTGTTAGACCTTACATGGAAGCTGGTCCAGCTGATGACAGGCATCCAAAACCATGATATATGTACCTGTATTAATATATAAATCCATATATACACACATTGACATTAAAATATTATTGAATTTCACTTTATAAAGTAAATTTTTGTATTTTACTATTTGGTTTTAAATGAAGTCTTATAAATGCTTTTAAATATACTTTTTATTTACATATTAGATTAGACAGACCCAGAAAAATAAATGTCTTTTCCAAGAGTGTACTGTTAGAGCTGGTTGACTACAAGCTTTTGAAATCTAATTGGTTTTCTATCTAAAATATGTTACATCAAGCAAGAAATAACTGAACACCTAATATGAATTAGATGTTATTCTATGCAAAGAGAAAAGTGTGACTATTGTTTTTCAGGCCTCACAATCTGGTTGAGTGGATAATATAACTGATATTTTGTCATCTTTATTACCTTTCCACTAACATACCTGTATTTTGCAATGTAATCCTTCAATTAAACTACAAAGTAGATCCCGTATACACAGGGTGACACCGAAGTTCAGTCATTTAGGTAAACCATGGATTCAAGGCAAAGGATTTAAGACTGAACCCAGGTCCTTTTCCTCTCACTACATCAAGGTCTCTCAACGACTAAGAGTTGGTTCCAAATAAGGGAGCTACAGTCACCAAGTTTTTGTTCTTGAGTTGGGATTTTTGAAATCAGTAAAGAAAGAACAAATGCAGACTTCTTTATACAAAGGAAAGAGCCCTGTTGCCTGTCCATCTAAATCAAAGCCACACTGATTCTCAAAACTAGACATTATCCCAAGCACCTTGCAAGAAGTACATTATCGTTAGCATCTTGTACCTCCCAAAAGCCAAGTAATGTGCTCATATAACTCACAGACTCTCAATGGGGTATAGTCATTTTGCTGTTAATTCGGAACAAACCATATTGTCTCAGCACTGGGTAATGCCAATTGACCTACTACAAAGTAGAAACACTTGATTGCAACCATGCTGTTTCCCATATATAAATGCATACAATACTTTTCATTTCAGCAAATGTAATGAAACCAAACCAGCCAGGAATTTTCTCAAGACAAAAATCATCCTGGGGTTGGAGATAATCAATTTATAATTTGAAGAGCAATTATTTGGGCCTCTAGACTTCCAAAAGAGTGAAGTGGAACAAACATTCACAGCAAGAAAAATCAAGCATTTCACCTCTCCTCACATCTAAGCTTGAACCTCAGCTCTGGGGCATAACTCAAGATTTGATATTAAAGTGTTTCATTTGCAGCCAATTAAGCCTAGGATTAGATTTTGCAGCCTCCTTGCATATGAGGACAATAGTGCGGTTTCCAGCAACCTTATTTCCACTCCCTTACCCCCTCACACATCCCTTCAGAACCATCACTGCCTTCATCAAAACAATTTCATTTGTACCTATGAAAGCGTTACAGCAGGTAAGCGGAAGGTACGGAACAAGCTTAACCACTGTAGCTTTTTTCCCATCTGAATATCACGAATCTTGTATCTCACTGTGGTGTAAGGTCTCTGATTACATCAACCTCTCCAAATTATGCTGAAATGAAGGCCATTCAATTTGCTACAATCAGTAACTTTCGAAAGAGCCCACATAATTGATTTCACAGTAATATAGGCATAGGTGACTGAGAGCCTCAGCTTCATTTAGACAATGTTTTCTTTCATTCCAAAGTGCGGTATTCAATAGAAATCAAATTTTTTTCCCAACAGTTGGCAGCTAAGCTATGGCACATATAAAGTTTTTTTTCTTCCTTTTTTTTTATGGTGCAGAAACATGAAAATTGAAATTAATGCCCAGGGTGATCTAATAGAAGTCGACAGGCGTTAGGTGAAATAACTTCTTTTTGGAGCTTGCCCTGATGAGGGTTTCAGCCAGCAGGCAAGGAGCCATTCTGAATGCCATTCAGACCTCCAGCGACATTTGTTACTGAGGTAGTTTCTCAGTACCCAGCTGATAGAGAGCTGCAATGTGAATGTGGCTATTATTTCAAATGTTGCTCTCCCATTGTTTGCTTATTTATAGTGTGATCTGATTTTGACTCCATTTCTGACCTATAACTGCTGATGATCTCTACTATTTCCAGACGCTCACACGACTTTGAATCCTTTGACCTTCAGATGGATAAAATGCACATAGAATGCTTACTTTTACTGCCCAAATTGGGAACTATCTGAAAGTTGTGAAGAAGAAACAGGTTCTGAACCTAGAAAGTATATAGTCAAATACTCTTGAAGTTTTCATTGAGGAACTAGGCAGATAAGGAACTGTTAAATTCAAGAATTTATTAGGCAGACATTTGGTTGGGGGGTGGGAGAAAGCATGACTTAAGAGTCTGGCAGCCTTGGATTCAATTCGCAGCTGTAACTTTGGCACCTACATGATTATCTTCGCTGAATTTAGTTTACTCATTAATGTAATACTTCTTTTATAAAATTATTGTGAAAATTATGTCCTTAATAATGGGTCTACATTATGACTATAGAATATATACTGGGTACTAGCTGGGTGATCTTGGGTAACTTACAGGATCCTATGAAGCTCAGTTTCCTTAGTTGTAAAATTAGAATAATAATGCCCCTTAGAGTGTTTTAAGAATCAAATTAAGTAATGTCCATTAATAGTTAATCACAGTATTGGCAATAATTATGAAAGATTTAATCATTATTATAAAATTGTATTTTATCACTCCAAAACTCCTTGCTTGATAACTATCAGTGAACATGAGTAAGCACTGAATAAAGTTTCATGTCTATCTACATTTCCAAATCAAAGCATATACTATGCTTTTTAAAAAAATATTTTTATTTATTTATCAGAGAGAGAGAGAGAGAACAAGCAGACAGAGTAGCAGACAAAGAACCAGGCTCCCCGCTGTGCAAGGAGCCCGATGTGGGAATACATCCCAGAACCCTGGGATCATGACCTGAGCCGAAGGCAGCCACCCAACCAACTGAGCCATCCAGGGGTCCCATATACTATGTTTTTAAAGTAACCATAACTGAAAAGAAAGCACATTCATGTACGTTATTTACAGAGTAATAACGTACAATTTTCAAAGGTAATTTCCGCTGGAAAATAAGGTATCGAACCAATAGTTCCAATATTTGGGGCACTTGTAGAAGTCATGATTGACTCTGATCCATTGGGATGGGATGGTGATAGCACCAGAACGAACAAGGTGGTAAAAGTGCAATAAGATTTAGAGTACAAACAGTGCTGCTATCTAGCTGTGGTGTCTTTCATGGGAGAGGGACATATGTGACAGCATAGATGCCATGCCTTTTCTGTCTCTAGTGTGACCTGGTTTTGTCAGTGCAGATTTTTACCATACACACTACCTAAAAATAAATCATAGTGTCTCATTTTATTTGTTCTTTATCTTTGGCTCCTCTTCTTTAGTGGACCTTGATATCTACTGCATTAAGAAGACATCGATTTCTATAAGTGACAAAGATAATTTTTATCATTAAAACTCTTTATATGATTATGTGGTAGCAATAAAATCATAACTATATGCTAAAAGAGAGAGATTTAGAGAATAGATAAATAGTATTAGGAACCAAATGCAGAGGAGTGATTTTTTAAAAAAAACAAAATTTTATATGCCCTACAAAAAAGTTTCTGCTATTACACATTTAATATCAATCTGTTAGACTGAAAAAAAAAGGAGTATCAATTTTCTCTGCAATAAATGACCATGGCACATATATTTAATGAGTTACCAAGGCACATAGTAATTCTAAATAAAAACCAGCTATGCCACATCATCAGAAAATACATTTTCTACACAATAGCCTTAATGTAAAACTTAGCATGAGCTTCAACACACATTTTTTGAGGGAAAACAAGACTGATCTCCTTAGATGTTGAAGTGGGGTGAAGAAAGTAAGATTATGAACCAAAAACACAACAAAATCCAGTCAGGGATGTCATCAATGATCAAGAATTTTCCTAGGGAATTCCACCATTCATTCTCTCATTCATATATCCATATAACGAAACTGTTCAAATGTTTTATTAGTGAGGCAATTCAGATCTCAAAAAACTGGTCAAAATATATTTGACTAAATTAAATGATTCATATGGTTCAAAAATACATTTAACTTCAAAGTGAAATCAAAGAGAGTTCACAGTAAAGATTCATACCATATTTTGAACATCATAACTTTTAAATTTAATGACAAAACTTGTCATTTGAAAAGATATAATTTCCTAAAGTAAAAAGTTTGTTAATCTTTCTAAAGTTGTTTCATGGTCTTAGTTACTCACTGAATTGTGTTGGCTATTTCTTACTTGTCTCTCTGGACCTACTCCTCACCCTTTTCCATCATGCTTTATGCTCCAAGAGACCAATCTTCATAAAGTAAAGGGTACCTTCTTCTGGCTTCCTATTGGGTTTGGCCAATGGAGGGTACCTTTAGAAGACTAAAGGACAGAAACGTTGATTTGGGGTATTCATTCTTCTTGCTCTTATCTAGCCAAGATGCCACAGGTTGGTTGTGTACCTCCACCAAAGGCCACAATTTCTGTTTGATATTCCTCCCCTACAGCTCCCCTTTCTACTTACTCCTCTTGACCTTTCAGGGGTAGTGAAGACTCTTCATTGTCACTAGCCCTGGAATACAGTGTCATTCTTTATTGGTTTCTCTTAATCCTGCCTGTATTTTTTCTAAACATTCTCCTTATTAATTTCTCCTCTATTACTCCATATGAGTGCACCATCTATTTCTTGATGAGACTTGGAGTGGTACCTTGAAATAGAAGATGCTGATTCTTCCATTAGGTACAGGCTCCCCCACCCAGGCTGTTCTATTGACTGGTCTACATTAACATTCTCAGATACAAAGTGAGGGACAGACTAGAAGAAACTTCCAATAGCAACGTGAATTAATCTATGCTGTAGAAGGTCTCAGGCTATGAAGGATGGCCAGGAGGAAAAGCAGTGACAGACTGTCATTCCATATGCTCATACTAGGCATCATTAGAATAGCAATTTTATAACTTACTTTTTTATATAATGTATGATTTAATCATTTTGTCATATTCTTATGGGTTCATTGTAAACATCATTTTAGCTACATATTATTCCAAATTAAACGCTAGATTTCTAGGATTCATAAATTATGGAAGCATAAGAAACATCTTTCAATTTTATTTGCTATTCTCCTTCTCCCATTCCTACGATGCAGCATCCAGTTGCACATGTTGTGAACTCCCCAAAGGAACTCAAAGGCTGAATGAATGTATAAACTCAGGTTTTATCCAAAGATGCCTATATTCATCCTAGCCCCTCTATCTAGGATGCAAGCATCTTCATCACTTAGTTTTGTACAGTTGAGTCAAACACCTTTATGAGGGATCCAATCTAGATTAAGTCATCGATTTTAAAGGAGGCTCCTGTGACTTACCTTATAGGAGTGAGCAGTGTAAGCAGTTATACACATACGGCAGTTAGAAGTGAATAGATACTTTGGGAGCTTTCATAGCATACTGGACGATTGTCAGATCCAATGAAAAATGGTTTCTGGGTAAAATGTGACTGACTTCATTAAACCTGCACCTAGCACACAGCGGAACTCCACAGCCCACTGCATCAGAGTCTGGTGAGAGACAGGGGATGCAGGCAGTACAACATTGACATTAAACCATAAAAAAAGATAAGAGCACTCATCAGAGTAGAAAATTCTAAGGGATAATTTGGTTCTGTCAGTTAGAAAAACTGAACTCCCTTACTTCCTTCAAAAATGTTTTTAAAAGGATGTAAAAGAATAGAAAATAGCACACCACAATCTTTTAAGGGATCAAAATTGCATCTGAATATCCATAAGGGCTCATATAGCACTGGGTGCAAAGTGTGGCTCCTTTCTACTTGTTCTCTCTTCCTAGACCTGGGCCAGGCATATACTGGTGTGAAATTCTGGTAATCACTGGTCTTTGGATGCCTGGATCAGAAATGCAGAGACATCACCACACTCCCATTCTGCCACACCGCCATTCTCCAAACAGGGGATCTTTCGGAGTCTGCGAAGCTAGTTAGACCAATCAACGTTTTCTCACATCAACCCCACCTTCAGATACATTTGAGAGCTGTTTAAATAAAGAGGTTATGCTCTATACTGGAGGCTTTGACTTTAGGAGAGTCATTTAAAAAAAAAATATCATTCTGCGGAAAGTACTTCTTCATCCCACTTGGGTACAGAAAATCTGGCCTTTTTGTAAATTAGTGTCTCTCTCTCTCTCTCTTTCTCTCTCTCTCTCTCTCTCTCTCTCTCTCTCTCTATATATATATATATATATATATATATATATATATACACCACATATATATAAAATTAAGAGTTGTTTGTTGTGATTTTGTGTGCATATGTATGTTGCACATATTTGTTTGTTTGAACATGGGAGTTCAATTATAAACTAGCCAGGAAATATATTTCTACACAGCAAATTTAAGCAGCATTAAAGTTTATGCTGCTTAAATCACTTCAGATTGTGGGATATTCAGATCTCTGAATTTTATGATAATGTCAAGAGAGCTTCTGGTGAGTTCCATTAATTTTTTTGGTATTGTTTAATTTTACATGAGTAAATATAATTACTCCTTTTGTCATGAAGAGCAAGTTCTAATACCAATTTATAATTCATGGAGCTAATTATGTTAACGAGAAGGCAATCTTTCCTCAGCTATCTCTCCTGTAATTTTAAAGGATTTTGATTTTTTCCCCTTTCTTCTACAATTTCTCTTCCAGCTATGAAAAGGAAGTGTACACAATTCATCTGTGATATAATTATTTACCATGGCAACAGTTTGTGAATGGGATTGGGAAGTTGCACAGAAGGAGAAAGCAGCTTAAGGGAAACAGCCGAAAAAATCCTTTCAAGACAAGTGAAGAGGCCTTTCAGGTGGGGATGGTTTTTGTTTTCCTGACATTTTAAGGAGGGGCTCAGGTTTGCCTAACATTGTAAAAACTGTTGCTGATCCTAAAATAAAAGAGTCTATTTTTCTATAGTTGCATTTCAGAAAATCACTTTGATTAAGAGAGTAGCACAAAGGGAAACCCACATTTCCTCTGCATGTGAATTAACAGCCCCCAGGAAGGTGAAGGGAAAGTGTTTGCTGCTAAATTATCAGATGGCATTGCCAGGGAACATTTGGGGGAAAAAAGAGACTTAGTTCCTCGCATTCCTAAAATGAGTAATAAGCTCCAACCCTGCTCAGCAACAAAAATCTTCCTCCTTGGGTGATATACAGATTCTGAGGAAAGTAAAGAAAATCTATCTGAATCAACTGGTCTAATCTCTGGGCTTCACCTGAGGCTCCACAAATTCTCTCTTCAACTCCCCTGTTCAATGGGATATTGATGATTTTATCCCCAATTGTGTAATGCCAATGAATGTAATCAATATTCTTCAAAAGAACACTAGCATGCATGTTAAAATAAAAATAATAATATCAAAATATAAGTCACCTTTTCCTGGGTGTTTGCAGGCTAATGTTCTTTTTACCTGCGAGCAGTGTTACTTCTCACATTCTTCCTTTCTTTCAGTGTTCGGCAATAACTAACATCTAGCATTAGCTGAAGTATTCTTGATTGCATGATAAAATTACTTCTGTTCAATATTCCAGGATGCTAATTGCATCAAGAGCTGTGGGAAAAGCTCACAACTGGGAGCTGTATGAGTGGTAGAAGGCTCCAGAGAGCTTCATCTTCTCAAAAACATACGTAAACAGGATGAGGCTGGAAAGAGTCTGGCCATACAACATTTTAAAATGAAAACTTTAAAAAATACAATTTAATTCGCAAAACGTAGAGTTCCTATGTTCTAGAGCTGCAGAACCTGCAGAGCTGCTTCATGAGATGACTGTACTGTTTTGAGCTCTTGCTGGCACTGCTGCATATGGAGGGCCGACATGCTCCTGTGGCATGCCTGGAGTCTAGTACTAAGCATTGCTCTTCTGGTGTTCTGCTTAAACTGCATTGAACACAGGGTTGTGCAAACTAAACAAAGAAAAATGTATTTCCCTTCAGGGAGAAGGACAACGGAAGCACAACATAGCTTCACAGGATAGTAGAACTGGAACAGACCTTTGAGATCCATAGTCTCATTTATTCACCTTAATAGATGAGAAAATTGAGTTTCTAAGAGGTTAAAAGACTAAATTTAGGTCTCTGAAACTTCTTACTTCCAGGCTATAATTGCTCATTCAAGCAAGATGTATAAGTAGGAAACAGAAAAAACCTTAAAATCAAGCATAGATAATACACTTACACGAGAAGGACAAACTCCACAGAAATTTAGAGAAGGAAAGATTAACTGTGCTGGTTAATCAGGGCAGACTTCATGGAAGAGGGGCCCTGACATGACCCATACATGATATGTGGGATTTCATTTGGAAGAGAAAAGGAAGAGGTCCTTTCCCAACCATCAGAACATGAAGCCCGCCCTTGAGTTTGCTATTAGCAATAATGGTGATGAAAATCCTTAGTAACTGCAGCTTTTTTGCCTTGTGGCTTAGACAAAGAATGATAGAGGTTATTTTTCTGAAGTAAAGGCAAGTGAGGCCCACAGGAAAAGGGAAACTATCGTTAATTCAGTCTCTACAATTAGGATTAGTTGAAGTATGATATTACTACAAAGTTAGTTGAATCCTTTAATCACACCCAATATAACCAACCCAGATACCTCCTTTTCATTACTGATAAGATCATCATTTCAGCAATCAAGCCTTCAAGTAACTCCTTACTCTCTCCACCATGAGGTTGTATGGATAACTTCAGCCCTCTTGCTATATCTGGATTGTTGTTTTTTCTTTCTCCTCCCCCACCCTTTTTGTTGTTGTTGTTCCTTTAGTTGCTAATGTCCTTCCCCCATGTACTCTCATTCCACTACTTTACTGCCAAGTTTCTCAAAACTCACTTACTTCCCTAGGCTTTTCCCTGTTTATAAATTCCCACTTTGGACAAAACCCCCTCTTGTAAGGTGCTCCATTCTATCAGTGTATTTTCTAGCGGAATGAAAGCAAATAATGAATTTATTCACATGAAGTTGTTTATGTCTAAAAGTGATTTAAAAAGCCAGAAAATAGGAGACTGCCTTCAGAAAGCCAAGGTCTGAGAGCAACAGGATCTGTCTGGGATGAACGGGAAGGTAGGTGGAGAAGGTAGTGCTTACTACCCAAGACTGAACAAAAGAAAAGAGAAGAAGCGATGGTTAGCTCTGCCCATCCGAGCACTAGTCAAGAAAAAAGAAGCTTTAGTCTAAGGATGCTGGCTATCTCTGCTCCTTAAGGCAGTCCTGGATTTGGTGAAGACAATCTTGGCTATACCTGCTGTATCAGTAAGAGGCTGAAGAGTTGAATTCATTTTTACTTTCCTGGTGATTCCTTGATCACAAGCACAAGCTTTAGTTTAGGATTTTGCTGGTTTACCTATAATGTCTACGCTAGCCATGTGACCTCTGCATGTTCCAAATACTATTGTATTATTATTTCTCACTGTGAATTACATAAATCAGCACTCTGGTCCAGTAAAACAATTCCACAAACTTAGTGTATATGCAAGTGACAGTATGTCTCTGTAAGTGATGAGACCACAATCAACTAACAGAAATTAAGTACCAACAAGGCTGAGAGTCCACCCCAGGTCCAGCGTGAATGCTCCAGAACAATGAGGCCAATCCTTGAGGCCTCTTGGACCAGACCTCATTGGCCTTTCCCAACAAAATTTCCACCATGTTTTATATCTTTGGTTGTGTTTGAGAGCACATATTCTTTTCTCTAAGAAATAATGGTGACTTAATATTTTGGCCTGGGAAATATAATGTTTTCATTTAAAATGATAATTTCCTAATAATGGACTTTTAGACATTGAGGGAGATGAGTGTGGCAAAGATACTTTGATTGGAGCAGTGCACCTGCTTACCTGGGGCCCAGCTAAACCCTAGTGCAGTCTTATTGGAAATATTTAAACAGCCAATACTTATTCTGTGTATAAAGTTATCCCTGGTGATCATTTCACCCTTCTATGTATATGTGACTTGTGACTCCTCAAAATGTTACATTGAGCTTGTCAGGCCAGACATAGGGGATCCTTCTGCACTTACTGGGGTAAATATACAGTCTGTGCTCCTGCAACAACTAGATTCTTCTGTGCCTTGGGGTAGGAGTGAGGGGAAAGAATATTCTGATTGGAATCACAGCATGCCGTATGCAAATCAACAGTTAAAGCCTACTCTGTAATTATGCTAAAATGACCCACTGTTAAACATCTCTCTTGTCCTTTTCCTGACCCCCAGGTAAAGAAGAAGTGGTTTTTAAGTGGCATTGACCATCTATGTCCTCATCCATGAGGCAGCTCAGGCTATCGCTGTTGCAAAATGGTATGTCCCAGCCCTGTCTGTGTCCAGATGGCTGGTTTAAAGCATCATGAAGTGAAATGAAAAAAAAAAAAGAGGAAAACATTAGCAGACAGAATTGTAGCTTGTTCATGGAAAATAAGAAGATGCACCCTTTGATTCCTTTTGTGGCTCCCCACCCCCACCCCCAAGTGGTTTAGAATTAAAATGGGGACAAAAAACATCTCTAGATTTATTTGGCTCTGCCATATTAACCATAAAAAAGATCTAGCCTGTTCCAATCTTAACCCAGCAGTAAACTATAAATCCAACTTCCCCTCTCTGCTGGGGAAATAAAATCCAAATACAGTAGCATCCAAATAATTATCAAGAGTTGAGCTGTGCTGGCAGGGTGCAATGTACAAGATTCAATTTTAACTAGTGATTACAGACCGGCAACCTTCTAGCCCTGAATGTCAAACGGCCATGTCACTTTCTCCTGTCACGGAGTATGTCAGGACTCACTGCAGCCTGGTGACTTTTCATCAGAGGTAATGAATCTTGTACTCCTGAGATGGGAAATGTCACTGTGCCTCCCCGCCCCTCCCTCTCCCCCCACCTCGCCCCTCATTCCCTTCCTGCCACCTGTCCAGGTCCCAATAATTAGGAAAAGAATGTTGTGTGTGACATTGCTTCTCACATCCTCACCAGGGCCCTGCTACTGTCGATTTAAATTGTGTGGTCAGTACTCAACCCGCAACCATACGTGATGGAATGGCTACCTCAGTAGACGGTTTACAGGGCTGGAGTCTCATGTATCAAGTTCCCTTGTCCTTGAGCAATAAAATGGAAAAACAGTTAAGCTCTGACCTTACAGCCTGTATAGTTTGGGGCTCCAGTCCAACTCCTGATAACTTGCCCTTAAATCTTTCAGACTTGGGAGTTTTTTTGTTTCTGACCTTTCTGCAGCTCACTGCCATTTGGGACATCAGTGAGGGTAAAGCCTAGTAGGTCTGTGTGGGTGATGACAGAGAAGGAGAGGACATGGTTTGTGATGTCATCTTTTAACTCCAGAGTTCAGTGTCTAACATAAAAAGAAACTGGACAAGCACTTTATGCTTTTTTTGACCCAACGGAAACACAGATGACATACATACACATGTAGCCACTGGTTTTTGCTGTATCTTGAATTTCTTAAATTCATAATATAAATCCCAGAATCTTAGAGGTTTAGAAGAAGTACATAGAATTAGAAAGAAATTAGAATTAGAAATAGAATTAGAAAGAAGTGTTTCTATTCCCTTTATCTATCATTCATTTCATCATTTAAAAAAAATGTTGAATACCTACTATGTTCAACATAATATTGCTATTTATTAAGAGATATAATAAAGCAATATATGGCATGATCCCTGCCTCAGTTAATATGAGCAATAAGACACATGTATGATAGGTATGAAATTGGAAAATATGTAGCAAGTGAAAGGAGAGAGTATTCCTAGTATGGATAACAAGGTCCACAAGACATAAGTGAGTTAAAGTCATCTCAGATGCCGGAAAAAACATAAAACCAAATATGGTCTGGAGTCAACCAAGGAAAGGGTATCAAGGTAAGAGTACATGCAAACACAGGATTACACTGTTTGTTGGTGCTAGGAACACCTCCCAATCTGGATGTAGTGACTAGGTATCCCATGAATCATAGCAGTAAATTATAGCTGGAGGTCAGTTAATCCACTGTCATCCAATATAAGTCAGACAGATGGGAAGGCAAAATCAAGGCTAATCATAGTGTCAAAGATGGTTCCAAAGGAGCTGTGAGCCAGCTAGTTTCCCTTGCTAAGTAGGCATTTTGTTTTTCTTGAAAAGTTCAGGGTTCTTTTATGAGTCAAGATTCTAGGAGAAACACTTAAACCTTAAGGTACCAGGACGTGTGAAAGTTTATTTCTAGAAATGAGACTTGTCTTCCTACTTTTTTTTTTCACTCTCTCCATCCCTCCCTTCCTCCCTCCCTCTGTCCTATATTATGTTCCAGACATTGAGCCAGGCATAAGCAATGAAAAACTATGCAAGGCTAACAGGCTTCTTGTCATAATGTAGCCTAAAGCCTGGTGGAGAAAATGGGCAAGTATCCAGGCAATTACAATCCAATATGAGAGGAAAATGAGAGAGGCTGCAACATGCTAATGCGGCCCTAATATGGGCACCTGGTCCAGACATCGGAAGGTAACAGGAAGAGCTTTCCAGAGAAGGCCCAAAGGTAAACAGGAAGTCTTTAATATTGATCCTCTAGGGAGTCATGAAACTCTGGGTAGATTTCAAGCTCTTTGAGTGGAGTCTGAAATCTCCTTTATCAGTCACTAGAATGGGTCTCTCCCAGGTGGGGGGGGGGAGAGGGATGAAAAATTATCCTTACTGTCATAAGTATCTTTATCCTGTTATTTAACATGGCATTTCTTTAAGGACAGAAAGGGGCTGAATTTGAGGTATAGATGATAGTCTGATCAAGGTTTTGTGTCATGATATTGTAAGGCACAAGCATACCTTCTCCTTCATCTTCTCTGTACCGTTACAGATTCATTATAACTAAAGATTGGGTAGTAAAGTCAGAAATTCTTCCAAACCATCTCCCCTAAGCATTACAGAAAGTTGATTTTCTAGTATTTATTCTCCCCATATCTATTTTTTGCATTTGTTTTTATATTTGTTTTAAATACATTAAAAAATTAAGACTCTATCATAATGCGGCAGGCCATGGTCAAATTACTGAGGGACCCAAGAATAAACAAAAACAAGAGTTTCTTTCCATTATGTAACTTGCAGTCTAGAAGGGGAGAGAGATGTAGGCAAATAATCACAAAGTAGTGTGATACCTATGATGAAATGGGAAGACGGACCCCTGTATACTCAGAGGAGGATTGTGGTTCAGCAAAAATTCACGGACCATTAAAAAAATAGGCATGTGTCAGTATACCTGCTTTTGTTAAATAAGCTGTAATCTGCCTTTCCAAAATATAGAGGTAATTTTCCACTGATACTTAACAGAACCATGTGTAGTTTCACACATAGGGTAGGGGCTACTGTGAATCCTGTGATGATCCTTAACAGTGAAGAAGTGAGGGAGGTGATATGTGTGGCAAATGAAAAGAAGGTACCAGAATGCTCCCTAACTAGACAAGATGCATGACAGACATGTATTTCAGGAAGCTTCTTATAAGTCAAACAGAATTAAATTGCAATGTCCTCCTTACATCACCAACCCTTAAGCCCTGGCCTTTCTTATCTCAAGTCAGGATGAATGAAATGCATTTCTTCGGGGGCAAACAGACTCCCTGCTCAGTGGAGCTAAGAAAACTGATGTCTCAGTGTTTGTACAAGCAGTCACCAAAGGGATGTGTCAGGGACAAAAGTGAGTGGTTATAGAGAAGTCAAATTCTTATTAACTGGCACACAAGAACATATAACAAGAGAAACTATTTTGTATGATACTGTAATGGTGGATATATCTCGTTATACATTTGTCAAAAACCATGGAACATACAGTGTAAAGAGCAAAACCTAGTGGAAACTATGGACTTTAGTTAATAATACTCTATCAATACTGGTTCATCAATTCTAACAAATGTGCCACATTAATGCAAGATGTTAATAATAGAGGAAATCGGGTGGGTGTTGAGGGAGTATATGAGAACTCTATATGTTTCCCTCGATTTGTTGTAAACATAAAATTGCTCAAAAAGTGTACTTTTAAAAAATACTTTTCATACTGTATAGTGCTTATTCATATAATCTTGGTCTTCTCATTAGTCTATAAGCTGTTTGTATTTTTAAAATTTTAAAATTTTCTACTTCATAACTTAATTAAAATATGTTGCATTATATAAGGAAATCTAGGGTTTAGGAAATGCTTCTTTGTTATAAAATATAAAACTGAGATGCTTAGGAATTAGGAGGCAAAAGAAGAATGGCAACAGTTCGAGTGGTAGTTCCAGGCAGAGATGACACACTGAACAGAGGTCTGGGTGCAAAAGCAGGTTCATCTGACAATCTGAAAGTACTGTGGAAGTCCTTTGGGGAACCTGAACCATGACCTTGGCCCATTATTATGGGAATATGTAAATGTAGCTCCTTGAGACTCCATACTTAATATCCTGAGATAATCTTTCCTGGAATGTCTATTTAGCTACATTCATCCTGCTGTCTTTGATTCCAGAAAAAAATTTAAATTCTGGTAATTGAAAAAAAAAATGCCTTTCACTTGAAGCCAAAAAACAGCATCATGAATACCCTATTTAAATGCAAACTTCAGAAATTATATTTCAAATAGTCCTAAGAGGACTAATTAATAATTGTAAAGTGCTTTGAAGATGGAAAGTGCTAAATTAACGTCAATATTTATTTATTAATAATCAGAGGAGATGATGCTGCCATCTTGAAGTTGCCTCTTTTACAATCAAGTACCAACTACTACCATGATTTCACCCTCTTAATTGCCTTCTCCAGCCATTATTGCCATGTGGGAATTCCAGACTTTATGCTTGTGTTTAGTATCTTATTATTAAAAACTACTGCCAGTTCTATATACATGACTGGAAAGAATTTCTACACTTTGTGTGCAGTGAAGCTATGCATTACAATCAAAATTCAGGCATCAGATAAAAAGAAACTACACTTAATAGTCAACACTAAGCACAGTATCCATAGAGTAGGAGCTCAGTAACAAAGTTTTGAATGAATAATTGAATGAAAAACAAATTAACCCAATTTCTTTTTATATAAAGTGTAAATGTTGCCTTTAGCCTCCACATCATTTCTATTTGTATCACTTGGGAACCTACTTCACATATTAACTGGAACTCAAAAATATGCTTCTTTATTTCTTGAATGATAGGCTGCCATCTTCACTACCATATATATTTTTTAGCAGTCCATATGCACGTGTGTTACTTCCAATTATGTTTGAAGGTATGCCAGTGGAAAGAGAAGTTTAAAAAAACCCAAATAATTAAAATATTTAAAATGCCCAAATAGCTGGCATCACTGAGATCAAACCTCAAGAGGGCTTCTCGGTTTTCTAATTTTAGAGTTACCTATTTTGCACTGTCCACAGTGAATACTGTTGCAAGAACTGTTGACACAGCCTGGAGACCATGGCTCAGTTTCTACCTTACTATCTCCCACTAGCTATAAACCAGAAACAGTCAGGACTCTGGTGCGAGAGATACCAATCTGGAGCAATGCTGGTTACTAGCCAGAAATCACAACCCTTTCTTAGGAGCAGCACATATCTTTCATCAACCAGATATAGGAACAAGAAGAAGGGAGCTGGCAAAAGAATAGTAGATAGTAAAAATTCACTTACAGTTTCAAGTAGTGGTCTTCAAAACCAAGGTTCAGATGCATAAAGAAGGGGAAGATTATGACAGGACTATGTGGACCAGGAGAGAAATACCAGTGTGAATATGGCATATCAGGTCTCTGATTTGGAAGGCTGAGTCTCCTGGGCCATTTTTCAACTAAACAAATGTACTTCATTTATTTTACTTTTTTAAAAAAAGATTTATTTATTTATTTAAGGGGGTTGCAGAGGGAGAGAGTCTTAAGCAGACTCCCCACTGAGCATGGAGCCTGACATGGGGCTTGATCTCCATGACCCTGAGATCATGACCCTAACTGAAATCAAGCACCAGACACTCAACCAACTGAGCCACACAAGTGCCCCCTAAATAAATGTATTTTAAACACCATTTAAAAACCCAAAGCATTAAATTAGGCTTTATGGCAGATACATTTATATGGCACTCTGAATATTCAAAATTCTGATTATTCTTAAGGAAACTCCACAAAGAATACTTAAGCTGAAACACTCGGCAAATGAGTGGCAATTCAACCACTTGTCGAGCCTTGCTATCTCCATGGGGCTTTGCTCCATTTTTCACCACATACTCTATTATTTCCAGACAATAAAATATATATATATATATGTAATATTTATATATTGTATAACATTTATATATAATATATAAAAATAAGTATATATTTATATATTAAGTAAATATATATAAATATATATTTAGTTATAAAACTTTCACACATAAGAGAAAAAAAAAAGTAGCTAAAAGTTTTAAAGGTCATTATATAGACAGAGCACATGCCCCTTGATAGAAAACTGATTCTGAAGGAAGCAAGAAACCTGTATAGTCATTTCCACATAGGCAATTTAGAGAGTTTGCCAAGAGCTAAGTATGCCTCCTTTGTGATCAACAATATTTTGTGGCCTAAGATACCATTCATTTATTACCATGTGACAGATAAATGCAAATTCTATGTGTTGGGAATAGAATTGAAATGAGATAATCATTTTTTTTCATATTTGTAAATTTTATCTCATGTACCAGATAACTAGTTGCTTAAATAAGGAGCCAGTTCTTGATTAATACTTGTGCATAATGCCAGATATACACTCAGAATGGACTATGCTTGACTGATCAATGTAAAGCAGACAGAAAACAATACAAGGCAGTCTACAGCTAAATTCTAACATAAGTGCAACAGATGCATGGGAAGCCAGAAGGAAAATTTCAAACTTTACTATTTTGAAGGATCTTAAGGCCCCAATATTTAACACAGAATTATGGAATGAGGCTTATTTATATAAAACAAGTTAAGTCCTAAGGCCAACTCAAATAACTGTACAAGATGAAAACAATACTATTAAGCTTCTTTTCTTGTCTTTACCTATTCTGTTATAATGTTCAGTGCAACTTCCCATAGCAGCTGGGTGGTTTCAATGGCTACCTTCCCCCTCCTCCAAACATTCATTGCAAATATCCTTTGGGAAATGCTTGGCATCTCTGCACTGTCTACCACTTCTACTTCAATTTCCTTGCTTTTCTTTGGTTTCCCCCACATTCATCCTGTTGATTAAAAAGTGAATTCCTCTAAAATAAGCATTTAAATAAATATTCATTTCTTTTTGGTTTGGTGTCTCCCTTTGAGGGGTTTTCAGACACCCTCTTTCTCCACATATTCACAAGTATATTCACCATATACTATGGTCACCCAGCAGGGCCTGACTTTACAGTGCAGCCACCTCGGGGAACATACCTGTGGGGTAACAAGGGGCAGTTGAAGAGGACGGGGAAGCTACCTCAAAATGTCAACCAAGAAATTACCTGTAAATGATAAAATTTTATCTCAACTACTACTGAGAAATTATTTTGAAATAAAGTTATAAGAGATTCTCTGGAATTTTATTTTTGAGGAAAACACTGTTCTAGTTTGAGGTGAATTTTTGACCTTAACAGCCACCTCCTTTTGCTCTACATTTTTTCTCTTCTTCCTCAACTCACTATCACCACACTTGTATTTCCTACTAAATAAGATCTTTCACCCATATTCTGACATCCATTTTGCAATTTTGTAGTGAGGATGCTTCCTTCCAGAGGGAAATCAGCTATATTGAACTGCTGGATATTTTACTTCTCACATCTTTTATGTAGTCTCCTCACTTATATCCTCTTTGTTAAATTTCTAAAGCACTCCTGGTCATTCTTATATTGTCATTTTAAAGATATGTGTCCTAGTAAATACTTTGGATTTTCCAAGAAAGTAAATGCCAATCTTGGACAACTTTCTTGAGGACAAGAACTATGTTGTATGCTTTCATATCTTCTCCATTACTGGCACAGAACTAGGTATATTACAGATGATCAGATTTTATTTGATATTTGATTGACAGATTTATTGACTGGCTGAATCTTTATGGTGGAGACCACAGCAGAGACAAATGTTCTTTCAATTTGTTATTGTTGTGAGCTTGGTAGATAGATGGTCTAAACATAATTGTAATAGAATTCTGAGAGAAATACTTCTAAGGAAAAGAATTCTGAGGGAAAGGCTTCTAAGGAATAATACTGGATGTTATATGATATAACTAAAGTGAAAACAGTTTCTATCATATTTTACAACTTCATATAGGTTAATATAAATTTGTGTTTTTCTCCTACTTATACAATAAAACAATAAAAAAAAACCCTTTCATTGCAAAGACAAAGGAAGATTGTACAGTCTCCTATGCACACACCTTTGGACACACACACACACCACAACTCTATATATCAAATAGATACCACAAGAAACACTAAGCATCTTTGTTGGGTCTTTGACAGCTAAATTAGATTAATTTAAGTTAAGTTAAATCAAATACCTTGCTTTGTATATTTAAGTTGCCATTCAAATAGTACAGATTTTTCTGCCTGTCATTTAGAATGAATTCAGTACCACGAGTTTTCCATTGAATGAACAGAGCTAACTGAGGGCATCCAAGAAGAAACCTTCATAGATAATTGGCTCGCTCGGGGAGCTAGTGTAGCGGAACATGATTCCAGATTGAATCAAATTCTGGAGCTCTCCTGAAGAGAGGACTAAAGAATGAAGAGAAAACAAGGTTATATGCCAATTAAAGAATGATTTTTACTTTTATTTTTATCAATATGTATTTCTTGGCCTGTAATACAAATGTCTTTATGAAAAGATTTAAGAAAACTTGGTCTCTATTTTTTACATATTATGAAGTAGAGTAAGAGCAAGTTTCTGTTAACTGAAAGAATGATGAGCACACAAATTAATGACGATTCTATTTTCCCTTTTTTTTAATTTTGGAAAAAAGTTAGTTTAATGGAGACTTTGGTAGAATTGTCACCATGACATTCATTAGGCACACAGAAGTTTTACAAGGAAATTTACCTCTAAAATGAAATTTAATACATCACTGACACCATCAGAGATTAAAATGGGTTTTTGGTCCAAACAAATATTATCATCCTTGATGTGAAAAGCTGAAATAAAATTACATTTACTCAATCAATTTTGTTTCATATTTTTGAATATAACCCTAAGATTAAAATTGGTCCTATATCATTTACCCTAGCTAACTCTCTATTGTCTGTCTATCTATCTACCTACCTACTTATCCATCCATCCATCATACATCCTTTATTTTTCATCATAATTTATTCACATTTCTAACAACATACTGTTTTACCACTCATATTTATGTATTTTTAAAATATGTTTTGGTGTCTATTGTCTGTCTAAAGCCACACAGTATCATCTCTAAAGATACAAAGACTTATCCATGCAAAGATATCTGAATACTCTGTGAATACAAGGATATTTGTCATCAGTTGTGTTGCTGGTCTGTATCATATACAGTCTACATCATAATCATAAAAACTGTGTTTCTGTTTTATAATCCTGAGGCTAGATACCTCTGTGATCAACTCACAAGTCCCCTTTTCTTTTTCATCACTCCGTCAAATGGGTATTTTTCTTACTCTTCTGCCAGATCCTTGGTTCCTCTGAGGGCACTGCTTTATTCATTACTAAATTTTCTATACCATTAGCAGAATGAATTGTATGTAACATGTGCCTATTGTACCTTTGACAAATTAATGAATCATCCCTGTCTGATTTCATGGATGGGAGGAGACAGAAATTTCAACATTTTTTTCTATTTTTCCTATAGGCATACTAATGTTACTAATATGGTATAGCCTGAATATCAGATACTACTCTGTTTTATCTAACAATGGGATGTTATCTTTCTCTGGACACACTGAACATTTAGTTTTACTGTTTTAGACCAAAGAGTAGATGGTGTAAGGTCTCCACCAGATTGCAAAGTCTTATTTGCTACCGATTTTGCAAGTGCCACCCCTGAAAGTTGTGCAGTGCTCAGTGCACTGGCTGCAGGGTCTTCCCTTTCCTCACAATTCAAAGACCAAGCAGGTTCCAGTTGACTTGATCTGTGTTATGGGCATTGCAACCTATGTTTCATGCTATTGTTACAGGAAGACATTTCCTTCTCTCACTCTGTGCACTTGGAAGCTAGAATTTTAACAGATTCTTAGAATACTGAAGGTGATGACAATGAAAAAAAACAGCAACAAAACAAACAAACAACAACAACAACAACAACAAAAACAGCTCTGCTGAGCAGAATAAGTCAAACAGAGCAATGGTTTGGCGTATTCTCTGTAATAACACGAGTGACTTTAACCACAGAATGACCTCTCCTTTGGCAAAAATGGCTAAAAAGGAGACTTCACTGTAAATGAAATATAGTGTAGGTGTATAAACAAACACATTAGTGAACAAAATGCTTTAAAAGGTGTAGTTATCTAAAGAAACATCCAGTGCTAAACTGAAAGATCAGTGGTGATTCATGTTTTTTGTTACTTTTGAAAGAGGACTGGAAGAGTAGAAAAATATCTTCAAGTTCTCCTATAAGAAATTCAATGGAAAGATCTAGAATCGTAATTAGGCAAGATGACTTATCAGATGGCATAATTTAATGTTTTTATTAAGGAAGTATTCACATTTTATAGGCAAAAAAGAGTGACTAACAAACTTTTGGCCACCTTGACCACACTTTCAATAAATGGAAACTATGCCCGGTCACAGCCAGGATAGAACTGGCTGGCAAGGTGTCCTTATTTCTCATCCTAACATGTGGTCCCCAGTGTTGCCTTGATTTTGTGGGTCCAAGGGCTAGGATGGAAAAAAACAATTAAACCACAGCAATAAATACATTGTATCCTTTCAGTTCTAAACAACTGATACTGCCATCTACAAAATATTGTCATTTCTTTCTTCTTTCCCGTCACTCCATTAAATATGCACTTATCTCTCTCCTGCCATATAACAGGTTTCTTTGAGGGTAATGCCTTAGTCACTATCAAATTTTCCATAATTTTTATTATAATGCATTGCATAGTTTATGTTTACTGGATCTTTGATAAACACATAAATCATTCCTATTTGGTTTTTAATGGATAAAATGTAGGCTGAGACTCAGATTTTAATTTCATATATTTTATAAATTATCATTGTGCACAAAAGTACAGCTGGGAACTCTAGGCTTTAACTCTGATAATCATGTAGGCCACTTTCAGCTGACTTTTTCCAATCTATTTCTCCCTGCTCCAGTATTCTCCAGCACTTCACACACCTTGCACTACAAGTACTTTAGCTCTGACCAACAGTTTTTCTCAGCAGATGCAATCTAGTATTTGACTCCAGCTTGATACACAGCACAGAGCTCAAATTGGAGAAACCCGTTTTGCTTTTTCTTCTCCGCATCTACACTGGACTGTAACCATCAGTCCACTCTTTCAACAAACAAACAAAAAAACACATTAAGAAATATGGAGTCAGAAGAGGTTTGTACATATGATCATGAGTAAGACAGACAAGTGAGAATAAATGAGAAGAAGATTCAAATTAGTTATCAGGGAGGGGGCTGCTGAAGCATGTAACAGACACCAGACTACAGCTTGGAAGTTTAGGGAGGGCAAAAGCAGGGTGAGTTAATAAAAGCAGGTGGACAGAAGGGAGGTTTGGATGGATTATGAAAACCATGCTGCTGTCAACACTGGACATTTGGAACAGGCACGATTTTATACACACAACATAGGATGGATGTAAGCACCAATAAATCACCCAAGAGCACTTATGAAAATATTTTTCAGAAGTACCAGATGTATTCTTACAAGAACTCAGGAAAATGACTTGGGAGATAATTATAGATGCAGGAAACTAGAAGAATAAAACCTGAATTCAAGATTCCTTGAGATACAACATTTTCTAAAATGCAAAGAGCCTACTAAAATGTTTTAGCTTTTCTGATAACTACTACTTTTATTATTTTTTAGTTTCTTTTTAATAAAGTCACTGTAACTGGGTACACTCAAAAACAGAACTGCTAGTTTAATAATGGAATTTTGCATTGGTCATATCCAACTTTTTCCTAGACCCACTTAAAAAAATAAATAAATAAAAAGATATGACAAGAGATAGAGATATTGACTCAAATCCTGACTTTCATCTGCCTTCTATTTTCCTATAATGTTCTTTTCAAACAGTTTAAGAACCATGAAAAGATGTCAATGTGCCTTGTATCCAGGAAACAATAAAAATATCCACCTGTGTTCGAGCTATCCAAACTAATCACATATGTCCCTCAAGGAGTACATACTGGATGGCACTGCAGAAGCACAAAGTGCAAGGCAGTCCTTGGTTTTCTGCATGTGCACAGGGTGATCTCTGGTTTGATATGGTGATCAAGTGCCTCCATTTGCCTCTACTTTTCATTAAAATAAGTGAGAATAAAAACAGAATTAAACCCATAAAGCCTAATAGGAAAGAGAATGGGAGAAGGGCCATCATTCAATATTAGATGTCAAAGCATTTCTGGGAGATGAAAAATGGATGAGAACAAGGGAGACTGAGGAATCTGCAGCCCAAAATTAACAGAGGAAAGGATGGTAGGGAAAGAGGGAGCTAATTTTCCAGGCAGAACCCCCAAAACTTATGGAATAAAATTAAAAAGAATAGAGGGTAGGATTATGAAAGTGAGCCAAAACTGGTAGAGAGAAATAGAAAGTCTGACCAAAATTCCGTTTCTAGAACAAGAAGCCAATCACTTCCCTACTCCTCGCCTCTCTCTTCCCACATTTTCACCTGGGTATAACAGTACAAGAAATCTCCCAGGGCTTCAAAGCAAAAGAAAACAAAGGAAGTAATAATTACCATAACAAAAACAATGACCTCTACATTAAGAAATGAAATGAATTTAGTGGGGAGAATTAGAACTACTAGCTGGGTGCTAGCACCATGGAATAAACTTCTTCCCATTTTAGTAATCCCTTATCAAAATCCTGGCTCCTCAGTGATTTAAGTACAGAGCTGGCCAGGTCAGCCTCCGGACTAAAGGAAAAATCCTGTAAGGAAAACAAGCCTGCAAATATAGCTCTGAAGAAGATCCAATCCACTCCCTGGAAAAGCCAACTCAGTATTTCCTGTTTTAAAAATGCACAAATAACTTATAATCACTCATGCATATAAAGAAAATTAGCAGCATTAAAATGGCAAAATAAACAAAACAATCCCAGTGGAAACAGAAATAACTCATTGAAGAGAAGAAACTTGAGAAAACCTAATTAGTATTCTCAGAGAGATATGAAAGATTATACCAAAAAACAAAAACAAAACACAATAACACAATAAGATAAAGTCAAAGAACTCTACGTAAGTATAGAACAAAAAGGAAAAAGAGACAGAAAATATGTGATAAAATATAAAAGGCACAAGAAGATTATCAGTGATACCAGACATCCAATAAATATGACCTCTAGAAGGAGAAAACAGAAGAGGAAAGTGAAGAAATAAGGAAAATAAAACACAGGAAAATTTTGCACGACATGAGTCTATTTAAAGGGTACCCTGCTTCCATACAAGAATGGGTGAAAGAAAAATACCTACTCTAAACATAACATTATGAAATATGAGAACATAAAAAGAAAAAAAAAAAACAAAACAAAACAGCCATCTCAAATTTTGCTAGCTGCTGTGGCAGAGGACTGACAGCTATACAGTTAGGTGCCCAGATCTGAGAATGACTCACTTCCCTGCTGCTCAATTAACTGGCCAAAGTTAAGTCCCTCGGCTTCACCAGCCATAAGGGGTACAAAGTTCAATAATTCCATGTGCAAAGAAGGCAGAGAGGAGGAAAAATTATTTGGAACAGCACCAATGTCTGCAACAACTACTTCTATAAACCTTTATGAATAGTTTGCATATGAAATTATTCTAGTACAATGAGGATGAAAATTGAGATGTGCAGAACATATTAATTTATAGAAGGTCAAAAAATAAGAAAAGTTGAATAGGAAGTACTTTTTATTTTTTATTGTGGTAAAATATGCATAAGAAAATTTACCATTTTGAGAATGAATTTTTAAGTATATACAGTTCAGTGGTATTAAGTATATTTACATTTTTGCATAGACATCATCATCATTCATCTCCAGAACTTTTTCATCTTCCCAAACTAAAACCCCATACCCATTAAACAGTAATTCCTATTGTCCCCATTTCCCAGCCCCTGGGAACCACCATTCTACTTTCTGTCTCTATGATTTCATTTTTATAGGTATCTCATATAAGTAGAATCATAGACTATTTGTCCTTTTGTCTGACTTATTTCACTTAGCCTAATGTCTTCAAGGGTCTTCCCTTGAAGTGCAATCTTTTTAAGGCTGAACAATATTCCATAAAAATATGCAATGTTTCATTATTTTGCATGTCATCCTGGAGCAGGGGCCATGCTAATCTCTGTAGCATTCCAATTTTGGCGTATGTGCTGCTGAAGCAAGTACTAAAGATTTAACCAACTGGAAAACAAACATATGAACTAAGAGTTGAGGAGAGGAAGGGAAGTTGAGGTTATATAAGTGAACTAAATCTTCATCGTTAATAGACAGGAAATGATAATGCCTATATTTCATAAATCAAGAAAAAGTCATACCAACATGCTGCTTACAGCTATGGATGTAACCTTCACAAGAAGCAAAATGTTTAAAACTACTAAGAACAAGGACTAGGTAACTGGAGAGGGAGAGAGAGGGGGAGGTGTTATTTTAAGTATCACTGCATTACTATTGTTGGTTGTTGTTGTCTTTAAGTCTTTACACATAATAATCTAATAATAAAAAGTACCTCCAACGACAGTACTACTTAATGACCAGAACTGTAACCCAGAACTCCTGACACTGAAAGTATCTACTTTTCAATGCAATAGGTTACCTCTCCCATGACACTTTCGTGAAGACCCTATTGCCAGGGACATCATTAAGTCACATGGAAAGGCATAGCAATGGCCTAATTCCAAAGGCCTTCTTTCTTCCCTATTTCTATGTTTGACTTCTTATATTACTGATATTATTCTATTTTACATAATATTTTATTACTATACCACTTTTACTAATACTTTTCTTTTTTTAACAAGGTTTATCTGCTTTTTTTGACACTGGCTTTGCTACTTGCCTGGAATGTGTATGAGTTCCTTGAAAGCATACTAGCTAACTTCTACACACCCCAGGAATTTTCTCAAAGACCCATTCCTGTTCAGCACAGTTTGTACATCAGCATCCGAACTTTCCGAAAAGTTCCAGGCAAAGGTGTCAGCATTCAGGAACTTCTGTAGTGGCCCCAACTTCCACTATACCTATGGGAGGAATGCCTCCCCTCTTCTACACTTTTTCCTTAACCACCCAAAGCCAGTCCAACCTAATTCTCGTTTCTCTTCCTGACTAATCTGAAAGCCTGAGCTCTTTTAGCAATGTTATCTTGGCCAGAAATTTACAGTGCCCAGAAATCCACAAGAATGATGCACCTCCTGTGTGGTTGCACCTGAGGTGGCTGAGATGAAAGCATATTCACTCCAAATTGCAGCTGATAGAAAGATGTAGTTCTAGGTCCTCAAATCAAGTAAGAAATTATTTAAACTAAGTTGTTGTGGTTTTTTTTTAAAAGATTTTATTTACTTATTTGAGAGAGACTGAGAGAGAGAGAGCACAAGCTGGGGGCAGGGGAGGGAGAGAGGGACAAGCAGCCTCTCCCTGCTGAGTGGGGAGCCCAATTCGGGCTCAATCCCAGGACCATGAGATTATGACCTGAGTGGAGGACAGACACTTAAGTGACTGAGCCATCCCGGTGCCCCTAAACTAAGTTTTGTACTCAGTTTTACAGAGAAAATGGTGATGTTTCAAATAAATAAAAAGAATCCTTGTGAATTGAAACTAGGGTCTTCTCAATTATAAATATTTTATATCTTCTTTAAGTTTTGTACTTTGGTATTCTTCTGATGTCAGTTATCATCTTTAGTTTAATAACTTTTGTAGATGCAGAAACTTGATTTGGAAAAGTGATGGAGAAGGATGACCATAGAATCTTCTATATGCTGCATTTGTCAAACATTTCAGTATTATTTCCAGCTCAAAGTTCCACACATTAAGAAAGAAAGCTAGAAACCTATAAAATAAAATGAGCTATGATCATGTGGTGACTGAAAGTCATATTAATTAAGGAAGATAATGTGTAAAATGAGGGGCTAGAAGCTTTTTGTGTGTCCATTATTCAGAGTGCCTAAGAGCTTGAGCTCTATGACCTAACAGATTTGGGTACAACTTCTAACTCTCCATTTATTAGTAGTGTGACTCTCAGCAAGGTCACTTTAGCACTCTAGGTCTTGATTCCATTTTCTGTAAAATGGGAGCAAATATTAATGCCTATAATATAAAATGTTTGTGATAATAAGTGAACATAAATATACGCAATTTTATTACATGCCTTGTATTCAGGAAATATTCTGTGAACCACCATCATCATCACAATTATCATCATTATTATTTTTATTACATATTATTATTCCAAATGAGAAAGCAAATAGTAATGGAAAAATGTCCTAGATCAATAAAAGGGTGACTTTCTTAACAAATGAAACAACTAACCATGGGACGGAAAGTTCAATGAAATAATGAGCTTCCAATGGCCATCTCACAGGAATTCTGTAATTAAAAGGAGTTCCTGCATTAAGAAGGAGGTTATACCTGATGATCATTAAGGTCCCTCTTACTTTTCAGATATAATGTAATGATTAAGTTCGTACAGCTCATTAATGCCAGCAAGTTTGGGGTGTTGTGTGGTCCCAAATTGTCCTTCCTTCTAGTTAATAAGGAGAGAGGCTGACTAGGGAGTTTCCAGTTACTATTTCCACATAGTGCTGCCAAGTAAAGTTGTTTCTTATACCCCACAAGCTGGCAGGCCTCACTCTCTTCTTCTGTTTTCATCATGAAAGCCTTAGGAAGCAGAGACCGCCTGTTCTTCCCATCTACTCCCCCAAGAAAATGACAAAATGACATTCTTTCCCACTCTCTGTGAAATGATTTCTGTTAACAGCTCTGGAAAGAGGCTGCAAAGATGTGAGTGAAATGATGGCAGGATTTGTTGACAAGAAGGCAAAATGAGGGAATTCAGAAAAAATCACCCACATTAGAGACTGAGGGGCCTGTGGGTTCCATCTGCTCCTATCTCCCCTGGCCTGGGGTAGTCTCAGAATCATCTCAGGGGATCGTCAGTCTTCTTTTAAATGACTCAATCAATGGGGCTTCTAATAAACTCTAATGATCTCACTATTAGCAGAGGTTTTTTTTTTTATATATTCAGTCTAAAATTTTCCTTTGATTAATTTAACCTATTTCTCTTCATTAGATGATGGCAGTAATTTCGAAACAAAGGAAAGCATGCAAATTTGAGAAGAGTCACTGTGGAAGTTTCTGTTTAAAATACCTTATTTTTGCAAAAACACAGGGCATAATTATTGTTCAAACAACCTTTAGAGAAGTGAAGTTTCCCAAACAGAAGGATACCTGGAGCTCACCTTGCCCCGATATGCATATTTCTACTCTTGAGACTGTGATTAGAGGGATACAAAGAAAGGTTACCTGTCCACCCGAATCAGTCCAATGTGTCTGATATTAATTACAGAAATTCACTCTAGACCTTTCTAGATCCTTTATTATTATTATTATTATTAGAATACCTTTGAAAGTTGTTATATAAACTATTAAGAGGATGAATGAAAAAGAAAATACCACTCTGACGGCAACAATCACTGTAACGGGAGATAAACACAGGCTTTGGGGACAGTGACTTACGGGTCCTGGCTGTGCCACTAGCATTGCCTTAGACAATTTACTCATCTTCTGAAGCCTCAATTTTTGTCCTATAAAATGGTCACAATAACCCATACTTCACAGAATAGTTGCAAGGCAGTTTTTGAGAAGACCTTAGCATAATATAAAAGCAGAAGTCTAACACTCAACAAATATTATAAATAATCATTCCCTTTTTGGTGCAAATAAGATTATTACAGATATAAGTATGAGGTTTAGGAAAGATTTACTGAACATGTTTCAAGATGATTGAAAGCAGGTGATAATAGACAAATGTAATTAATTATGAATTTTCATGAAGCTGAGGGAAGGGAGCTTATTTAGGAGCATAATGATTGGGGGGTGTCCCCAGAAAATCTCAATCTTGGTATTCAATGGTCGGAGAATAAAGAGGTGGCATTTCAGGCAAGGGAACACATGGTATGTTAAGCTAGGCATGGAGTATTCAAGGAGCAATAAGCAAACAATCGGATTTAAACAAAGATGAATACTAGAGGATGAGTGGACAGAAAGATGAAAGAAGTAGGTGAGGAAAACCAGAATAGGGAGAATATGAGAAGCCAGGCAGCTATCATTGCAAGCTGAGTGATCCCTTTTGAAAATGCTCCTATCCTCTGTAAAGAAGACACTGGTATGCATCCCAAATATCACAAGTATTACCTGTGTTACAGGCTTAAATAGCAGTATGTATACTATAAAAGCTTTATACTTGGATCAGGAAATCAGGAGTTAAGATCTTTGCTCAGCCAGAAGAACCTGGACAAATGACTTAACTTAAACAAATCACCTAATGTCTCTTTGCCCCAATGTTTTCATATGTGAAATCTGCACAATGCTAAGGACATGCTAATGTCCATAAGGACACTGTGATGATTAGATGAGATTGTTTTGTATATGTAAAGTGTTTTTGCCTAGTTCTAGGCACAAAGGAAGCACTCAGTATTGGTTTAAATATAACACAAATAAAAAAACAAGCAAAACCCCTAGTTCAATGGATTGAACCATTTAAATGAGATCATCTCTCATAGAATTCCATGAATAGCCCACAAAACAAGGCTTATGAAATCCTCTAACGCAGCAACTGTGTTGCTTGTAGCAAGAATGTGAAGACAAAATGATGGTGGGAGCAACTTTGTAGCTTTGCCCTGTGAAATTTGGGATACTCAGTCTTAGTACACCAAGCAGGTGCTTAGCATGTTTCAGTAGAATCTGGAGTTCAAAAAATTAATGAAGAACAAAGTACCAGAAAAACAGCATTCTGTACATGTTACGTGGTACTACTATGGTCCCTGAGTTTTTATTAAACGCTATTTGAACAGAAAGAGTTGTAACTGTCTTTTTTCCCACCACCTTTCTGTTTGTACTTTCTGATAATAATTGAGCCACTTTGTTGCAGATCAAGCTCACCTTACCCACCACATTTTCCCTTCTCCCCCTTCACCAAACTTTCCCATGAAGATGACTGGTTGGGTTTGTTAATTCACCACACAAGCGTTTTGCTGAAGATAAGATCCCAAGATCTGTTGTAAAACAAACAGTATCCTTATGTTTTATGTAATAAAATCATTGATCACCAATAGAGAGCAAACCATGTTTATCTGAAGACCCTCACTCCTAAAGGATTTATTCATAGCAATAATAATTACTACAGGAAACTAGCCGCTTCTCTGCTTTGGCAACTCTGGCCAGTAATGTCCCGTGCAAATGAATTTAGAGATTTTCTCAGCTTGTGTTCATATGCTACAAAAGGGAAATGGTCCAAATTGCACCTACTTGGGCCTGAATTATCGACTTCAGCTTTGAAGTGCAAATGAGCTGAATGAAAACATACTTGGGCTGCAACACAGAAACTATTCCTACTAGCTGATTGATGGTGCATTAACTCTCTTGTAAGGAAAGCCTTGTATTGCTATGGATTTGTAGTCCCCTGGTCCAATTATCCCACAGATGAAGGCAAATGCCACCCACCATATGAACCAGTCAATAGTGGTCATTTCTTAAAATTCTTTACTTTCTCTTTTTTCTAGTAATTTGAATTGCTGGATCACCCATAAAATAGTTCTTTTGTTGTTTATCGGCCCTGCTGCTTCTAAAGCTAGACTTACGGACTCGAGCTAAGAAAACAAACTGTTATAAACAACTTCTCAGTAGGCTAAAATCATCAGTATTTATTGTGAATGCAAACTCCTTTGGAAACTTATAATCACCATAATCCGTCTGTATAAAAATAATCCTTGACTAAATGAATATGTCTGGAAGGAAAAATGAGCAGGGCATTTATATGACCACACAAAATGCCATGTGCAAACTATTAAAGGGTTTTCAATATTTTGCAGCTTCAAAAAAACCCAAAATGAACCTTTTATAGAGACCAACCATACTGCCCTGTGAATGAATGAATGAATTAATACTGACTTTAGAAAACAGTGTTAGGTCTTTTGGTAACTCCTGCATCATAGATACTTAAATGAACAAATATAATCTTTGATCATCACTTCCCATCTGTACCAATTTAAATCATGTATCAGGCATAGCTGAGTGGCTCTGCACCAAGATGTCTCCAGGGAATCTCTTGGTGATGTTGGCATTTTAGAATTTGCTTCTAAGGAGGGTCCCCTTCTTTGTTGAAAAGAGTAACAAACAGGTAATGCTCAATATCTGCTTATGTTAAGGTATCATAAACACCTCTTTTGTAAGATGATGATTTTTAACAACTCATTCATTCACCTTTACTATTTGTCCAAGAGAACTTTTTTTCATGTTCTAGAAAAATACTTAGACCTTTTAAGAAGGTGAGAAAGAAACCAGGTTGAAAAGGGAACAGGTGCTCAGTGCGTTAAAGCCTCTGCTTTTGGCTCAGGTCATGATCTCAGGGTCCTGGGATGGAGCCCCACATTGGGCTTCCTGCTTCCACCTCTCTCTCTGCCTGCCTCTCTGCCTACTTGTACTATCTCTCTGTCAAATAAATAAATAAAATCTTTTTTTTAAGATTTTATTTATTTATTTGACAGAGAGAAAGTACAAGTAGGCAGAGAGGCAGGCAGAGAGAGAGGAGGAAGCAGGCTCCCTGATGAGCAGAGAACCCGATGCGGGCCTCGATCCCAGGACCCTGAGATCATGACCTGAGCAGAAGGCAGAGGCTTTAACCCACTGAGCCACCCAGGTGCCCAATAAATAAAATCTTTAAAAAAAAAGAAAAATGAAAAGGGAACAAATAAGGTTAAATCCATTTTTCTTTTTACAGACTCCTGTGTCAGGAAAGTATTTTAAGCTTCACGTGAAAATTTCACTACTCAAGTAGTAGTAATTTTTTTTTTTTACATAGAAATTCTTTTTCCAGAAATGACAGTGGCCCCAGGGAGTATTTCGGTATAGGTTCTAACATTGTGCTACCCACCAATAAGACAAGGAGAAGGTATGGAAGATGGAAGTAATGAAAT
Source organism: Ailurus styani (assembly GCA_002007465.1). NCBI lineage: Eukaryota > Metazoa > Chordata > Mammalia > Carnivora > Ailuridae > Ailurus > Ailurus styani. Next base: position 297,607 of record LNAC01000577.1, read on the forward strand.
GCGGAGATAAGCTTCCAAACCCACTGTACTTCACCCAATACCTTTCACCAGTTCTCTCACAGCATTTTCAAGCATACATGTGTGAGAAGAGCAGGATTCACTGAATTGAAATTTCTATTGCTCATAAAAAAAAAAAAGGACAGAACAAAGGGGTCCTGCTAGCCAACAAATGAACTAATCAGACTCCAAATAATTAGCAGGTATCAGTTCAGTGGTGCTGAAGTTTGAATTCCTTAATAAAGGGGTAAAATTATCATGTGATGGGAACCAAATGAGAAAGAAGCAAAGAAGATGAACCCATTTGACTATAAAATTGTGCCTGAGCCATTTCCCCAGATTAGATAGACCTAAAGTCCCACTTTTTGCAGCTTCAAAATGGTTTCAGAAAAGTTTTTATTATTATCATTGTTCAATTTCATGCGTCTCTGCACTTGAACTTCCAGCCAGGAGCAGGAGTCGAACTGCCAGAAACGCTGTGAGGAAACTGTGTTTTTCATGGCTTTTCCAGCCAACATTTTCAGGCCCAGGAGATCTGAAGACACATCCAAACTTTTGAGTGCTAATATGACTTGAACCTCTGAATCTTCTGAGATTTTTTTTTTTCTTTCTCAATCAGAACCCAATTATGAGCTAAGGAAGCAGAAGAACAGAATACAATTTCAGGAGTTATTTTCTGTACTGGATGCAATATCTGTAGGTCTCCAGATTTCTCATACGTTCCTTCTCTACTCCGAACATTGAGTATAATATCTATAAAACTAATTATGATGCATATTATCAAGAGTGACCAATGTTTCTTGTGAATAGCTTCTTTGTGAAATTTCAATCTCTATTTGAATGAGTATTCAGTTTAACAAGAAAAATGTATATGCTTAATGATCACCATAGAACATCTGTGTTCTATACAGAATATATTAAATTATCACTTAATTTATCTGGCATTATAAAGGGGTGGATATTTTCCAGATAACCAGACCCTAGTTTCACAAGTCAAAAACTAAGCTTATTTCAATATAGGGTGATAGAGATCTTTCTAAGCTGTCTGGTCACAGAAAACGCTAAACATCATTTAACCGTTTCTTGATAAATCACCACTATGATTATTTCTGCGCTATCTGGGAATATATATTTTATCTTTAGTATGACTTTTTTGCATAACATTTTATCGTTCTTAACTACAATTTCTCAAAAATGCCAGTGTGCCTGATTTAAACAAAACCTCTGTCCCTTCCCTAATTTGAAACTCAAAATATGCTCTGCTATGAATAAGCAGATAAGTGCAGTATGTTAAACTGAAGTTGTTAGGTGTTGAAAGAGAGCCCAAGTAATTGCCTTTTATGGTGCAGTTTTTATAACAATTAATTTGTGTTGTCAGAGAATTTTTTTTTTATTTCTAGATATGGGTTTATATTCACATGAGACAGGATTACTGTAAGAGTAATATCTGCACATGATTCATCAGTTTTGGGCATCTTAGTTAAGAAGTTGGTGATACAAATGACATATGCCTATACTTTAGAAAAAGGAATTGAACTCATGTTCACAACGACAAAGAAGACAGCTCTCTGCAGAATGTAAATGGAGGGATGCTGGCATAATCACACATGTCCCTGAATATCTTGTATATCTTTTGGTCATGAGGCTACTTTCAAAATAACCTCAGTTTTTCAGGTATTACATTAGGCCTTCTCCATATAGAAGGAAGCACTGTCTTCAAACGATTAAAATCATCATAAAAAGACTGAAATTTCTAAAGACAGCCTGAGCTCAAGTGCTGACTCAAACATTTTCTAGTTTTTGATCACATGCAAGCAATTTAATACCCATCAATAGGACTGTTTGGGATGAAAATATTTAATTTGTGGGCTAATATAAGTAAGCCCAATATGCACTTTGCACTTATACCAGGCATTGTTCTAAGTCCTTTATATATTGAGAAGTTGAATCTTATAATGTCCCTATAAAGTGGGTACTACTGACACCTATATTTTACACCTAGGGGAACTAAGGCACAGAAGTTAACTAACTTGTCTAAAGCCATATGGCTAGGAAGTGGAGATCTGAATCCGAATTTCAAGATTTTGTCTAGATTTGAACTCGAGTAGCATGATTCCAGAACCTATACATAACTATCCATCTATACTACAATTAGAAGAATGCTGAGTAATTTTTTTTTTTGTAATTGATTAATGTTATATTACCTGGGGAAGAAAAGAAGGTCTGTTCTATCATGTTACCTTCACCTCTCTTGTGACTTGCTAGAAGTTTTTGTCACGCTGGTCAGCTGTTTCCTTGAAGAGCCTAATACTCTAGCCAAAGGGGATTGAACACCATCTGATAAAGATTCCAGGCCTGCCCTTGGATACCATGTTGTGAGAAGCAGGAGACAGACAAGTTGAAAGTGGAAAAAAGTATGGAAAAGAAAAAGAAATAGTAGATTTACAGTCTGAAGACAGTGTGTGAAGGGGAGGCATGAGCACTCTGGAGCAGTCCTCAGACAGAAAGGTGAAGTAAACAGACTGGATGGGCACTGTGGGTGGGTGGGGGGAGGAGAGGGCATGAAGGATTTCCTGGGAATTTAAGGTTCCCCATTAGTCATTGTTGTCTTACTATTATCTTGAGTTGTTTTAGGGTGACCTTTACAACCTTTCTCTCTTCCTCACCTATGTGAGGGTACAAAAATGATACACTTGATGCTTCATGGACACTTAATTCTTCCTTTCAGTGATATCTCTTCATATAATGATGTCTCGTTTGTGTTTTGAAAACGGGGTGGGGGGGCCAACTTAATTAATGATTGTACTATATATTTACACTGAATTTAAATTTCCTTTTGAGGAAAAAGGTAGAATATAATGAAGAACTGAAACATCTCATTTTAAGCTTCAGTATATATATATATATATACACATACATATCCTACTTACAATATGCAATTATTATAAATCAAAATAAAATAAAGGCTGTTTTTCAAAATATAAATAATACTGAAGAATTGGGTTTTTTAATTTTTTAAATTATTTTTTTATTATTATGAAGAATTGGTTTTAACACAGCAGGGTTCTTTCATGGTCTAGACAATACACTCTGTATGTGGAGAGTGATTCCATGTGAGCTTTTAAGGAAGCATATCACTATCTGAAACTAACATCCAGAACTTCACCTAACTCCATGGACATAAATCATGCTGTCGTCACTCTAGGGAATAAAAACTGCATTTTGTAAATGCAGTGAAACATGTTCCTTCCTTCTTCATCACCATCTTCATCAAATAACTGTGAAGAACATGACAGTATAATCATGGTCACATGATTGAGCGATCAGGAAACAAGACTTACAAATATTTTCAGTTCTTCACCTTACTTTTGTCCTCAAATCTTATTTATTTGATAATAGGTTTTCAATTTACAGTGAGACTTCAAGTAGCTAAAAATCAGTGAATACAAAAATAAGTGGCCCACAGCAGAAGAATCTGTATGTCTAGTTTCTGGAATAGCTTGTATCTTAAAGAAATGCAAGAGTTGATCCTCTCATTTGAAACACATTTTTAAGCATCCTCTAAATATGAAGAATTTATGAATAAAGAATAAGAATTTTAATAGTTGTTAAAAAGGAATTAGTCATACAAGAGCTTAAATTTTACTTATCGAAAAGTTCTCTTCAATTTTTGACATGTGATGTAGATCTTCCTTTATCTGATACATTTTATTTTTTTTAAAGACTTTATTTATATGACAGAGAGAGACACAGCAACAGAGGTAACACAGGCAAGGGGGAGTTGGAGAGGGAGAAGCAGGCTTCCTGCTGAGCAAGGAGCCCGATGTGGGGCTCCATCCCAGAACCCAGGGATCATGACCTGAGTTGAAGGCAGATGCTTAATGACTGAGCCACCCAGGCGCCCCTATCTGATACATTTTAAATGATTCATTATATGTAGGGCATCCATTTTGATTTTGTGGCCCTTAAAGCAAATGTAAAAAGTAAAAAAAACAGCAGTTCATTTGGAAAGTACACTGGGCAGAAAGTAGTGGCTAGCAGGTTCTAGACTTGAGTTTACTCAAATAAGGCTGATAGGCCTGCTCTCTGATGATGATAGCCATTGTGAGGATGGGCTCAACATCCATGGATCCACTTTATAATACAATAGGTGTGACAAAAATAGTAATCTCTAATTGTTGTTGTCCTGAATTCCTAGAAACCAGCACAGTTACTGGCATACAGAAATTGCCAATAAGTATGTGTTTAACTGAATGGAATGAAACTATGTAACAACAAAAATTCAAATAATTTAGAAAGCAGCACATTCACTTAAGCTACCTAGATGAAATGACAGTTTAAATTGTGAAGTGTAATTATCACGATGTTTTTAAAGAAATGCAGAATTTCTGACACATTCAATAATAGATTTAACATAGTATTATCATGTATTGATTCCAGGGAAACCATCTTAAGAATAAATAATATTTCACAATTAATAAATCAAACCAAAACAAGGAAAATTGGTGTGTCTCAAACATTTGGAAATGATTCTCTGAAATTTTTCAGACATTCTTCTCAGAACCTAATTAGACTATGAATATACTGAACAAGTCCTTTTTGTATCACATGCTTTAGTTGAATCTCTGATTCAGACTATCACAAGATTAATTCTGAAATATTGAAGGTATCAATGAGGGAGATATTTAGCATGCTTCACAGAATTCTGCTCATTTGTTTTTTTTCATCAGAATTGTGGTGCTTACAGCAAGGAGAAGATCCTAGAGATCAGTGGACGAAGTCAGTCACTTTGTGGATGATGTGGGACAGGGTAAAAGTCAACACTGTTCCTGATCTTCTCTTCTTTTTCTATGTTCTCACCAAGGGTTTCCCCCACCCTATGTAGGGACATTCTGCCTCATATTTGAGTCTCTAGAGACTCAAATCTACAATCCACCTGTGGCCCAAACCAGATCAGCAGACAGCTGTGAAATGGCCATTTACCATATTGACCCCATGCAGAATGGCTTAAATGAAATCAACAGTGGACTAATAGACCCATTAAGGATGGTTGAGTCTGTGTCCACAACAGCTATAGAAGTATGAGTTTGTCAGTGAAAACTGAGGGTTAATAAAAAATTACCTTTATATGAAATATATTACTGTACTTGGAAGACTTTTATGTGTCTTGATTATTTACTGTATTTTAAAGTGTTTAGAGTTTTTTTTTTAATGTATTTTACTATACTTCATTTGATCTGGCAGCCTGAGCAATCTCAGGGTTGGTGTATATTGGCTCCAACTGAACATGTATGGGAGACTTGGGAACAGAGTCTGTGAGGCAAGTGAAAGAAAGCTCCAAAAGGTCTACTTCTGGTGTAGAAGTTTATAAACAGCTGTGAGGGTGAAATATTACAGGAAATACAGGCAATGAGGTTGACTGGTTATTCCAAGGGCTCTTAAACGAAGAGAAGCACGTTACAATAAGCACATTACAGAAGGCCTGATGTCTTCTTCTGTCAAAATTAAACTACTCATTCCAGAAAGGACTGATTTGTGAAGAGCCTAAGATCATGAACAGTCTATTTAAAATATTATTTACTTGGTCAAAAATACACAACATAATTGAACATCTTTCTGACCTTGAAACCTGATAATCCTTATATCCCTCTGAAATAGAAGTTGGTAAAAAGAACTGCAAACCACTGCTTGGAAAACTAAAAAGCTTACAATATTGAAACTATTTTGCTTCTAAATAAGCTTGCCTGATGTTATATTTATGGCTGAATTCATAACTGAACCTTATACAATGCAATTGCCTAACTTCAAAGTTCAGATGTTACTTTGTAATGGCAGAATTAATTTCCTTGATTGCTAATCCATCACGCCTAAGTGTGATGCATGTGGTATCAAACATGGGTATTTCTGCTATCATTAATTGTGGCATATTGTCACAACCGATAAGAAAATGCAGTAAGAGAAAAAGAAGAGAGGCCCTGGTATTGGCAGTTTAGTCTTGTTTTCCCATAAACCATGGCAGGTACAGCCAGACCCCTCAAAATAAAGGGAGGGGGTCCTTGTGACTCTCACAAGGAGAAAAGACAGGCGTCCAGAAGCATCAATCACTGGGCGAGCCTTGCTCTCCATTTGCAAAGCTGTTGTTTATTGTGAGATAATGATTGATAGGGTCTAAACAAATGCTGGGAGAAATCACCAAAGGTGCAGGCGCTTAGGAGTGACATTTTGCCACAGGAAATCTTCAGGGAACAGGCCAGCTGGCAATGAGGACATTCTGAGGAAATTAACACAGATGCATTTAAAAGAAGAGCAAATAATGAACTGTGGGTTAAATGACAGCAAGGTAAAATGGCAATTATGGATACCAGGTAGACTATGTGCCAGTAAGGAAAGAAAATGGGAAGACATAGGGCAATAAAAAACAAGTTGGGTGGATTTCGTTAAGAAAAGGGCATTTTTTAAAGCAGTCAGTCTTAATAAAAACAGAACATTCAGCTAGGAGGGTAGAAGATCCAAGAGATAAAGCAATGATAAAAGAAGTAGTCTTGGAAAATTTTGTTATGAACATAGGCACAATTGGGCCTGAAAAGAGTGTGAATTATTGATATACATGTTTTTCTCCATTAAAATTCAATGACAAGAGGATGAAGAAAGACAGCAAAGCTTGTTTGCCAGCATCAGAACCACGGACTCTTCTTAATGCAATCCTAGCCCCCAGGTACTGAGAAATGTCTGTATACTGAGGAAGCATAGACAAACACCTGTACAATTGACTTCATTTTCCCCTTTACCATGAGAGATGAGCACTGTGCAGACCAAACCTTGGGTCATGACCTTAACACAAGGTCTGCCCTAACACCGATTAAAGAAGATTCTTTCTCCATTGCAAACCCTGTTTTGTTGTTGTTGTTTCAAATACCACCTCTTCAGTTTAGCCATCAATGACTTTCATTAATAGCTACAATTAGCTCAGCTCTTTTCGTCAGTCTCATTTCATTTCTCCCTTAAACTTTCCATCTTCCTTAAGGATCTATTCTCCCTGCTGTTTTTTGAACCTGGCTTCTCTTTGTCATTTATTTCTTGTCTCCTTCTTTATTGGGCCATGGGCCATGCCTCTCTCAAAAGGCAATGCCAGTTTTCTTTAAATTCTATTATTGGCTTTATCTTTTTAAAATGAGAAAGTATGGAACTCTACACAAGTTATGAACATTGAATGACTTAAGCTGTACAAAGCTTGATGCATGGTTTTTGGCTCAGAAAATACACTTGTTTTCGTTATATATTTCTTAAGATGTTGTGGTTAAGGCATAGTAATGAGGCTATCAGACAGTCCATTATACATACAGCTAATGTTTTTTATGTAATAAGAGGGATAGAAGTCAATTCTATTTTATTTCAAACCTCTTTTCTAGCACTACTGTTGCTAGACAGTAATTCGTTGTTGGCCTTGGTATGTCTACAATAGCACATGGATCTCATGTCTATACTTGCTTATCTGTTCCTTTAGCATGTAAGGTCTCAATTTGTGTTGTGTTGGTGGGTATTTGATGGGCTATCTTGAGAACTTTCTTTCCTTCCTTCCTTTTGTTTTTTGAAATTTCTTAATTTTTCTAACTTTATGAAAGAGGAGAGCTTTCCTTACTTAGCAAGAGCCATGGGACAGAAGCCAGCTTCTTCTCGGAATCTGACATTGAAGCTCACCCATCAAGTGGTAGTGAGAACAATCAAATGGGTTTTAGGAGGTATGGTGCCTAGTCAAGCCTAATAGAAATTTCCTGAAAGTATTCCTGCTCAATAAACTGCACTTCTGATACCAATCCCTCTTGCTTTTTCTCTGGTCTTAGTTTAGGGGGAAAAAAAATGTATACAAACTCATACCCTACTGGAAAAGAGAAGAAGAGAAGGCACAATCAGGTAGGCAATATCCAGAATTTTTTTTTTTGCATGAATTTCCTTTCTGTGTTAAGTGGGGAAAAAATTAGTTAACCATATTCTGAGTTACAGTATAACACATGGGAAATAAGCACAGGAATTAAATCGGTATCTTCCCACTGACAGAACACATTATTAAGAAATAAAACTTTTTTTCCTAGAAGATCTTTGAAAATTAAAAATAAAGGAAAGAGGAAAGGAAGAAAGGAAGGAAGGAAGAAAGGCCTCTCAGTGTGTTTCTTCTTTCTTCCAAATCCAGCTAAACAACTAAAACAAGTAAAGAAAAGCAAATATGAAGAGGATATGACAACAACTGCTAAAAGTTTCAACAGATCCCCTTGTTTCAATTTTCCTATATACTCTCCTAGATTCTACCTTCCAGCCTTCAAGTTAGATATGGCTGTGTTCTTGTGTTCTGGCTTATGAAATGCGGATGAGAGATGTGCATTGATTCTACACTAAGAGCTGAAAAATCTTCCCTAATAGTGATGGAGTTACCAAAGAAACTACGCCCTGCAGTGACAAAACCGAATAAGAAAGAAAATGTGCTCTCAGTACATTCATGACTCAGTCATTAACAATTCTTACAGAATACAGTGCATAGTGAGGAAAAATCTGGCCTAGTGCTACGACCCTGCTGGGTGGTGGGAGAAAGGGAAACTATAAGCATGAAGCATGCACAATGGCACTGAATCCCCAACTCCAGTCAAAGAGGGCCAATCATCACAGCAAAAAATGTCATCAAAATTCAGCAGTATAAACAGATCATTTGGAAGTATGTGAGTTAAGGCAAGTACAACTAAAAGGGCAAGAATCTGCCGTCCCAGGTGTAAGAAGTGGAAACAAAGCAATGTACGATTTCACATTATGAATCTTTTACTACGATTTGACTTTAAAAAGTTCTCTACCTCCTACTCTCTTGGTGGGAATGCAAGCTGATGCAGCCACTCTGAGAAACAGTACGGAGTTTCCTCAAAAAGTTGAAAATAGAGCTACCCTATGACCCAGCAATTGCACTACTGGGTATTTACCCTAGAAATACAAAGGTAGTGATCCTCAGGGGCACATGCACCCAAATGTTTATAGCATCAATGTCCATAATAGCCAAACTATGGAAAGAACCTAGATGTCCATCAACAGATGAATGGAAAAAGAAGATGTGGTATCTCTCTCTCTCTCTCTCTCTCTCTCTCTNACACACACACACACACACACACACACAATGGAATACTATGCAGCCATCAAAAGAAATGAAATCTTGCTGTTTGCAATGACGTGGATGGAACCAGAAGGTATTATGCTAAGCGAAATAAGTCAATCAGAGAAAGACAATTATCATATGATCTCTCTGATATGAAGAACTTGAGGGGCAGGGCGGGGGGTCGTAGGGCGTAGGGAGGGAAAAAATGAAACAAGATGGGATCGGGAAGGAGACAAACTATAAGAGACTCAATCTCATGAAACAAACTGAGGATTACTGGGGGGTGGGCGGGTAGGGATAGGGTGGATGGGTTGTGGACATTGGGGAGGGTTTATGCTATGGTAAGTGCTGTGAAAGGTGTAAGCCTGATGATTCACAGACCTGTACTCCTGGGGGGGAAGAAAACTCTAAATATGGGCACCTGGGTGGCTCAGTCAGTAAAGCGTCTGCTTTTGGCTCAGATCATGATCCCAGGGTCCTCGGATTGAGTCCCACGTCAGTTTCCTGCTCAGCAGGGAGACTGCTTCTCCTTCTCCTCCCCATTTATGCTCTCTGTTGCTCTCTCTCTCAAATAAATAAAATCTTTAAAAAAAAGTTATCTAAATACATTAGTTGTTTAAAAATATTCTGTTACAAAAAGACAAAATAAGATGTAGAATAATATTATAGCATAAAAATTCTAAGGCATTACAGTTGAGGAAAGGTGCAGTGATGATCACTTTGGGGTTGCAAAATATAGTCTAGCCTTTGCCAAAAGTAGCAAGGTAAAATGTAAATATACAATTGTCTCACTGATGCCAAACCTCGCCTCCCAGATCCTGAGTATTAACCCTGGCTCTGTGATGGGACTGAATCTAACCCAAGTCTCATTCCTTTCTGGGCACCATATAAAAACAACAACAACAAACAACAACAACACAGAGCAGGGCGTGATGATGAGCTATTAATTTTGAAAACTGAAAAATGGTTTTGCCTATCCAAACTCAATGATAGCATTCCTGCTGATTGCCTATATCTAATGTCAAAATACTTGCAGATTTACTCTCAAGAAGGCTTGCCTGGGAGTTTTATTTTTCAGTGACTAAGGAGCCTTATGAATTCCAGAAAACCCTTAACCACATGCAATCTTCTCAGGCCCCTTTCATTCAGTTCATGGATGTTGGCATCAATTGAACAATATTCTGACCTTTTTTAAAGGGCAAATATAATACTACATCAGCTTGGTTAGCTGAACTTTAAACTCCTCTGAATTGGAGAGTATTTGGGAGCTCCTGGGTAGATTTCATATATAATGTCATGGCAGAATTAATGATTCATTTCTTGTAGGAATTACAAAGCTTTCCTTTAAAAACAAGTTAAAATATATATCATTTAAACTTGAGTATTTAAACCTATTGTTGAATCAGCAGCCCTCAGGATAAGTGGAAGTATACTGAAAAGAAAACAATGATTGGATCAAGAAAAATATGCAAGATCAAAGGCATATTGTTCACAATTTTAGAGAAAGCACAAGAGTGGCTTTAGGCAGAAATGGAAAGCGGTTAGCACTTACCAGCAATCTAAAATACATTTTTTGGGACCCTTCACTGGTTTTATTCTTCCCTCTCTGGCCAAAATCTGTGTCCTATCCCTGGAGCCCCTGAATTTTTCCTAAAGCATATTTTCCCTTTCCTAAAGCGTATTTTCCCTCACATATTTTTCTAAAGAATTTTTCCTAAAGCATATTCTTTTAAGTATCTTATCCCATAGGTCTTTCAGCATTCCAAAGTAAAATCCGACATTCTGATAAACTGACTCATCATTATAATCCATATCTTAGTCATGTTTTACCATTCACCATTTATTATGTCACTCACTCCTCACAATAAACCAGTGAAACCACAATAAATCTGTTCATCTTAAAGTTGATGTTGGTAATGTATATACAATTCTAAGTATACTATCTGACATACTATAAGTATTTAATACACAGTAGCTAATTTAATTTAATTTTCTCATCTTTTATGATACAGCAGGGAGAAAGGAATTGGACATTAAAGAGAAAAGTTCTTCCCTATGTATATGCAAAGAAAATAGTATGTAGCCTAAGATCCATTAAAAGAAGTACTACCTGTTCAAATCAGATGCAAATTGGTTTCAATGATCATTAGTTAATGCGTAATGCGTATTTATTGACACTCTTGTATACAGTACCTTAAGATGAATAGAACAAATAAATAAGTAATACCATCTCTAGCACCAGTAAGCTTATAGTCTAGTCAGGGAGTCAACAAAAAGTAAAAAACAGAGGATAAAAGAATACATCCCTTAGTGACTAATTGCTTGATAAATGAGTGGAAGAGGAAATAATATTTAGTTCAAGAGAAGTTAGCATAAACTCAAGTGGCATGGGAGGTGTGCATGAAGATAGAGGCTTATTAGCAGGAACTTGCAGCAGCTCTATGCTCCACCAGCTCCCAGGAGTTGGGGTGACATTTGATCTGAAATGGGGCAAGGAGCTTATCTATGCGGTTCTTACCTCTCCTGCTGAGGAGCCCCTCCTCTGAACTGTGTCATCAAAGCCCACTTTATTTTGTTTTGTTTTATTTTATTTTAAGATTTTATTTATTTATTTGACAGAGGGAGACACAGCAAGAGAGGAAACACAAGCAGAGGGAGTGGGAGAGGGAGAAGCAGGCTTTCCATGGAGCAGAGAGCCCAATGTGGGGCTCGATCCCAGGACCCTGGGATCATGACCTAAGCCAAAGGCAGACACTTAACAACTGAGACGCTTAACGACCCAGGCGCCCTGGGCCCACTTTCTTTATTCTAGCTCTCCAGCATCTGAATGAGCAACAGCTTTGTTCCAGAACTTGGGATGTTTCTGGTCATCCTGCCAACTGCAGAAGAGCCAGGCAAAGAAGTTGTGGTAGCCTCTTCAGCCAAGAGATGCTAGCTGCTGACCTGTATTTGTGAAAAGCTAGAGGAGAGAAAGGATTCCTCAACTCATCTGCTGAATCACCACAAAGTTAGTTTTGCACTAAGGCTCCTCTCCAAAGGAGAAGAGATGGCCTCTGACTACAGACAGCTTCCAAGTTAGACTAATAAGACTAAAACTCAAGGGAAAAACAAAATATTGCTACAAAGTAGGGGTAAAATCAAACCTTGTTCTGTGGCCAAGCAGGCTTTGGCATTGGATAAGTTCCTTCTGTTTACTCGTTTATAAAGTGAGGGGTTGACTGAGTTTGTCTTGAGCAACTTTGACTACCTTAAAGTCTTTTAATAAACCAAATTGTGAAGTAGAGTAGTACAAGGAATATTTGGCAAGAGTTAAAGAAGATATAAATGTATACATTATAACTATGAATGTGTAAGTTCTTAGGGCTTTCTGCTATAAAAAGTATTCACTCCCATTTCTCCTGAAGGTAGTTAGTAAGTGGGTGTACAGAGAACTGGAAAGACATGACTATATTTACTAATTACCTGCCTTGGGAATTAATTACCACAATTTGGCTATTGCCTAAATTCATCCCAATAGACTAGTACAAGCTGCACCCACACTAACCCTCTCGGAGATCTTTCCACCTTCTACCCTATTCACATGTGTGTATAAGAGCAGTCTTAGAGGTTGGATCCATGGGCTGCAGGGAGCAGTGACATACTGGAGGTCACTGAGACAAGCTTCCTAGTCTTACCAGTTGATCCACAATTTATCCAGCTTCCCAAACTCAAGCCTTAAACTCCATTAAAGTTTGAAACTACTGATGGAGCATGGAATGAAATCACAGTTCAGGAAAGCTCCACAGAAGGGGGTGGGGAGGAACTGCCATTTTCTGGACAGAGCAACCAACCACCCCTTTTTCCTAGTTATGAAACTGAAAAGAAAGACAAGGTAATGAAATATGGACCTATAGGTCTCAATAAAAACAAGATTGAAACTATATTTTATTGACTAGTTATAACTTACACTAACCCACACGCTCTCCCAGGATTTTATTTTCCTCCTTCATCTCTGATGACTCTGTAGGATGCAGTCAGTGCTCTTCCGATGTTTCTCACTCCCACACTCATGAGTGTGGCCTCAACCTGAAGCCCCCAGTGGCCTTGGTGGTTGGACCAAGAGTAACATAAAGTGGCAGGAGCAAGCCAGTGTGGCAGGAGCAAGCTAGCATGCCAGGTGGTTCTGAATTATTCACCTTGGCACAGTCCTGCCTGAAGATGGCCTTTTAAGGCCATGGTATGGGGGACGCAGGAGAGAAAGAACCAACGCATCTGAGCATCTACAGAGTACCGAGTACTATCCAGGTACTTTATAAAGATAAAAATCAAATAAAATTTCTAATCACGCTGTTTTTTTTAATTATTGCTGCATTTTCCTCCTTCTAAAAGGAGATGTTCATAAAAGTTCAGTAATACTGACAGAACCCAAATACTACAACCTAAATGTATTACACTATTTCTATTTCACAGCTTGCTTCCTTTATGATCCCCAGATGTTTGTGTAATGGGGACATGCTGACCTACTGCCTTGGCTGAAGGTTTCAGTTCTCACACCCTGGTATTATTGTAGGGATTTCCTTTTCTTCTATCTACTTCTCATGTGTTATGTTTATGTGCTATGTATAGGGAAATGGACAATTCTCAGGGTTAACTTCTCAGGGTTATGTTTCCTTTGGCCTGGGCTAATAAAGAAGTCTGCCAAAAAATTAGCAAGGTCTGGGGTTGTCTTCCTAAGGGGAAAAAGAAAAAGGATGGGCACCAACAAGGATCCTGAGGCACAAATGGCACTCCTTAAAGGTGACCAAATGGCACAATCCTGGATACCCTTGAAAGGAATTCCAAAAGGGAAACCATAGGAAGGAAATCACTGGTAATCACTTAAGTAAAAGCAGGTGATCTGTAGATAAAGACAGGGCAACCCACTTGGCTTCTGAGTACTTCAGTAATGTTCTTCATCCATAGAGCTTTGTGGCTAGCCCTTTCCTCCTAGATTTTATAAAACTCCTCCATCTCTCTTCTATCTACATTTCTTTCCACAGAACCACCTATTTAAAATCTACTCAATCTATAAGTAAATATGTACTCTGTGCCAAAACCTATTCCAGGTGAGGCAAGAAAAGCCAAAGAAATGACTTCATTTTCAACATATTTCAGAGTCACTCGGTTAAGAAAGGCATAAACCCATAAGTTAGAAGAGGCTAAAGAAGATAGTGTGAACTCAAGAGCAGGTTGAATTATTAATGCTTTTATTTCTGCTATGGGATTTCATAACAGATGATCATTTATACATTTATAAAAATAATATCTAAAACAGATAGCCAGGAAGGTCAGAGAGAGGAAAGGTTAGGATCAGGCTATTTTGCCAAGGTATAAAACACTGTGTTTCTGGCCTTGACTTTTTTGAGGATAGTTTTTACTAAGTACCTTTCCCAACTGTTGATATGAGTGTACACAGCACAGAGAACAGGAATTGGCACATAGTGTCCAATAAATCCAAGTTTATGGAATGACTGAATAAATGAATATCAATCATGAAAATTGTCCATTTCCCTATAACCAGGTCATTCCATTACATCACCACAAATATATTCTTACATCTTTTTATATCAAGTACCTCTAGATACTTCTAGACAATGACCTATCCCTCTTTACCATCTCTCAAAAGGACACATTTGTCATGATACTTTTTATGCATTTATGTATTGATTGGCCGATTCCTTTATGTTTATATTGATATTTAGTGTATATTAACCTGTGATGTGAAAGGTCTATAGTTTTGTTGCGTATTTAAGCTGCAGAGTTGAGTCATACCCCCTGCACCAAACTTATTCATACACTCATTCATCCCCTTGAGCTTCTTTTCAGTCCCTCATACTTCCTTCTTTCAATCTCTCAACATACTCTTTTTCTTCATTACCTCCATTGTTCTAGATTCTAAGACAAATAGAAATATGCTTTTTGCTTATTCAATTCAGTTTATTTCAACAGATATTTTTGAGCATCTAGTATTGCTGTGTACTATGGTAGGCATTGGGGATGTAAGAGTACCTATGACACTGAACATAAGCATTTCGGTTTGGAAAACAGATTATTTCAATACAGCCACTCTGGAAAACAGAATGGAGGTTACTCAAAAAGTTAAAAATAGGGACACAAGGGTGGCTCAGTCAGTTAGGTGTCTGCTTTGGCTCAGGTCATGATCCCAGGGTCCTAGGATTGAGTCCTGCATTGGGCTCCTTGCTCAATGAAGAGCATGCTTCTTCCTCTACCTGCTACTCTCCCTGCTTGTGCTCTCTCTCTCTCTCTGTGTGACAAATAAATAAAATCTTAAAAAAATAAAAAAGTTAAAAATATAACTACCCTACAACCCAGCAATTGCACTACTATTTATCCAAAGGATACTAAAATATTGATTCGAAGGGACACATACACCCCAATGTTTAGAGCAGAAATGTCCACAATAGCTAAACTCTGGAAAGAGCCCAGATGTCCACTGACAGATGAATGGATAAAGAAGAGGTGATATAGACACACAGTGGAATATTACTCAGCCATGAAAAGGAATGAAATGTTGCCACTTGCAATAATGTGGATAGAACTACAGTGTATCATGCTAAGCAAATTAAGTTAGTCAGGAAAAGACAAAATACCGTATGATTTCACTCATTTGTAGATTTTAAGAAACAAAATAGATGAACATAGGGCAGGGGAAGGAAAATAGAATAAGATGAAAACAGAGAGGGAGGCAAATCATAAGAGATGCCGAACCGTAGGAAACAAACTGAGGGTTGCTGGAGGGGAGGTGGGTGGGGGATGGGGTAACTGGGTGATGGGCATTAAGTTGGGCACTTAATGTAATGAGTACCAGGTATTATATGCAGCTGATTAATCACTAAATTAGACCCCCAAATTAATAATACACTACACGTTAACTTGAATTTAACTAAAACCAATAAGTAAATACATAAATAAATAATTTGGAACATGGAATATGATTAAAACGAGCATCAGAATTTAAGAAAGCTACATAAATCAGGTAGAGACCCCTAAAGGGGTTGCACTCAAACTATATATTGGAGAATGAGGAAGAGTAAACTAGGTAAAGAGGCAAGAGAGGAGGGGAAACAGCTATTTCAGATAAAGAGAATAATAAGAAAAATAGCATGTTATTGTGAAGCCACGTGTGAAGAATGAAGCATACTAGGAAAGAAGTACAAAGAAATTAATTCAGTTCTGTCTATACACCTTCTCAACAAAGGGGTTCACTGTTTCTCCTCCCAGAGCCCTAAACAACTGGAGGGTAATCATAACAGGCTAACACTTTATAGCATAGAATAAAGGTCAGATACTATTGCCCTAAGCAACTGGAGGGTAATCATAACAGGCTAACACTTTATAGCATAGAATAAAGGTCAGATACTATTTTACATGCTTTACATTCATATTGTCTATATTAACTCATATAAACTTCACAAACCCTATGAAATTAGGTGCTAGTATTACTTCAACTTCACAGATGAGAAAGCTGAGGAATAGACACCTTATATAACTTTCTGGAACTGTGATTTGAACCAACAACCTAGTCAGGAATCTATGCTTTAAAACTGTACAGGATATACACATAAAATGATCAATTAGGAGGCATAATTTTACCTCTTCTCTTTTATACTGAATCCTAAAGACATCCTTTCAGAGGTTCCAAAAGAGCTTAGAGTTTCCTGAATATCCTTGTTGGAGTCATGGGGAGAAACAAAGTGTATGCATTGTGAGGGTGTAATTATACATTCATAGTCATCTATTTATAAAAATTCTCACTCAAAACAATCCTTTGCAATGTGAATTTAATCAGCAGAAGGATGTGGAAATCTAGTCTAGTCAATTCCTTCAGCAGTTGGGAAGAATTATTTGTGTATTCATTTCTTCATTTATAAAATAAGGAATTTGGTGTAGAAGATCCCAAGGTCCTTCCAAACAGAACATTTAATATTAGCTCTCATGCAGCTTTCATAGTTAGGTTCCTACACACAATTTTCATACTTTGAGAGTTGACAATATCCTTAGTTAGGAAACTCAATAAAACAATAAAGAGTCTAAATCAGTAAAGAAGGTCAGATCAAAAAGTTAAACATGTTTCATTCTTTTTTTTTATTTTATTTTTATTCTTTGCCCAAGGGGTACAGGTCTGTGAATCATCAGGCTTACATCTTTCACAGCATTCACCAAAGCACAAACCCTCCCCAGTGTCCATAACCCATCCACCCTATCCCTACCCTCCCACCCCCCAGTAAACCTCAGTTTGTTTTGTGNCACTGTTGGTGGGAATGCAAGATGTTGCAGCCACTCTGGAAAACAGTATGGAGATTCCTCAAAAAGTTGAAAATGGAGCTACCCTACGACCCAGCAATCGCACTACTGGGTATTTATCCTAAAGACACAAAGGTAGTGATCCTCAGGGGCACGTGCACCCGAATGTTTATAGCAGCAATGTCCACAATAGCCAAACTATGGAAAGAACCTAGATGTCCATCAACAGATGAATGGATAAAGAAGATGTGGTATATATATACAATGGAATACTATGCAGCTATCAAAAGAAACGAAATCTTGCCGTTTGCAACGACATGGATGGAACTGGAGGGTATTATGCTGAGCGAAATAAGTCAATCAGAGAAAGACAATTATCATATGATCTCTCTGATATGAGGAACTTGAGGGGCAGGGTGGGGGGTCGTGGGGGTTAGGGAGGGAAAAATAATGAGACAAAACATGTTTCATTCTTGAGGTAAAATTCAATCTAGGTATGTCACAAACACTTACTCAAAGAAGTATATGTAAATAAATTTTACATATATATTTAAGAATATAAATATAAAAATATTTGTATTCTCAAAACCCAGGGATCATAAAAGAGAGAATTGGTAACCATAAATAAACTTAAGTCAAGGATTCTTTACATTCTCTCTCAGTACCATAGTGACTATATCTCATCTGCCCACAGCTCTTCCAGAAAAATAGCTGCAATAGAAAAGATGGGCACCTTATTTCCAAAGATACATAAACCAAAAATAAAGAGACCTAGACCAATAATTTCGCCAATCTCAACAGTCCAATAGTGTCATGCTACTTGTAAGCCCTTTTCTCCTCTTTTCCACATGAGGCAGGCTACATAGGCAGAATGTGTGTACTTGGAGAGCTCTTCCCCACATGGTGCAGCTGAAGAGGATTTCTCCTATGGTTACTCCTCGACCCAATCATAAATAAATACTCTCATGAGGCAGAAGCCATCTCTCAACAGACTTACCCAACATATCTTCTAGAAATATGAAAAAGATACTATGAAGAATGGTCCCTCTCAGCAAAGAATCAGTAATGCTTACATGGAACCATTAGATATAGCGCGATTTTCATTTAAATCTTTTGGTTAAAATATACTGCAGAAATAATACAGTATTGTACTCTCTGATGTTTTTGCAAAAAAATGCCCTTCACAGGGCCATGTTTGAAACATCCCAAATCTATCTTTCTAACCATGTCCAGAATGTGTCATGTCTGCCAACCTGGCATCTAATGGTGATTCATTGAAATATGTTGGAAATGTGATTTGTGTGGGAGTCAAATAGAAATCAGATTGGCCCTATCCCTTATATCTATATCTCTCTATATACATTCGGCTTTGACATTCATCAAATTACTCTGTCCTAACAAAGCTTTCTTGCACAAAGTAATCTCAAGCGACAGTGCATAGCAATGTGTATAATATGAAAGGAGTTGAATGGCTAAGTAGTCAGCTTGACAGTATCGCTGAAATCTTTTATTGCATATATTAGAGAGTTAAACATTGCAATCTGCTTTTCCTGTGAGACCCAATAAGTAAGGAAAAAGCCAGGTTTACTCAGGATTAGGCTGGTTTTCCTTTGTTTTCTTTCCAAAATAGAAAAAGTCTTGATTAGCTTATAGAAGGCAAAATTTGCATCTCTATGCTTAGAGGGGTGAGATTTTCCTGCTAGAAATCCATTTTCAGAAGGAGCCTCTTGAGCTAGATATTTCATCCCACTCTTCGGTCTCCTAAATTAAAAACAACTTTATTTTCGTTTCTGACTTTGAAAATGGGAATTTTATCCACTTCATGAGAATGACTCATATATGAATCACACACTTCAGGGAACTGCTGAATCGAAAAGTCTTTTTGTTTGTTGTTTGTTTATCTCACTCCAAAAGTAGCTCTTGTGCTCAACCCAGCTCTCCTGGACATGTCGGCCTCGACACACTCTGATAATCAGATGAATATAAATTATAACAATGCCAATAACAATGACAATGGAAAATAAAGAGGAGAAAAGAACTGCCAGTTCACGAATGGCCACTGACAGTCTCTGACCAGAACATCAGTGCACTGGAAAAAAAAAATGCATATATATACACATATACATACACATTCATTCATATATACAAAAGAAATCTTCCATGACTTATGCCACTTCCTCATATTTGGGTGGAGTTTGTACTTTGGGGAAGCTATATTAATTCTTCCAGCATTTCTATAATTGTCTGGAAACTTATTTCCTAAAAGTAACACACTTTTAAGCAAATCCTGACTTAAGGTATTCTGATGTCTCCATTATTGCTGTTTTTCTTTTCTAAAAGTAAAAATAAATGGCATTTTTGCCTTATCATGTGAACCACTGTAACCAGATGAATCGATGTATTTTAATTAACAAACCTTACTTAGTACTTACAAGATACCACCAGGACACCACGTGTTCTAAGCCTTTATCAACTATGACTAATTTGATCCTCATGAAGGCACTATTGGGGAAATGATTACTATCCTCCTATGAGAAAACTAAGGTACAGAGGGGTTAAACAGCTTGCCCAAGTTCACATGGGGAAGGAGTCACAGAGTCTCACTTGAACACAGACACTTGGCTCTAGAATCCATTTTAACCACTTCTGCTATGCTTGGAAACTAAGAAACCACGGTAAGAAATTAAATGTAAAGAATAAGCATAGATTGGCCAGAAATATGATCTCAGAGACTGATAAATGAGCCTCTACTCATCTTTCCCATTATTTGAAATTATACTGTTAAACATTATTGTGGAATTATAACACTCTAGAGTTAAAAGACGGGTGAGAATTTACCCATTTTATTGGCAGATAAATTGAGAACTACAATAGTTGTTGATGACGTGGCAAATGAATTGTAGAACTGGAATTCTATTCCTATGCTTTCCATTCTTAGGAGAAATGCCCCCAAAGGAATCAGAAGGGATTAAATTAAATCTTAATAATCATGTATTTAAGTGGAACAATTCTAGCAACTTTATACGTGGTAAGATTGTCTTTCTACCTAAATCATTCATAAATAGTGCATACTGCCAAAGCTAATCACATATTTTAAGTTAACAATAAATATTATTAAGATGTATTTGATATGCTCTAGAATAAATGGTTCATAAGCAGAATAAAAAAATACTTCAAAAGACAATTCTACTTCTAGATAGGAGCTCTGGGAATTTATGGAAGACTTCCTAATCTTATTTCATCCATTTTGTGTTTTAGATTTTTGTAAACATTTAACTCTTATAATTAAAACAAAGCACTGTAAATGACAAATTAGTAGGAAAAATATTCTGAGGTAAAAAAAAGTGACAAGTTGATAAATCAAAAAATGTGACCTAGAGGTGAAAATAATTGGCTTTTTTTTTCATTGTAAACTGACTTTAGATTTGTAGAAAATTTGCAAAAATAATAAAACAATGCTTGTATATACCTCACCCAGATTCCTCTAATGTTAACACCCTAGGTAAATACAGAAGTATCAAAACCAGGAATTAACATTGGCACAATACTAGTAACAAAATTATACCCCTTATTCGAATTTCATATTTTTTTAACGTTTATATTGTGTTCTTTGCATTTAGAAGTTTTTTCTTATTGGTCACCTCTAATCTGCAACATTTTCTCAGTATTTCCTTTTTTTTTTTCATGTTATTGACACTTGAAGAATATTTGTCAATTGTGTAGACTATCCCTAAGTTAGGGTCTAACATTTTATCATGACTATACTGAAGTTATGCATTTTTCACAAGAAAACCACAGAAATGATACTGTGTTCTTCTCAGTTCATCATATTAAGGGGTTCATGATAGCATTTGTCTTACTTTTGGTGACATTAACTTTAATCACTTGATATCTCCTAAGTTTCTGCACTATAAAAATAATAAAAATACAAACTTTCCCTTTCTAGTTAATAAATATTTGGAGGTAGATACTTTGAGAATATACAAGTGCTTTGAGAATACACAAGAAATATATGAATTTTTCCTCAAGCTTTCACCCACTGATACGAGCATCCATCAAGGGACCTTGTCTGCAAACAACCATTGTATTGCTATTTACTTAATGCTGATTTTTTTCTACATTTATTAACAGAAAAATTTAGATTAACAGAATTAATAGATTAACAGGAAATCTATAAGAAGGAATGATCTCTTCTCTCCCACTTATTTATTTATATCAAAACAGATTCATAACTATTTATTTTATTCTACGGGTTAAAATTCAGTTCTTATTTGTTGTCCAAATTGTTCCATCTTTGGCCATTAGCAGCTCCTTCAAGTTGGTTCCTATATTGCTTAAACAAGTGCCTATTCTTACTTGAGAACTTCCTTACTTTCTAGTACTACAAGATACTCCAGAATCACCTTGTATTGCTCTGTCCAAGAGCTGGAATCAACCACTTCTCCAAAGAAAAATTGTTCCTTTTTATTGGAGATTGGTGTTTAGCAAGCAAGATGTATGCTAGGTGTGCTCATTGCCACTAGGGTATAACTGACTCTAAGTATTGTCAGGAGACAATGTAAAAAAAAAGAAAGAAAGAAAAAATATATATATATACACACACATACACACTAACCCCATGGACATGAACACATTTTTCTCTCTCTGTGTGTGTACACACACAGACACACACACACCCCCCACAGGCAGATATATCTGTACTGTATACATATATACATAGATATATCTGTATCTATATGCGTGTCTATCTGCAGATATATCTATATTGGAAGACATGAATACAGATCTATGTCTATGTCTATATCTATATTGGTATCTCTATCTGTACCAGTATCTATCACTATGCATTCATGCTTATACCTTGGATTCTAATCCAATATCACAGGGTTACTTTTAACACTTTTGTTCCTTTTTTGTAACTTCTTTCTCCAACAGGAAAAAAAACTAATTTTTATTAGCTTTGATATATTTATTTGTTCAATTCTACTGCATACATTAGTGTCATGATTGTTAAACTATATTCCCATAAGAAACACAGATAGTGACTAAATACCTACCTTTATGTACAGTTCTCACAGCATCCTATTAGGAATTTATACTGCCTTTGCCTGCAGCCCAGCACTACCACCACATTCTGGTTAGAGTTATTTATTTGGAGATAAATGAAATAGAGATAACTTTGCTTCTAAGAGTAACAGCTATAAAAGAAGATGTAATCAGAGAAGTTTCAGGTGCTCTTCACCTCTGCTGTGTCAGTCCCATATTCCCTTTTGCTTGTTTCCACCCCTTTTCCACCTATCCCCCTGGAGGTAGACAGCCTCTATCGTTTGCTTTATCTTTTTTGTAATGGTGTTTTATGAACGCGTAGACAGCTGTGCATTTTCTTACATCTCTTTTCCTACAGAAAGAATAGTATATTATTTTATGCTTCCCCCCCCATGATAAACATGTACTAGAACTCACTCATATATCTGGTTCATAGAGATCTTCAATTTTTTTTTATAGTGGCATAGTACTCCATGGTGTGAATATATCAGTTTATTCAACCATTCTCTAATACATGGACATATGGGCGTTTAGGTTGGTTACAGTATCTTGTAATTAATCACAAACGATGCTGCAAGGAAAATCCCCACACACATATATTTTTGTATTTGCAAAAATACATATTCAGAGATAGTTAGAAATGGGATTTCTGGGACAAAACCTAAGTGCATATTAGGTTCTGTTACTTATTACCAAATTGCCTCCCAAAAACCTATATCAATTGGTGTACCAAACAGCCGTAAATGAAGAGTCTCTGTTCCCCTCAACTTTGCCAACAAAATGTGTTGTCTTGTTTTTAGTTTCCGTCAGACAGATGTGTAAAAAATGGTATCATGTTATTTTAAAAACATTTCTCTAGTTACAACAACAAACATTTGCATCATGAGTCTCAGGGTCAATTTCATCTCTTTTTTTCTGAATTGTCTGTTCCTGTCTTTTTTCTCATTTTCCTGTTTGGTTTTGGTTATTTGTTTTTCAATTTTATATAAGTTTCATATACTGTGGACATTAGCTCTCTATAGATGATATATATTATGAATATTTTTCCCAATCTGTCATTTGATTTTTTAGTTGTTGATGGTATCTCTTGTCATTCATGGTTTTATTTTATAAATTCAAATCTATCAAATTTTTTCTTTTATTATCTTTGATTTTCAGTCATAGAAAGCATTTTCCTGAACACAATTAAAAAGGAATGTACTCACATTTTATAATACTACTTTAGTGGTTTCCTTTTATACATTAGATCTCTAATCAACTTGGAACTTAACTTCACATAAAGGATAAGATTTGGACCTAATTTTAGCTTTTTCGAACTGACTACTCAGTTTTCCCAGCATTGTTATTAGAGAGTTCCCTTAATCTGAATGATTTGAAGTGACGTTTTTGTCACACAATAACTAAACCTCCATATGTAGTTGGATCTAGTATTAGACCTTTCATTATATTTACTGGTCTGTATGTCTATTCATGTACCAGTGTCATGTGATTTAATTAGAGGCTTAATAATATGTTTTAATGTCTAAAAAGGCTATTCAAACCTTGTAGTTAGCAAAATGGTGGCCCCAAAAAAGGTGTGACCACATCCTAATCCCCAGAACCTGTGAATATTACCTTCTATGAACAAAGACTGAATACAGTCTCTTACTTGACAAAAGATGTAATTAAATTAAGAATATTGAGGAAAAGAGCTTACACTAGATTACCTGAGTGGCCCTAAATGATATTACAGTATTTTTATAAGAAAACAACAGAGATATTTGTAAGACAGACACAGAGGAGAAGGTAATATGAAGAAAAAGCAGAGAGAGATGCTACCCAAAACCAAAGAATTCTGATAGCCAATAGACACTGTACAAGTCAAGGATCTGATTTTCTCTTGAAACTTCCTGGGGAGTACATTCCTGTACACTGATTCCAATCTTCTGTCCTCCAGAACTAAGAACTAATAAATTTCTGTTGTTTTTAATGTTTAAAATTTCTGATTTAAGCCATCCAATTTTAACTAATTTTTATAGTAGTTTCAAGAAACTAACTTTCAAGAAACTAATATACCCCTTTTCTATGCTTTCCTAGCTATTCTTGTATATTTGTTTTTCCAATATAAACTTTAATATCATTTTTTCCATAAGATGGCTTATTGGTATTTTTAATTGAAATTGTACTGAATTTTACAAATTACTTGGAAAGGACTGACATATCTATAATGTTAAGTCATCCTATCCTAAAACAAGGCGTTTTTTTATTCATGCAAGTCTCCTTTAGTGTTTTAGAATTTTTTAAATTGTCCCCTATATTGATTTGTGCATTTTCACTAATCTTATTTCTAAGTGCTTAATCTTCTTTGTTTCTATTGTAAAATGGGTTTATATCATACTTGTATAACAAAGCCTTCAAATACACTTATATTCAAAGAATTATAAAATAATTAAAATTATTATGTATAAATATATAAATTATAAGATTGAAAATATTTGCAGCAAAGAAAAAAGCTGTAAGGAATGACAAAGAAGCAAATGTAATTTCTAAAAATGTTAGATGTGGAAGTAAAATGATATATTTAATAGACTGACTTAATAGCTTATTAAACACAGCTGAAGAAACGATTACTGTAAAGTCATGTAATGTAGTAAAGACCTGGAGAAGTTTTTCAGAATGTAGCATGAGGACATGAAAGTGAGATATGAGAGAAAGCCTAAGTGATATGGAGCGTGAGTGTCTAAAATGTATATAAATGATGGACTAAATAAGAAATAAAATCATTAAGTATATAGATTTTAACAGGCCTGGTCTTAAGGAGATTTTCTTTATCTATATAAATAAATACTCACACACATATATATCATATACACATGTATATATGTGTGTGTGCATATACATGTATTTACACACATATATGTGTACATGTGTGTATGAATATAAAATTATTTCAGGTTGTTCGCTGAATTGTCATTATACATTTATGTATATATGACATATACCATACATATCACATACATGAATTATACATGACATTTTACCTTACAGTCAGATAGTGAATAATTTTTACCTGCCTATATGGAAATTTTACCAAAAAAATCATGCACTCTAACAAAGGCAAATTTCAACATACTCTAAGCACAATGAAGCGAAGTTTAAACCGCACACTAATAATTTAAAAAATTGCATATGTTTAAATAATAAGAAATACATGTTCAGATTTTCAGTTTCTTGTTCAGCATTTAAAGATCTTGGGAGCCATCATTCCGATCCTTACAACAAGAAAAACCTGGATAAACTGATTATTAACAACTCTCTTCAGACCCCTCAGAGAACTGAGTCCACAGGGCAAACTGCCATCCCACAATCTAGAGAAAAGCTGCCTCAGAGAAGTAGAAGATCTGAGGATTTGCTTACCTAGAGCAAAAATGGCCAGATGTCAAAGCTGGTAGACACTTAACTAGCAATTCGGATGAATCACTGGAGCCTGAGTGTGAACTAGCAGGAAAGAAACTCCCAGAGACTACACCATTCTAGTGGCCCCACACTTTCACAGGCGACTCCTAGAGACTCATCAAGCTTGCTTAGGGAGAATCCAAAAACATGTGATCCTGGCAGAAGAGGAAGAGAAGCCACTGCAAAACAATCTACACCCCCAGACTTTTCTCCTTGACAAAGACTTCATCTCCAGAAGGAAGTATTTCACCAGAGGGCAGTACTAAAATCTTACCAGGAGAAGGAAACATTGAAACACTCCAGTCATATCATGAATATATCTCTTTAAATCTTATAAAAATTATTTGGTATAGGATAAAAGGATTCTCTCCTCAACTCATTTATGATGTTCGAATGACCCTGACAAGAAAAGTTATAATAAAGACAAAATGAAGACAAATATAGGCCAACTTTAATCTTAAATCTTGGTGCAAAACTATTAACAAAACTTTAACACCTGTAATCCAACAACGTATGGAAAGAAAAATTCCTGATATCCAACTCAGATGTTGCTTAGAAATGTAAGAGAAGTTTAACATTAAGAAATCAGTTAACTTGTATCATTGAAGAAACAAAGTAACAAAACCCCTGAGGTACAGGGCCCAGATTTGCCTAAATTCATCTCTCTATGCTAGTGATTACCACTTTGGTATTGTTCAAAAATATGTCTGACTCTCTCTTCCCTGAAATGGTAGTTTAAAAACTTTAATGGATTGGGGCTCCTGGGTGGCTCAGTTGGTTAAACTTCTTTTTTTTTTTTTTTTTTTTTTAAGATTTTTTTAAANAGAGACACAGCGAGAGAGGGAACACAAGCAGGGGGAATGGGAGAGGGAGAAGCAGGCTTCCCGCTGAGCAAGGAGCCAGATGTGGGGCTTGATCTCAGGATTCTGGGATCATGACATGAGCTGAAGGCAGCTGCTTAATGACTGGGCCACCCAAGAGCCCCTAAACTTCTGACTCTTGGTTTCAGCTCAGGTCATGATCTCATGGGTCGTTCAGCGGGAAGTCAGCTTGAGGATTCCCTCTCCCTCTTCCCCTCCCTCCACTTGCGGGCACATGTACATGAGTGTGTGTGTGTGTGTGAGAGAGAGAGAGAGAGAGGGAGGGAGGGAGAGAGAGAGAGAGAGAGAGAGAGAGAGAGGGAGAGAGAGAGAGAGAGACTACTGTCTGTCTCTTTTTCTAAAAAAAAAATAAGTAAATCTTTAAAAAAAAGAAAAAAGGAAAAGAAAAAAATCTTTAGGGCACCTGGGTGGCTCAGTGGGTTAAGCCTCTGTCTTTGGCTCAGGTCATGATCTCAGGATCCTGGGATCCAGTCCCGCATCAGGCTCTCTGCTCATCAGGGAGCCTGTTTCCTCCTCTCTGCCTGCCTCTCTGCCTACTTGTGATCTCTCTCTCTCTTTCTCTCTGTCAAATAGATAAATTTAAAAAATAAAAAAAAAATCTTTAAAAAAAAATCTTTAGTGGGTTAACCACAACAGAAAGCACTATTTGCAAAACTAATTAAAATGCAGATTCTAGGGCTCCACTCACAGAATTCTGATTTGGTCGATGGAGGACTGATGGAGAAACTTACAATTTTCACTAGTACTTTAAATAATCTCTACATTTTCTAAAAAATTTTAGGCTTTTGTGTAGAAATTCAGTTGACCTTTATATATTGACCTCATACATTGCCATCTTACCAAATTCCTTGTATTTTTAATTTTGCTATAGACACTGATGTATTTTGTATTTAGACAATTACATGATATAAAATAACAAAACTAATATTTCTACCTTTTCAATGTCTATGGTTTTCTCTTTCTTGTCTTATTGTGCTGGCTAGTGTCCCCATACAATTTTGAAGTAATGATAGATGCTATTTTTATCTTCTTCCTTATTTTTAAAGTAAATGTTTACAAGTTTTCTCCATTTAAGATGTTTGGAGTTTTTATAGCTAAACATTTTTTGAACCAACTTAAGGATATTTCCATCTAATCATACTTTTCTAAAAGTTTTTAATCATAAATTTATGCTGAATCTACTAAACTATTTTCTTTAGTATTTACTGTGAAAATTTTATAGTTTCCTACTAGTGGTTAAAAAAGTGTTTTTTTTACTTCATTATAAGGAAAATGCCTTAAGAAAAAATATTTTTAGAGGACTCTTTAGAGTTTAGGTAGCCCCAAAATGTCTTCTTGAATATGTTTACCCAGTTTACCACACATGCCTAGAAAAGTCTTAATCCCTTCAGAGGACAGATACAGCTTAAGCTCAACTGGGACTGAACTTAAACACAGGAGATTTAATGCAGATTTTTTAGGAAGGGGCACTCTTTTCAAATAATAACTACATTAGATTTCTTGGATTTTCTGTGGGTTGGCATATATAGGAAAAATCATTATTTAAGAGTGAGAAAACCTGGGTGTTAGTTTTGGCTCCATTGCTGGCTTGATCCCATTTAACCTCATCATATCCTAGTTTATTCTAACTCGATTCAAGGGAAGTAATCATAGTCGTCCTATTTATAGTATCACTCAACTGATTAACCCCAATAATGATTATGACAGCTCTAAATGTATAACATGCAGCAGTAATTTAAATAATTTGTTTGGACAATGGGGAGAGGAAACACTGGTGAACCTGAGAAAACAGGTGAGGCTGGGGGTGAGGTAGAGGATAACATGAGATTAGAGGAAGTACAAGCTGAAGGGCAGAAAATAACCACAAATCTAGGGCCAGAGGTGAATCAGTCCATCTATTTTTTTAATTGTTGTTGGTAGAATTACTGTTTCAGGAGCATTTTAGTCATACTTCTTCCTTTATTCACATTAGCATCTTCCCCTATCATTCTGCAGATGTTCAATTAAGCTATAGGTAGAAGGGACTCCAGCCAGGATGCTTCCTAGACATAAAATACAAAAGCAACCCTAGCTTCTCAAAAATTAAATCACTGAGAACTCCTGAAAGTCAGGAGTTTCAATAAACTCACAGGCAGCTCAAGCAATTTCAGTGATGGAGGTATTGTTTTGGAGATTGACATGTAGCTTATAAGTATTAGATGAAAGGAACAAAAAAAAATCTTTATTAAAAAAAGGAATTAATGAAAAACTAATTAAAGATTTTTAGGAAACTTTCTCTTCAGCTGGAACTGCCAATATTCAGACCTAGAGACAAAATAAAATGAAGGGGCTTTCAGGAAGCAATAAAAGACGTGGTCAGGGGACAGATCAATAAGATACAGGATCAGGTCCCTGAATACAGCTCCAGACTCTAGTAACCATGAGAAGCATATGTCCCTGGTTCATGGGGACACAGGGAGGGCATGGACTGGACTAGCTTGCATGGTTTATTCAGTCCATCTCTGATCTTCCCTCTATGGTTTTGTACCACCTCATCCACTAAAAAGATAAAGTGTCCCTCTGCTTAACATTTTCAGCCTCCAGTTTTTTTTATATGCCCATCATCTACCCCTCCTTACCTGAAAGTCACATACAATACACCTATAGGTACCTAGTGGAGAAACTGTGTTGGTTCATCTACTAACTCATGAATTCATTCATTCAATAGATATATTCAGAGGCATTATGCTAGCTGCTAAACAAAGGCAGACATGATGTCTGCTACAAGAAAAACTTGTATTTGAAAATGAAGTCAGTTAACAAAGAAGAACTTCAATAAAAATGAAACCTTGTTGAAATAACTTGATGCTTATGGTAAACACTTTTCTTTGGTCAGCACCATTTCCAATCTCAGTGCCCTTCTCCCTTGCTCACCTCCCACATTTCAGACTATAAAGTCATACACCTGGTCTTCCAACCCCTTTGCAGCTAAGAGATAAGAGACCAACTCCCTGTAAGATTGTAGAAGAATAAATGTCTGAGGGTCTTGAATTTCTTGATAAGAAGAAAAGAAGCAAGAAGAAGCTTCCTGGCCCTACCCCTTTCCCCCTTCCTCCACTTTAAATATAAAATTACACCAAAGGTGAGTCACCCATTATATGATGTTGGGCCAACCAATAATGTTAAAAGTAGCTGTGATCTGGATAGCAGAGTGAAAAAAGAGAAAGAGGCTTTGTTTTTATTGTCATAGAACAGGTGACGAAATGCCAGGAGATTTTCTGTTATGAAATCAAACCTATTTCTTGATAATATTGGTAGTTTTTTGTTTGTTTGACATTAACAGCTAAAAATTGGGAATATATACTTGAGTGATACAACAGATTTTCAATTTGGTTACTTTGAAGAGGACTTGTCTTCTTTGAATGAATATATTCTACTATGTTTGCTTAAAACAATCAGTCTCATTATATTATAAGCTTACCTCAAATACCAACATCCCTTTTACCAACACAGTACCATGTTTACAATTACTGACTCCATACCAGTGAACAAAGACTCTCTGCCCTCCAAAATAAATATTATTGTAAGTTGCATTAAAATCACAACAAATTATACAAGTTCTTATTTTTATGTCTTTTGGTGGTTTGTAGAAATTTGAAACTGTTTTTTTTTTCCATGTCTTAGAAATGGCCTGGAGGTCCATTTCTCTATGGCACTGCCCCTAATGAATCAAAAGGTTAAATTCTGCTTAGAAGTGCAAGGCAGCTGATTATGAATAAAAGTATCCCTTTTGTTTGTGTGCTGAACAGAAAAAGAAGGAAAAAAAAAAAACTTCACCCAGTACTCAGCCTTGTACTTATTAGTATTAGTTCCAGATCCAGTGGTAAGTCAAGTATTTTGAGATGCTAGTCCATGAATAATAATGTCATCGAAGCACAATAATTAATAAAACAGGAGAATGCTCCCTGAAGAGGAGACACAGTATAGCAAGGGGAGAGAAGACCTCGCCTTTCAAATGCGTCTGATACGGATGCTTGAACTTAGATTTCTAAAGGTGGGGGTGAGGTAAAATGAATTGTACTTCATTAGCAATGTGGAGGGAGACACAGCCTCTAGTCTCTAGAGAAGCAGCCTTTAATTGTTAAACTCCCAGCATTCTCTAGTGGATGGCAAACCAGATTCTCTGTCCTGCTTTTGCTGAACACAGGTAGCATTTTTTTTTCATGATTGGTTATAATTTTCTTCTTCTGTCTGTCATCATTATTGAAACTATTTATTAAATTATGCAGCACTGCTCACATATAGAACAAAGGGCTTTGTGGACAAGGTACCAGCTGATAAGCACATGCCCATCTGTTACCCACTAGCACCCAACTTCAATTTCAGTTAGACAGCATCTCCAATCAAGTTATCACTCAGTCTCAATGCCTCATCTAGAAAATGGAAAAGCACAGTGTCTTATTTGCTTATGCTTAGTGTTATGTGAGGAACAGCAGTCCCTGTGTTTATATTTATTACATTTCATTACCAAATAGATTTTAGGCAGCCTATAAAATACATGATAAGTATTGAGTTTAGGAACAATAAAATAAACATCTAAAAAGCCAAGGTGAAAAGTAACAAATAACAGAGAAAAAAAAAAGACACAATGTGTAAAATTGGAATTCTGAAGTACGTACAATGAGAATTTATAAAACTTCTGGAAAAACATGATAAATTTATCTCTGTACTACCAGTAGGAAAGCAGGGAAAGCAAAGAGTAATATTTATACTGGACAGAAAATTTGAAAATGAAATAAGAGGGTCAGTCCACCTTTCAAGAACCTAGGTAGAATCTAGAGGAACAACTGTGGTTTCCTCGTAAGATACTTCTGTGCTGGCTTCAATACATAAAAACAATGAAAATTACAAATAAAAGTATGACACAGACCCTAAAATAAAAGCAACAGTAAGTCATCACAAGAATTATAGAATGAAAAAGAAATTCCAAGTAAACTGATTTGGTTTTAGAATAATCTCAAGCATGTACCCAGAAAATCTGTATTTTTTTAAGAAATAACTTCTTGGTAAATCCTTGGTAAATTTTATGCAAACTTTATCCCTCAGTAATTAAATGAATAAATTATTCTATGCTATGTAGATTTAAGACATAAGCCTAATACATTTTGGAGGAAATTTAACAGAAAGTTTGATTTGGGTTTTTCAGTATTTAATCTCAAGCTGTTCCTTCAGGATAGGAAACTGATATTATAAGGAATCATTCTTCCAGATGATTTTGAGTTGATGACAGTAGTACCATATCATCAGTTTGGCCAAGAACAACTAACTCAATGCTTTCTATAGCTTATAAAAGGAAGGAAAACAGAAGTTTAGGATGTATGCGGTAGATACATTACACACCAAGACAGTCGTTTTAATGATGCCATTTTGATGCACAAAACTTCGATATTTATAAAAATATCATTGCTCCAAAAATATATTAACTTTTATTATCATTATCAAACAATAGTCATAATATAAACTTCGATCCAATTCTGACTCATTCTCCATCCCAGAGCCTTACCTCATTTCTTTGATCCCACCCCACACTGACCTACCACATACCCTTTAAATTCTCCTTCCACAGAGCTGCTAAATCCATTTATACCTATTCGCTCTTATTTGAACATGTCAGGATCTCTCACACCTTCTTTCCACATGCTATTCCTATGACTGTCTTCAGTACTTTTCCTGTCAAGTTGGCCACCTTTGCTAACCTTCTCAAGTGCATCTGTTACTTTCTCAGTGAAGTCTCTGGCATTTCCTTGTGCTCCCATAGCACTTTGTTCATATGGCTTTGAAGGTTCTAAAATCTTACATTGTAATTGCTTGCATGCGGGTATCCCCAGTATACATCCTTCTCTGTAATGTTAGCGACACTAAGTAATTCATTTTTTTAATGTGCAGAACCAAACAGAAACCATAAAACATGACTGATGCTCCAAGGTTTTATAAAAATAAAAGAATGAATGAATGAATCAAGTGAAAGTCAGTGATATATTTTTAAGGAATGCCAAGAATCAATTTTCCCGTAAGAAAGAGCTGCAAGTGGAGTTGGAGAGACTTGTGTAGGCGAGATCCAGGAATGGCCTGCTGGAGCTCCTAAAATCCTATAGCTTGTCGCCTGCACTCCTGCCCATTTTAGGCCCTGACCAGGGGCAGTGTCTCTTTCAGTGAAGGATGGCACATTTCATTTACTTAAACCACTGGACACCTAATGAGTAATAAGGATTTTCATTTTGAAACCAATACTTCTCTTATTGCAGCCTAAGAAACCTGAGGCATCACTGGACAGGTATAACTACAGGGGAAATGATAACCTTCTAATGAGAATAAGTGTATATGATTGAACATAATGAAATGTTTTTGGGTGCAGTCAGTAAAAAGACATTGTAGAAAATACAGTTCAATGATATGGTACAATAAAACATCCTGGTTCCAAACATTAACCAACTTCCCTCGAAGTGAAGACATCTCCACTGGATGACTGGCCTTGAATTAGGCCATCCGTATAATGCACAGTGACATCAATTGCCATTAGAAGTAAATGAACATTTACAAAGTGGGACATGGGGGAATAGTCACAAAGCTGGAAGGCTAGGCCCTGGAACTTTGTATCTTATGGAGATGCTTTTCATAAAAAGACAGAGGGACTATAAGAGATCATCGACACTTCTAAAAATGGATGTTAATAGTAACACTGTATTTATGTGCACTACTATTGATTTTAACATATTTATATTCTCAGAAGAAACCATGCTATTAAAAACAATTAAATCACAGTACTTGACATTTGGGGGGAATTTACATTTTTCAAAATAATAGATATGTATTATCATCCTTATTATTAATAACTTAGATTTTCATTTTAATGCCTGAAAGTCATTTCATGTTTATAACAAAATGTACTTAACCATTTGGGAGGATGCTGTGGATGAGTTATATTTTTGTGAGAAAGATACTCCAAAATAAATCCAGCCTACTCCATAAAATGGAGGTCTGTCACCACCACCACCACATAAATCAAAGTGGAAGTGAGATGCAGAGGAATTTTTAAAAATCCCTTACATTTGTGAAATATCTATCAAGTAATTATTACTATACTTCATTAATTTATGTTAGCTCATATAACCGAGATAACCTGATGAGATATCTTTTTAGATGAGGAAACCTGAACTCAGATTAAAAAACTAGCCCAAGATTGGAGAGCTGCTACGTAGCTCATCCAACCTTTGCACACTGGTTCTTCTGGCTTCAAACCCGATGTTCTTTCCATTATTACATTTTGTACGTACATGTTCTAGTGAGATTAAAACTGTTTTCCTGTGTGAGAACAAGGGAACATGCAAGCCATTCCTCACATCTATTCTCTCCACTGCCAGACAAGTCTCAGAACGTAAAACACAGGACAAAAGAAGAGAACAAATATCAAGCCAGGTGTCTCCAATTCCTCTAACAATGTCTGGAGGCAACAGAGATTTTCTTCCCAGAGTAATGTCTGTGTCAATCCTCTTCCTAGCATCTCCTGTAGGAGGCATAGCTTGGAGGCTCCCCTGCAAAGCTTGGGTAAAACCTCACATTCCTTTACCACCGTAAATTCAGGGAGGTAACAAGAGTTAGTCTAGTTGGCCAGGTATGGCCTGCCTACCTCTGAGTGTAGTCAAGTGTCCACTATTTCCTTTTCTTTTCATTCTCCAGTTGCTTTTTTAATCACTAGGCTGTCAAGTGGGGGAGTATTAGCCTATGGTTAGTCATTCAAGGTCCTTTATTACTGTTTTTGTCTTTATATCTTATGTCTCTGAATAAACATTTTTGAGCACATCAACTTCATAACTGCTATCACATAAATCTTATACTTTTCCATCTTCTTGCTTTTTCAAGGATTTTATGTCTACCTATCCAAATTCTATCCACATTTTAACTCCAAGATAACATTCCAGTTAGCTTTGAGATTACAGAATGATCAGGCCACATTCAGTTCTACTTTTTTGATAATGCCTTCCTGGCATTTGGAAATTATTATAATTTTTTCTATATATTGATGGCACATTAATCAGTTCAGGTTGCCATAATGAAATACTATAGGCTAGGTTGCTTAAACAACAAAAATTAATTTTCTCACAGTTTTGCAGGCTGGAGGTCTGAGATCAGGGTGCCAGGATGGTCAGGTTCTGGTGAGAGCAAACTTCCTGGCTTGCAGATGGCTGCCTTCCTGCAATATCGCAGAGAGAGATACAGTGAGTCAGAGCTTTGGTATCTCTTACTTTTCTCATAAGGGAACTAGTTTTATTTATCAGATCAAGGCTCTACCCTTATGACCTCATCTAACCCAAATCACCTCCTTAAAGGCCTTATCTCCAGTAGTCACATGAAGGGTTTATAGCTTCAACATATAAAGGGGGGGGTGCACATAATTCAATTCATAGCAGATGGTTACTATTTCATTCATGCCTGTCTGGTAAATTCTGTAGGCAGAACTTCTTTGAACCCTCTCCTAAACAGTAAGTACACCAATCAACACTCTTTAATTCAAGCTAAAAGGTAGCTTCAAAACATCACATTGTAGAAGTAAATGTTCATGATGGAGGCCATTGCTGCTAATCCTACCCCACATTCAATAAATGTCTTACAGTGTTTGATACTGCTAATTCTTAAAGTAGACACATGGGTGTTTGTTCATTTCTATCTGTGCTCTGGCATTTTTACCATTTTAGGCTCACTGACAGGAGGATAGCAAGTGGCAGGAGGAAGGTGTATGTATGTGTATGTTACACAATCATACACCATTGTCTGAACAGTGCAACATAAATGCAAATAAACTGACTGACTGACAAGAAGAGTCCTTGATTAAATACTACAGGGGAGTAAAACTATAATGTAAATGCCTATTTTTTGATCATTCAAATAATGCTTTTCTAAGCAAAATACATGAAATGAATACAAATTGTAATTCTGATAACCTCTATAATTTCAACTTAACCAGGAAGATGGTGGGGGGGGGAGGAAACAATGTCTCTAAACTCCCGTAGGCTGCAAAAAAAAATTATTCACTGAGGATAAGAGAAGAAAGCTGTCTTTCAAGAACAGCACCACAAAATATTATGCAGTCAAGTAAACCGGGCAAATATAAAAGAGATAGCATTCAACACCAGCTCTTACTCATATTTAAAGGGCATCTAGGTCAAAGCTAAGATCTCTAGCTCTAAAATAAAGGATTTCAATTTTCAGAAAATGTTCTGTAAAGAAATTAAAAAGGAAGATAATGTTATCAATTGAAGTTCTGGCATCTTTGTTGGGCCCTAAAGACAGTCTCTAAATCTCCACTGTGTGTTGCACTAAAGGGGATTTTGAATCCATATGACCAGATCACCAGCTCTACCACTTCACCAAAAGCAACAGGGTCAGGTCTGTGTGAGAAGAGGAGGGAACCAGCTTATTAAGGCAGAAAATAAGGGGACTCTTTGAGAGATTTCTGCTGTCATACAGGTGAAATGATTAACCCTCCATCTCAGACTCAATTTTATTTTTCCACCAAAGAGAAAGTGCCCAACAGGTGGGACACACACTCCAGAAGTCCTCAAAATACAAATTAAGAACAAGAGACATATGAGTTATAAAAAAGCTGCTCAATCAAATGGATTCATGAATTTCCCAACTGAAGAGGCAAACAGATTTCCTTTTAAGATAAGATGAACCTCTAGTCTAGGTTCTTTAGTGACTTGGAGGCTTTGAGAAGACTTTGTAATTATAATTTTCTAAGGAAAATGTAAATGTGTAATAATTCCTAACACCAAGAAGCAAACCTATCTAATCAGCATAGCCTTTCTGAGTACCTATGTGTGATTCCTTCTGGCCCAGGCACTGCATGACAACACCAAGAATAGAAGGAGGAAGCAGCTATTACCCTTAGATTGCTTGTTATACAGCTATAGGTGAAGCTCTGAACTGGTCAAAGTGTAACTACTGTCACCTTGCAAAAGGAATGAGTACCTAGACCAATATGTCCTTAGAAGACAATGAGAAAAAGGAAATCATGGCTTATGAACCATAAAGCTATGAAGGAGTGCTTAATAATGGATAAGGAAGAGGTTTGAACTGGACATTGGATTGTAGCTTGATCCTGCCTAGGAGCAGAGGGATAACTCCTGGATATGGAGCACAATACAAGATCACTTTGTTCTGCAGATAGGATTAGCCTGCCCTGGAAGACGAGTTTATGTTATGTAGTTGAGGAGCAAAATCTACAGTTGGCACCTATTGCTAGTGTGAAGAACATTCCAAGGCTCTGAGTAAAAATTCAAAATTCAATGCAATAATTGAGAGAGAAGGAGACTGTCATTATCAGTAAGTATTTACAAGGACAACGGGTTAATTGTATCTCACAGTGGGGATGGCAAAGTGAAGGGATTAAGAACAGATTCTGGAGTTAGACACACCTTCATTTCAACCACAATCCTACTTCTTCTCACAGTGAAATCCTTAAAGTTATTTAATCTTTCTAAACCTCAATTTCCTAATATGTAACCTGGGACTAATAGCCATGGTATTTTTTAGGGGATATGGTAAAAATGAAGCTACAGAGGCAGATCTGCTGTGAAGATCATAAAGCTAATGTTTCAGGGTCCCTCATTTTCTCCATGACCCTGGGAGAAGCCCCAGAAATTTTGTATGTGTAATGTTCCGTCTACTTAATCAAAGCAGTCTCCCCAATTTGTGTAAGCTTCACGCCTCACAAAATGTGGATCTACCTGTATGTATATAAACTATCTAGCATATAAATTTATCCAGAAAGTAATAATTACGTATTAAAATTACAGTGTTTTTCTCTATATCACTTTACTACTTCCATCATCTCCCTAAGAAACCCAGAGTAGTTCCTCGCAGTAGATGACGTAACTAAATTCTTCTGTCATCCTGTAAAATCATATGACCATTTATTTGTGAGATATCATATTAAGTTACCTATTTTCTAGCATTTTCTTTTAAACAGATTGAGAATAAATTTAGAAAAAAATGGATTATCAACAGATTTGTGAATTAAACACACACACATGCACGTGTGCAAAAATTTTAATCACTGTCTTCCTAGATGTAGGAAGACATTGCAAGAGAACACTGTTGCTTAATCCAGGGAAGCAGGGGTCTAAGAGACCAGGAGAAAGGAGACTTCCTCGGTCATAGGTTAAAACTGATAGGACATGTTGAGGACTGAATAAAAGAGGAAGTATAATGTTAGGAAAAAGGTAACCAAGAATGGGTCTTGGGATACTAGTTCAAATTTCTGGGGTGGGGTCTAGCAATTTGGGGTTTAATAAGCCTTTCAGGTGATTTTCATGGACACTAAAGTTTGATACCATCAAACTGAAGAAATGGTGCCCAATCAGTTAGGTTGGCCTGTGCAAAGAAAAAGAGAATTTGGAGATGTGGCTCCAAAGCAGAAAAACAAACTGAGAAAGAGTCAGGAGGCCAGCATAAAGTGGTGCTACAAACCTAAGATATCAATGACCAAACAAAGAGGTTGAGTTTGAACACACGCCAAATGGACTAAAAGGTCAGAACTTACAGAATGAAAAAATGTCCCTTTGTTTTAGCACTTCGGGGAACACTGTAGATCCGAAGAGGAAATATTTAATAAAGTGCTTAGTGTACAAGCTAGACTCTGTTAGGCTGATGAGCAATGACATAGAGACCATAAATGTCTAGATATTTAAACACATGACTTAAAAAGAAATAGGGAGATGATAATGAAAGGTAAGTACTGAGTCAAGGAAGAGGATTTTATTTTCCCCACTTAAACTATAAAGAATTTAAATAAATTAATACACTGAGAGAAGAAACTGCGGAAAGGGGTTTGGGACTCCAGTAAAGAAGACTACTGTGGTTTAGAAAGAGGTAATATGGGAGAGATTTTAGGAAGTTTGTCCAATACTGGAGGTTGAATGACTAAGAGATACATAAAATAATTATATATCACACAAATATGCACATATACCCCATATGTATGTAGTTATAAAAAATTTCTTAGCTGATGGAGAAATACTGGCCTTTCCTATCAAATGATATTCATGACTGCTTTGTTTTCTGGTCCTGCCTCACAGCACCAACATAAGCTCTACTGATTTTTCCATTTCCCAAAGAGTACACATGGAATACGTGTGATATAGCAGATGCTGAGAGGGGTGCTGGGATTAAAAGGTGATAAAAGCATAGTCCAGGGGCGCCTGGGTGGCTCAGTGGGTTAAGCCTCTGCCTTCGGCTCAGGTCATGATCTCAGGGTCCTGGGATCGAGCCCCACATGGGGCTCTCTGCTCAGCAGGGAGCCTGCTTCCCCTTCTCCCTCTGCCTGCCTCTCTGCCTACTTGTGATCTCTCTCTGTCAAATAAATAAATAAAATCTTTTAAAAAAAAGCAGCATAGTCCATGCCATCAACAAGGTCAAATCAAGATATGGATATATGTTCATAGCTTCTACCTCTTCTATATCCTGCAAAAGTATCAAGATTAAGTTTAATCTACTAATTTGAATAATTACATAGCACTCTTTGAAGATTCCCTGAAATCACTTATATGTCCTAACAAGATCATCTTATCTACCCATCCAGCTGTTAGGTAAAAGTCCTCTAAATTAAATAATTTCTGAAATAACATACTAAGGAATAGAATCCACTTATCACTTTCATGAGCAGTTTGCATTTCTGCTTTTCTCTCTCTCTCTCTCACTCTCTCACTCCAGTGGCCCAAATCATTGGACTGGAACAGGCTGATGGGGGTGGGGTGTAAATAACCAAGGTATAGGTTTTATTTCTGGCTTCATAAGTTTACGAAGTCTTGACTTCACAAGTGCTCCCATGCAGGCAAAAGGTGAAACATTCCTCCAGCCAGTTGTGACTCCATTCCTTTATTCAAGTCCTCTTTTCACAGCCCCATCGGCCCCAGGTGTCATCCATCTTCAGCCAGAAAGACTGCTTTATTACCACATTCATCAATTTGTACTCTGGGCTCAACTTAGAAGTGACTTGGAAAGACAAAACTGTTACCTTAGTAATTGAATATGAAAGTCCTATTAGGATCCACTTTCGCTAATCTGATATGAAAGTCACTAATGCGATATGACTTTAACACTGTATAAGCAACAATAAATTCTGATATGATATGAATATTAATACAATGCAATGGGATACTGCTAATATGTTAATGTGGTGAGATATTACTAACAAGATACAAGGATCTTGATTGAAAAAATTAATATTACCTCACCATAATTCTCTGGAACTACAGTTACCATGTTCCAAGGTAGCTCTTGTCTAGATTTTAAGAATAAATCATTTGCCTTTTGAGTAACAGAATGAAAGGTAAGATTATTTTTATGTTCCAAGTTAAGAAATGTTTGTGATATGGTGAACAACTGTTGTTTACACTGTTCTTATTCTAATTATTTGCATCTATGATTGAGTTACATAAATTATATAAAATCCAAGTTAGACAATAGGCACTTACCTATACTCTGGGAGGAAAAGATAAGAAAAAGTGGGAAGACATGAGCTCTGAGTACATACAATACCAAATAGGCATACACCTGTTATTCATTCAAATATTTTCTCTGCATTATCCTTCCATTTTCATTCCTTTTGTATTCCCCCCTGAAGCACTGTAGTTCTGGGCTTTTATCTGTTATATGATTCCCACTCCAAAAAAGCATTCAGGTACAAGTTAGTGAACATATCATCATAAATCAGGATATATGACTTTCATTTTGCTCTAAGTTTTGACAAGTTTTAGTGCTTTAATTCTGTTACTAACAACACGTCTCAGAACTCATAATGACAAGTGTCAGGATATCAGAGCTGGAAGTAGCCGGTACAGATACCAGAGAGTGGCCAAAATCTCCATTATTGAGCTCAATCTTTTGGGATTATACAAAGTTGACCAAAGATGTCATCTAAAAAGACTAGTAAATTAAGATACATATTAGCATATTGTATTATAAATATATAAGCGTCAAGTAAAGGGCTTTTGTTATATGATGTCTATCACTCAAATAAATTGTGTAAAATCTTGCCAATCTAGGTCTATATAAAATTGAACAATTTAGGGTAGCTGGACAAATCATTCCCTCTCTCTCTCTCTTTTCTTTTTTTAAGATTTTATTCATTTGTCAGAGAGAGAGAGAGAGAGAGCGTGCACATCCACAAGCAGGAGGAGCACCAGCAGGAGAAGCAGGTTTCCTGCTGAGCAAGGTGCCTGGTGCAGAACTTGATCCCAGGACTCTAAGATAATAACCTGAGCAGAAGGCAGATGATTAACCAACTGAACCACCCACAAGTCCCAATCATTCCCACTTCTAAATTAGTAAATTCTACTTGTACACTTTTGTAACAAGACAAAATAACCATACATTCATATAAATGAACTCAGTGGAGGGCAGAAAGTGAGGTGACTGGTACACAGTAAATGTATTTGGAGGTTACCGATGTTATTTAATAAATGATGCATAATAGGGAAAGGAAGTCAGTTCTAAACCCAAAGATGTGGTGGACTGATAAAAAACTAGACATTCTGGTTGGCTGTGACATTTATTGTTGAGACAAGGTAGAAATTAAGTTGAATTCACATATAATTTTGTGAACTCTTTGGCAAATGAAAAATGTTAACAACACAAGTTTTCTCCATATATCTCCATACCAAAATATTTGGACTTCCAAAGTTAGGCTACAATAACGAATGCTTTCCTTTCATGCATGCATCATCTGGATATACATATATAGGTAATAACTACATGATGACAACAAATATTCACATTTCATTAGCAACAGAAAAAAAATAAGGGAAAAAAATCTCTAACCTTTTTAATTAGATAAAAGGATTGAGTGGTTAAAAGAACTAAGTTAACTGATTATTTATCCAGTATTACCATGGTGCAATCAATTTCAGAGTGTTTAGAACTGATTAGCAGTGATGGCAAATTCTACCATATCAACTCTTAACATATTATTTTTCTAAAACAATTATCAAAAGTAAAATGTTAATATCATGTTCAATCTGGACTATGGAATATCTTTTCTTCAAAAGCTAACCAATTTTGTTACTGAATATAAATTTTAAAAAAATATATAAAGCTTTCCCAGTAGAAAATGGGACATATCTCTTGCTATTACCCTTAACATCAGTAACTAATAGAACAAGAGATTCTGATGTGATGTTAAACCTCTAGAAGTTGTTCCCATTCTAGGGAAATACAGACAAACCAAAATCAAAACCAAAGAAATATCCTGAAAATTTTCATGTATACACCTTAATCTGAACAGAAACAAATAAAGCACCATTATATATATTCTATTTTTGGTTTTAGACATTGTAGATGGTATGTAATGATATCTTGCTATGGTTTTCATTGCATTTCCTTTATTACTAATGAATTTGAGCATCATTTCATATGTTCATTTACCATTTTAATATTCTCTTTTGTAAGTAGCTATTCAAGTCTCTTGCCATTTTTCTATGAGTTGCACATAATTTTATTTTCTTAATAGTTTTTGGAGATTATATATATAGTAATTTTTTTCAATTTTATGTGCTTCCAGTATCTTTTCCCACAGTATAACTTGAATCCCACTCATTTATTGTTTCATAAATAGACATTCTTAATGTCACTCTATGCAAAAGAGTGAATCTTTTCATTTATATTTCTGATCTTTGAATCTTTTTCCTTTTTCTCTTCCCCAAGGTTACAAAGATATTCTTCTATATCCATATTGTGTTTTCCTTCAGTACTTAGAAATCTTACAGCCCTGACTGTTGTGCATGGAATGAGATAGCAGTCAATCTTGCATTTTGTTTCTATGTAAATATCCAACTGACTCTGTACCATTTATTGAAATGACTTTCCATTCTTCACTGCTCTTTACTGCCACTTCTATTATTAAACGAATATATTAAATGAATCATACAGGGGTACCCGGGTGGCTCAGTTGGTTAAGCATCTAACTTCAGTGGGGCGCCTGTGTGGCTCAGTGGGTTAAGGCCTCTCTGCCTTCAGCTCAGGTCATGATCTCAGGGTCCTGGGATCGAGGCCTGCATTGAGCTCCCTGCTCAGCTGGGACCCTGCTTCCTTCTCTCTCTGCCTGCCGCTCTGCCTGCTTATGATCTCTCTCTCTGTGTCAAATAAATAAATAAAATCTTAAAAAAAAGGGGGGGGCGCCTGGGTGGCTCAGGGAGTTAAAGCCTCTGCCTTCGGCTCAGGTCATGATCTCAGGGTCCTGGGATCGAGGCCCACATCGGGCTCTCTGCTCAGCAGAGAGCCTGCTTCCTCCTCTCTCTCTGCCTGCCTCTCTGCCTACTTGTGATCTCTCTCTCTCTCTGTCAAATAAATAAATAAAATCTTTAAAAAAAAAAAAAAAGCATCTAATTTCAGCTCAGGTCATGATCTCAGGTCCTGGGATGGAGTCCCATGTCAGGGTCCCTGCTCTTCAGGGAGTCTGCTTGTCCCTCTCCCACTGCCCTCTCTCCTGCTTATGCTTTCTCAAATATATATATAAAATCTTAAAAAAAATTAAATTAAAAAAATGAATAGTACACTTCCTAAACTCTTTTTTGTTTCCTTAGACTATGTGTTTATACTTGTGCCAAATCATACTCTCCTAATTACTTTAAAATTTTAGCTAGCTAAATTTAAGCCCTCCCAAATCACCCTTCATTTTGAGGACTATCCTGGCACTTCCTGGTTGTTTGAATTTCAATGTATATTTTAGAACCAAATTGTCAATTTCTCTTCAAAATCTATGATATTTTTATTGATATTTTCTTGAGTGTTAAGATGAATTTGGGGGTAATTTTATATTTTCACAGTATTTACAATTTCTGGTACATGAATACGGGTGTTCTCTGTATTCATTTATGGTCTCTAATTTTTCTCACTGATGCTTTACATTTTGGGGGGTAGAAGCCTTGCATAATTTTGTTAGATTTATTTTTATACATTTATTATTTCTTAATGTTATTAAAACTGGCATGCTTATTGTTAATTTGATTATCTGTGTATTGCTCAGTATGTAGAAATACAATTATACTTTGTATATTAACCTTGCATCCAGCAACCTTGCTAAACTCATTTCTCATTCTAATAGATGAGCTATAGAATTTATCTGATTTTTTTTAGCTTATACAATAATATCACTCAACTTCACTAATTATCAGGGATATGGAAATCAAAACCACAATCAGATATCACTTCCAATAGGAAGGCTCCTCAAAAAGTTAAAAATAGAACTACTATACGATCCAACAATCCCACTTCTAGATATATAGCCAA
Organism: Ailurus styani; assembly: GCA_002007465.1. NCBI lineage: Eukaryota > Metazoa > Chordata > Mammalia > Carnivora > Ailuridae > Ailurus > Ailurus styani. The sequence goes on from LNAC01000577.1 coordinate 341,704, forward strand.
AATAAATGATTTCATGATGTTGAAGAGATACCCACATTCTTATATTCACTGCAATATTACTGTTGCGTTAATATTCATATAGCATTACTCACTTTTGGAAAAAACTGTCCATCAACAGATTAATAGGTAAAGTAGATGTAGGGAAAAAATAAAAAATAAATATATATATATGTGTGTGTGTATATATATATATATGCGCAGACATAAAATGAAGCATTATTCAGCCATGAGAAAGAGTAAATACTATCATTTGGAACAACATGGAAGAACCTCAAGTGTATTGCACTAAGTGAAATAAGTCAGACAAAGAAAAACAAATACTGTATGGCATCACTATAAATATACAAATAATTTTAAAAATTCATAAAGTAACTAGAGGCTGGGAGTTGGGGGAAATGGGGAGGTGTTCATCAAAGGGTATAAACTTTCAGTTATAATATGAATATGTTTTGGGAAGCTAATGCACAACATGATCATTATACTTAACACTTTATAGTTAACAATATGTATTATATACTTTAAATTTGCTAAGAAAGTAGATCTTAAATGTTCTCACCACAAAAAAAGAAATGGTAGGGACACCTGGGTGGCTCAGTTGGTTATGTGTCCAACTCTTGATTTTGGGTCAGGTCATGATCTCAGTGTCCTGAGATGAACCCCTGCTTTGGGCTCCACTCTCTGCAGGGAGTGTACTTCTCTTCCTCTCTCTCTCTCCCTCCCCCCTGCTCATGAGCTCTCTCTCTCTAAAATAAATAAATACATCTTTAAAAAAATGGTAATTTGTGTGATGTGATGAAGGTTGCTAGCTAACTCTATGGTGGTAATCATTTCACAGTATATTAAGTTTAGCAAACCAAAACACTATACACCTTAAAGTTACATAATGTTATATGTCCATTATATCTCAATAAAGCTGGGAGGGAGAGAAAAATCTAAAAAATATATGCATTTGACTCTATAAAACTTCCCTTGATCACTGATTTAACTGTATCCTGCAAATTCCGATATGTAATATTTTATTATCATTCAGCTTAAAATGTTTTCTGGTATTTATTCTTAGTTATTCATTGATTTTGTGGACACTTCAATGTATAGACCTTATTTTCTCAATATATCTAATTATCGCTTTGATGCTGATTTTCAACTTAATTTTATTATGACAGATAACATATTGTGTATGATTTCAGCCCCTTAGATTTTGTTGAGATTTGGTTTATGAATAATTAAATGTATTGGGATTTTACCAGAAATTGTACCCATGATGAGTTTTACATGCCAACTGTTAATGTTTTGATCTTGTAGCCTCCCATGAATGTTAAAAGCACTTCTCAAACTCTCTGCTGCTTCTCCTAAAATTGGCAAGCATTTTCTCAAGTGGAAAATGGTGGTCCAAATACCTGGGTAATTTTCTTTCTTTGGTTATTGGTCTAGTGATACTCCACTATCCCGTAATTTAAGCATATAATAAAATATAAAATCTATACAAATACATATTTAAATAACAAGATAGTAAAGAATCTCCCTCTACATTATTATATGTAATATGTATACACATATGTAAGATACATATGTAAAATTTCTAGATTTTTATGTTTTTCAAAATGTGATGTACTATATTACCTAACCTAATGATGACTGTTCCTTTATAGCTCCTGATGCTCTTATTTGTACACTTTCTCTTCAACCTTATGTGAAACTTTCTTGAAAATTTACTCAGTAAGACTTTCCATATTATTAATTTTCTTGTCTGCTATGCCCATTTTTTATATCATGACATCTACTGAATACCTAATTTTTATTGTCTTGTTTTTTATCAATTACATTTTTTCATACAAGCTAATTAGTTTAATTTTCTTGAAACCATTTTTTAGATGAAATATTATCCCCAATCCCTGCCAGAATATTGTATCTACTATTCATTGCCTTTGTCACTGGCTATAATCTATTTCATTTGTGGCAGTGTGCTTGTGTTCTTTCATGAATTATAGTGAGCCTTGACTTTGTCACCACTTTTGTAGTTATGGTATCTTGCACATCTATTTGCTTACATCTTCGGATCAGGCTGCCCTTTTAGGGAAATGGTTCAGAGGTCCCCCTTGCCTTCCATTCTATAATGTACTCAGAAAGAGTCAGAAAGGGAAAGAACAGATTAAACTCAATATTGATGGTTTGGGTGTCCATTAATTTCCCACAAAACATCACCAGCACCTAGAGAGCTGCTCTATCATCAAAGATCCTGGACTGAATACTGCCTTTAGCAGACAGTCAGTCCCAGTTACTACTCACAGCCCTTAGAGCAGTAGGAGTGATCAGTGATCAACATGTCCGACTACTATCACTCTGGCACCTACACTCACCACCCTGTTTGCTGCTTTGGTTCCTCTCTTGCTCCAAGCTCCATCACTCAGGAAATAGGTCACTTCATGTCTCCAATCTAGGTGCTTCCCCTGCTGGCCAAGGGCAGTGGCCTCCCCTTTAGTCCTATCCTCTGCTTTTCTCCATTCAAAGATCCTACATGGCTTCCACTCCTCTAAGATCACTATACCAATTGTAGTGTGTTTTAGATTTATTTTTCCTTTTATTAATCTTTTCTACTATTTCTATAAATGTGGCATGAGAAAAAGATTCTTCAGGATAGACCACAGCAGGTTATCTTGAAATGAAAATGTTCTCCCAGACAAGAATGATTTAAAGAGGTGAAAACAGTAAGGATGTTTCAGAGTAGACCACAATGCCCATGAAGCATAGCCCTCGACAGTCACTACAATGGGAGACACTGAAAAACAAGGGTCAATATATGGAATCGAAGCACCAGGGGAATGGAGAGAAAATGCTGAGAGGAAGTGCAGAGTGGAGAAGGTAGCAAACTTATACTTGCAGGATTTTTCTGACCAAAGCAGACTTGACCAAACTTGTTTCATTCCTGAAGGTGAGAAATAGGTTAACATGACAACATGGCAAAGTCCTTGTTTTTTTTTTTCCTTTTAACACAGCTTTCATTTCATCTATAGATGAAATCCCAGCTTGAGAATACTGAGATTGATCTGAGATTGATAAAATTTGATTATACATTAGCAGAAGGACTGGTCAGGAAAAATGATGGCTCACCAAAACTTAAACTGCTTAGTATAAAGAAAGGCAGCAATTCTCAAAGCATTTACTGACCCACATCTCTGTCAGCCATGACTATAGACTCCCATGAACTCTCATACATTAAAGTTTCATCACCCCAGTTAGCAATTAAGTAGTGAGTTGTGAATTTTTACCACATGGAAGGCGGTAAGTTTGGCATTTTTGAGTATAAAAAGTAAACAAATTATAGTCTTTATATTCAAGAAGCTTGCAACAAACAAAAACAAAAGGAGGCTTGCAGTCTTGCAGGAGAGATAAAAAGAGTTTTACAATTGCAATACAGAATAAGGGTGGTAATTCTGATAAAAATGAGAAAGAGTTTACACTACTATATTTCAGAAGACTGGGGGATTATGTCTAAGAAATCAGTTTCAGAAGTGGAACAGTATAAGGACAAATACCTTAAATAAAGGCAAAATACAACAAAAGCATTGGATGTCTTTAGGGTACCACAGTTTGTTCAAACACAAAATTCTTTAAAGAGCACACTGTGCTAGACTTTAATGTAGTTCGAGGTCATTTCTTGGAGATTTTTAAATACCAGGCTGGATACTGCTAGCCTATTCCCTGCTCAGTTTTAAGTCTAGATTTTGGGATCCTTTTAGTGAGGACAGTAAATATGTGGAGCAAACACTGATCCCACACCCACACTTCCTACTCTTTCTGTGCGTGCAAAGCGAGGAGCTAAGGTAAGCATCGATCTATTAATGCATTAATTCTGCTCACTAGATGTCTGGGTTTCTTACTTTTACTCTGTTGTGAAAAGGTCAGTGAGAAGATGGAGGGAGGAGGTGTCTTCTCAATTCTTACAGTGGGGAGAAACTTCTTGTGTGGGGGTTGTTCTAAGAATGAAATCATGGGAGGAAAAAAATTGCCTCTTCAGCAGTGAGTTCTGGTGCTACAGGCAGGCAAGAACTTGGATGGATAGATCAGAAAAAGAGTATGGTAGCTTGTGGAGATAGCTGAGTAGTAAAAGTCATTATTTTTATTTTTATTTTTTTTTTTTTAAAGATTTTATTTATTTATTTGACACAGAGAGAGAGAGATCACAAGTAGGCAGAGAGACAAGGAGAGGAGGAAGCAGGCTCCCTGCTGAGCAGAGAGCCCGATGCGGGCCTCAATCCCAGGACGCTGAGATCATGACCTGCGCCGAAAGNGTAGCTGAGTAGTAAAAGTCATTATTTTTATTTTTAGATCATAGGTGAGAATTAAGTAGGCACATAAATTAAGAAAAAATGACACAGTCAAAGAGCTAAGCAAATAGAATCAAAAGAGAGTATTTAATGAGGCAAGATTTTGTGCTTGGCCAATAGTGTACAAATCATCATGGTCACAGTAATGGTTGGAGCTCTTGTACTTTTCNCGGCTTTAACCCACTGAGCCACCCAGGCGCCCTATTTTTATTTTTAGATCATAGGTGAGAATTAAGTAGGCACATAAATTAAGAAAAAATGACACAGTCAAAGAGCTAAGCAAATAGAATCAAAAGAGAGTATTTAATGAGGCAAGATTTTGTGCTTGGCCAATAGTGTACAAATCATCATGGTCACAGTAATGGTTGGAGCTCTTGTACTTTTCCTCAGCAATTCCCACTAACCCTGGCACAATAGATACTTTGCAAAACCTTTAAGTATACCCAGGGATCCATCTCTTAAGTATACCCAGGGATCCATCTCTTCCATGAAAACCATCACCTAGCAGGAAATTCATTCACTCCCAGGTTTATCAGCCTTCTCACGTGCTTCTGTGAAACTGATCCAAGGACATGGTCTGAGCACCGATATTAAATTTACCAGAAACCATGACTTACATTGTAAAATAACTCAAATCTGAAGTGGAACACATCTCAACTTTTTTTTGCCTTTGAAAGCATTTTCAAACCAAGCCTATCATGTAAACCTAGAATTCTTTTTAAATTATGACAGAATAAGTTTATTTTTTAATCTGAATAAGATGAGAAACATAATCATAGTCAGAGGACTTAAATTTAGAGCAGTAGAAACCTTAGGTATGTTCTATTAAGGTTCTAATTCAACCTCCTTCAAAAAGAGATGAGGAAATTGAGACCGGGAAAATATCAGGATTTTAGTCAGTGTGTTATTTGCTCAGCCCCAAGTTCTGTAAAATAAGTTTTTCCTTTGCATACAGGAGGAAATAAGAAGGCAAAAAAATTGAGCCAGATGAGTATTTCAGTATTTCTGATTATTACTTCCATGTAGTCTATAAATGTAACATAATTAGCATTACCTTCTAGAAAGAAAAGATCCATTTCAATAGTACACAATTGTATGGAAAACTTGATTACTGCTTAACATGCAAATAAAATGAGATGTTATCAAATGTCAAGCATTTATAGTTTTGTAAGAACCACAAGAAAGTACAGTAGAAAGAACCTTTTGGTTACTAGGCAAGCTCAAAGTATAGTTTCTTTTCAAAATAAATTATTATTTCAAACTAAATTAAGAGTTTTATACATCTTTTCTTCCCCATAACTATGTGAAGTAGATGCTATTAGTAACCTCAATAAACAGATGAGGAAAACTAAGGCCCTAGATGAGGCAATGTGCAAAGTCATGGATGTAGCATGTGGTAGAACTGGAATTTGAGGGCAGATGCTTAAGTCCCAGAGCCCATACTAACTGAGTACCATGCAACCTCCAAAAGTTGTCTTAACGCTTGGAGGGAAAATGTTGGCCAATGGCCATTTGGTGCTGAGAACACAGGAGTTCTGATGCTGGATAATAAGACAGAGGAAGGAGTACTAGAGTCTGAAAGAAAAGTTTCTTTAATAAAATCCCCAACATGTCGCTGTCACCCACCAATCACAGTCATGGAAATCTTATTTATAGAGCAGGATGCCATCAGTTCAATTAGCTCAGTGCTTACTCTTTGTATTTTCAGTCTGATAACAGAAAATCCATGCAAACCAGGGCAGTTCCTATTAAGACTTAGTATGCTGCACAATAAGCAGGCTGTGTCCCCTCCAAATTCATGTGTTGAAGCCCTAACTCCAATATGATGGTACTGGGAGGGTCCCTTGGGAGGTAATTAGGTTTCAATGAGGTCATGAGAGTGGAACCCGCAAGATGAGGTTAATAACATTTTAAGAAGAGATACTACAGGTTCCTCTCTCCACTACATGAGGATACAGCAGAAGGTGGCCATCTGCAAGTCAGAAAGGCCCTCATCAAGAGCCAAATATTCTATCACCTTGATCTTGGACTTCCCAGCCTATAGAACTATGAGAATTAAATGTATGTTGCTTAAGTCATCTAGTTTACAGCATTTTGTTATAGCAGTCAAGTTTACTAACACAGTGGTCTAATTTCCAAGGGGTCAAATGAAATAATTCTTTTGAGGATTTATTGGTAAGCCATCAGCAAGTTTCTTAATCTCTTCATTTATAAAATATGAATACTTATACCTACTGCAATAGATTTTATAAAGATTAAATTAGATAAAATTTTTGAAAACACACAACACATAGTCTGCCTGAGGCTGTACCCATAGAAATTGTTTAAATTTTTATTCTGACAGTGTTTTTATTTCTTTGTTTGTTTTTATGTGAAACTCATATTCCACTCTTGGATACATGGAAAGGGCAAAGGGACTCACAACCATTGAAATCTGAGGAGAATATGGAAGAGAGTGTGAGCATGAGTGGGGTTGGCATCTTCTAGGCACAGCCTTGCAAAGTCATTTGGCAGGAGAAACTGCAAGTTTTATACTTAGAGAAGCCAAGAAGAAAATAGACATGGAAGTGAAGGAGTCATTGTTACATGTGACCATATGAGAGGAAGATGAAAGCGAGATCACAGGAAATGTAGCAGGCAGTAGTTTGTTAAATATGAAAAGTAACTAATTTTAGTTAGAAACTTTCTTTGGCTGCAATTACATTCATCTGAAACTGGTTGTTGATTCAAAGTCAAACGTCTGTAGTGTTAAAATTATTCATGATCTGAAAAAAAAAAAATCGCCCAAGTCGCCTGCCTATATAAATATGTATGGCGGGATGTAGGCTGTTTGTATGCACAATAGGATGGCAATGGCTAAAGCTTCTCTCCTAGATATCTCCCATAACCACCCACTGCTAAGTCATTTTGTAATAACATGATAGATGAAAAAGTATCAGAGCAAAAATATCAACTTTCTCTGCCAGAGATGTTGTTTTAGATAGTAAAGTGTGGGAAGAGTATAAGTTAAAAAGTTTAGTGCCATATACTCCTCTGCACAGGACTTTTTCCCCTCTTCTAGAAAGAGCTCATAATAATGAAGAGCAGTGGGTACTGAGAGACCTGAAAGTAGGAGTATGAGTCTATTGAAAAGTAGGTTGGAAAAAACACTAAAGGACATAGCTTCATACACTGCAAGAAATGTCACAGGTAATATTTAACCTTGTTTTTCTCCACAAAGTATGATGAGTACTCCAAAAAAGAACACAAGACCGATATTCTGTCAGAAAAACACATTTCTAACAATCTGTATAAGACAGAGTGAATGTTATGTGAATGGTGAGTCCCCTGTTATTCCCCTGAATGTTAGTCATTCAAATGGCTTCCAGATATAATCTCTTGACATACAAGCTCTGGAATGATCTTTGCTTCAGGTAAGTAAGACCACGGTCCAGCACTTTGTAACGTAACTTTCTGAAGAACCCCAGTGGTGTCCATGCTCACTGGTCATTCTGAGGACCATTCTTCAGGATGAGGAAAACAAAAGTATAAACTCTGTCACTGTTGAACTGCTCAGTGTAGAACATGTAAAAACATATGAATTTCAAGGTCTAAATTAAAAATTCCCTTCTTAATTTTAATGGGAAAAAAAAAAAGGGAAGCCCAGCCACCCACTCCTTTCATTTCTGCTTCTCCATTCTCTGAAGGTAATTACTATTCTGAAGTTAGTATCTATCTCTCTCTATATTTCATCTGCATGTTTTATAGTTTTCCTTCATATGTATATTTCTAGAAGCAATATATAGTATTAATTTATTTGGCTTAAAAATAAATGTAAATTTTCAACTTATTTTACTTAATATTTTGTTTTCAAGGTTTATTCATATTGATACAAGTTGATCTAGATCACTTTCATACTGTTTGATTATTAAACTAATACTAGAAGAAAAAAGAATAATGATAGATATTTTTTCCCTTACCAGATTAATAAACAAAGCACTCTCCCACTTTATTTTATAGTAAATATATTTGTAGGATTCCCCTTGAACACTATCTCGAATAAGTATTTTCTTTTTTTTTTTTAAGATTTTATTTATTTATTTGACAGAGAGAGAGAGAGGTTACAAGTAGGCAGAGAGGCAGGCAGAGAGAGAGGAGGAAGCAGGCTCCCTGCTGAGCAGAGAGCCTGATGCGGAGCTCTATCCCAGGACACAGGGATCATGACCTGAGCTAAAGGCAGAGGCTTTAACCCACTGAGCCACACAGGTGACCCTCAAATAAGTATTTTCTAAGGTAAGAAACTAGGGAGTGGAATGTATATATCATAAAGTATAGGCAGTTTTTACTTTTCTGCATTTGATCTAATTACTCTCCAAAATGGTGGTACCAAATTATACTGCCATTTGCAACTCATAATAATTTATAGTCCTAATGTTTTCTCCCAAACATGGTTATGATACTTATCTAATTCTGCTCATCTGGTAGATAAGAAATTCTAAACTTCATTTGATTTGAATCTCCCTTATTACTAGTGAAGCTGAGATTTTTTTCTATTCTTTGCAGATAGTTGTTTTCTTGCTTTCCTTCTTTTTTTTAAGATTTTATTTATTTATTTGAGAGAGAAAGAGAGAGAGAGAGAACATAAGCAGGGGGAAGGGCAGAGGGAGAGGGAGAAGCAGGCTCCCCGCTGAGCAGGAAGCCGGAAGCAAGGCGAGATCCCAGGACCCTGGGATCATAACCTGAGCCAAAGGCAGATGCTTAACCAAACTGAGTCACCCAGGCACCCCTGCAGATAGTTGTTTTCTACAAATTGCCTATTTAAATCCTTTACTCACTTATAAACACCTTTCTTAGGAGTTTTGGAATACTTTTATGTATTCTGGGTACTAATACCATATCAATTCATTGGACAGTCATGGGACTATTTTGTTCTTGTAATGCAGATGAAAACAACAATCTGTTCTTTTGCAAGGTAAGATTTTTTGTTTTTATTTAAAATATTACCACCATTGGGGTGCCTGGGTGGCTCAGTGGGTTAAAGCCTCTGCCTTTGGCTCAGGTCATGATCTGAGGGTCCTGGGATCCAGCCCTGCATCGGGCTCCCTGCTCAGCAGGGAGCCTGCTTCCTCCTCTCTCTCTGCCTGCCTCTCTGCCTACTTGTGATCTCTCTCTCTGTGTCACATAAATAAATAAAAATCTTTTAAAAAAAATTACCCACAGATTTCATTACATATATAAAAAAGATGTCGTCCTAGGTTTTCTCTTAAAATTTTTTTCATTTTTTTGTATTTTAATCCATCAGGATGGGATTAAAATTTTCCAATTAGGAAAGACAATTTTTACAACACAATTATTGAATTAATCTATTAATCATTTCCCTACTGATTGACATTTCCCTGCTGACTTGTAATGCCTCCTTTGTCACATTACGAGTTTTCATTCTATATGTGGTTATGCTTCGGCACTATTTATTATGTTCTACAATCTAATTATCTACCAAACTCTTTTAATAACTATTGTTTTATACCAAGTCTTTGTGGATTAAGGACTCAACATTTTTATTTTTTCAAAATAATCTTGACTGTATTTTGTCCTTTCCTTTTTTCAAGTAAATTCTATGATCAGCTTGTTAGATTACACTGAAAGAATGTTTTGGACTTTCCATGGAAATTGTGTGCTACTAATGGGTTAATTTACAGGAGAATCTCCATCTTTATAATATTAAAATTTTTTATTTATGAATCTGGCATATCTCTCTGGTGATTTTAGTACTATTTGATCTTCAATAACTTTTCAAAATTGTTTTTATAAATTTTTTAAATATATATCTTACTGGATTTATTTCTAGGTACTTCATAGAATCAATTGTTGATTGTTACCTTTTTAGAAATTAAAGTGCTAACCATCACTGGTATATAGAAACACCACCAATTTTTCTTATATTAATGTTTTTAGTTCCAATAATTATGGTGAAACCTATTAGTTATTACAGATGGCTTATATATTCTTATCTGTTGAATATTCTATGCTAAAAATTATAGTATCTTTGAATAATAAATATATTGTTTCATCTTCAAACTACTTATAAAACTTTTATTTTTCAAATAACTCTTTTTGTACTAGCCAGGTCTTCCAGTTAAAATTAATAGAAGCACTGCATACCTCAGTTATTTACATCAAGTCAAAAACTGCTTGATATAGATCTCCTATATATTTCCTTCATTTTCAGTCTGATGATCTACACATTTCTCAGAGAATTATGTTCAAAATCACCAATTTTAATTTTGGATTTGTGTTTTCCCTTATATTTCTGTCAATTTATTCAAAAATTGAATAATTTTTTTCAAAAATTCAAAAATTTTCAAAAATCCAAAAATTTGAATAATATATTTTGAGGCTATGTTGTTCAGGACTGTATTCCTTATGACTTGAACGTTTTAGAAGCATATACAATGAACTTCTTTAACCTACTAATGCTTTGTTTTCTTGTTTTTTTTTTCCTTAAGAAGTATTTTGGCTGATATTAAGGAAGTTCCACCACATTATTTTTTTTAAGGTCTTATTTATTTATTTGATAGAGACAGAGAGTACAAGTAGGCAGAGAGGCAGGAGGAAGCAGGCTCCCTGCTGAGCAGGCAGCCCCCCATCAGGCTCTATCCCAGAACCCTGAGATCATGACTGGAGTCAAAGGCAGAGGCTTTAACCCACTGAGTCACCCAGGCACCCCAACACCACATTATTTTTGGCTAGTATTTACCAATATATATCTTTTAGATTAGTTTACTTTGAAATTCTATCTTACTTATTTATTTTTTACATTTCATTCATATAAATAACATGAAAGAAATTATTCCTTGGGTTGTAGCAGGCAGGTCCTAGTTTTAAATAAGAAATTTTCAATTCTTACTCCCCAAAACCCAGGACATTGTCTCCTCTTTCTGTAGGTAGATTAAAATCCAAGACCTAAGCTGTTCCTGGCCCTGTTATTACTACTGCTTTTTATTTGTTTTGAGAAAGTGCTTCTCTTTCTTAAAACTCAGCCATGTACTAAGTATCTGTCGGTCATGTTTCACTTTATTTCATTTCACATTCTTGTAGTGGGAGGATATCAGCACTATTTTAGTCCACTAGTTTTCTAGAAATGGGCACCACTCCAGACTCAGTTCCATTTTGAAATTACCCACAGTCTTCTAAATTATACTGACCATCTCTAGTTAGATGTACTGGCTAAAAATTAGTCACTGGGTTAAAAATGAACAATTAGAAGCCTGAGATTATTTTTATCTTATAGCACTTTTATATTTTAAGGCTCTTTTCTTGAACATACTCTATTTGATGCAGGGATGCCAAGTAGCTATGATCTGTGTGTGTATGTTTTTGTTTTTTTTTAGATTTCATTGTTCATTTATTTGTGAGAGAAAAAATGAGACAGAGAGCACAAGCAGGAGGTGGGGTAGAGATAGAGGGAAAAGCAGACTCTGTACTTAGCGGGGTGCCTACCGATGGGGGACTTGATTCCAGGACCCTGGGATCATGATCTGAGCCAAACACAAACACTTAACTGAATGAGGCACACAGATGTCCCTATGTCTCTTATTTGATGAACAAAAAATATGGAAACTTACAGAGGTAGAGTAATAGATTCAGAAGAGAAACCTCAGGTCCCTCATTTCTTAGGCACAGATCTCATCACTACAGAACACTGCTAGCATACTACACTTCATTTTACCTAAGATTGAGCCAAGAATCTGTCTCTACAGTGTATACAGTCTATACCAACTCTGGAGGCCATGATGCAATGGCGGGTTGGCTTAAAGGCTGAAAACAACATCTCAATCAGTGAGATACCCTTCCAAATTAGGAGAAATGTCTTTTGAACATTTGCATTTATAGTACACTTAGTTAATTGAACTTTATTGAACTTATTTTATTTTATTGTTAGATATTTGGGAGAGTCTCACTTAAAATGCAGTTGTAGAAAATATACAAATAAAATTAAATGCAATCTTTTTTTAACCCATTCGAACCCAATAGTGTACCTCATTCTAGTCATTAACCAGTCTTAGAAACTTATAGTATGAAAAATAAAATTAATATTTATCATTGATAACATGCTTTTAATTTCTTTTAAGACTTTAGTTTGAATTATTTCATGGTATCATACTAATATCCTTGTCTAACAGGGAAGGCAATCAGTCACTAAAGTCATTCCACCATAGTCTATTCAGGTTCCTGAGCTAAATATTGAGGGATATATATAAAGAGGAATAGAGCAGGATTTCTGTCTTCCAGACTCTTAAGATCTATCAACGTAAGCTATGTTATAGATATAATATATGTAAGCATATTATCACTAAAGTTTCTAGTTAAAAATCTGCTTTAGAACAGAGATAAATATCACAAATATCTAATGAAAAGAAAAACTAATGCTATCCAGGTGGAAATGAGAAGGTTTATATAAGAGCCTATAACTGAACCACTGTTCTCTTTCCTTAAGTGATGAGTGAATTAGTGATGCCCTCATATTAAATGGGTTACCCAAGGATACAGAATACATTAATGATGGCTGAGACAAAATCTAAAGTCTTCTGACTCCTAGAATAATACATCTACTAACATTCTTGTTAATATACTAGAAAAGAATAAATATATAAACATTTAAAGAATTTCCTGAGAAACTTGTACATTTCATTTAACATAATACGACTTAACCATTGTATTTCTGAGTTCTCAACACAGACATGAAAATCACCTTAAAATGCCTTTGTCCACAAAACATGAATATAGTCCCCACATATAAATCACTGAAATCACAGTCTAATTAAATGAGCTTAACAACCAGTATCCATCTTAACTGTAATGTGAAGATGTAGAGGTATGTGGCCTCAATGGCAGAAATGTGGCTGAGACTTTTCATTGTATGCAGGAGCCACATGCACCAGCTCTTGAGCCTGAACTGCACGTATCCCTTCCCAGTTCCATATTCAATTATGTCATATTGAAATTAGCCAAGGTTGGAGTATTTACACTATGGAATCAGTTAAAACTACAAATATGAGATTTTTTTTTTTACTTTTTATAGAACTGCTTGCTAAGCATTTACCAGCAAAGGACTAGGCTTTCTAGCTCTTCAATTAGGGGGGAAAAAAAGATCAAATCAAGTTACCCTGTAAGAGCAGTAAGATTATAGTCTGAAGATATATTTTCCCAGCCTTGTGCTACCATAGATAGACCAAATCACCGGCATAATCAAAAGCAGCAAACAAACACCATCAGAGGTTTTCCCATATCCAGCCAGGGCAAAAATGTAATTAGTAAAAAATGCTAGGCGAGAGCATTGTGTGACCAGAACTATTCAATCAGAAAGTGCTGATTGAACATATATAAGCACAATCAAAGCCTTTATTTAAATAGGGGTTACAGTCCTAATAAAACACAAAGGGAAGTAGGGGCATAGGCCTCCTCGACAGGTAATGAAAGAAAAAATTAAACTCATCCAATTACATCTGGGGAAAAATCCATTACCTATAACAGAGAGAGGACTGCCCCAGGAAAATTCAGATGCAAAACTAATAATGAAGGCACACTGTCCTTTCAACAGATTCTAAATGAGCTCTAATTTTCTTATATCCACCATTCCCAAACTATATAAATTTCAACTAAGCAGAAAAAAGTGACATGTTAGCACAATTGTTATTCCAAACAGGCCCAGCTGCTTGCTCACCTTAATTAGACCTAATCCCAAAAGGGAGCCAATCTTTCCTTATTTTCTTCTATGAGCTCACCTGATTTCCCTCAACTTTTCTTTTCTAATAGATTTTGCTGTAACCTTTCAGCAACTGTCGTTTTAGATACTCTCCCAGGGATCACAATTGGGCTGGTTCTTTTGCCAAACAGAACTTGAGCCCATGAGACACAGAGAAGGAAAAAACTGGGGTGCTGAAAGACAAGATGTCAGAAAGGAAAAGTTGAACTCAGTCACCTTTCATTGAATCCAATGTGCTTGTGTATATGAATGTGTATGTATGTTGATATTTAGACTTCTAGAAGACAGAGCTAGAGAAGCATCGATATTGTCTTGTTACACCCTCTACTGAATGGCTTTTAAAATGGCTTTAAAATAAAATAATAAAAAATAAATTTCAAAGGCACAATCTTCTCAGAGAGCTGAGGTCGTCCCACATATTGCAAAAGTAGTTACCCCTTCTAAAAGTGTATACTGCGTGGCAGTTTTGCTGCTGTCAGCACTGTCCACTTCTGTTGGGGATTAAACCCCATGAGAGCTTGTCTTCATCCCTAATGTGATCATTCCAAATGAGGAAATGTTCCTCAAATATTTGTAAGAATGATTTAGCCTCAAGTCGCAGAAACAAAGTCACACTGGATATTAGATCTGGAAGAGATGAGAGATATGTCAAAGAGAGGAATTTGTTCAAGGTCTCTAGGCTATAAATCAACTCAGTAAATACTTACTGAATAACAGCGTATATCAGACAATGTGTTTGGTGCCACAAGCTCTATATGAAGCATAAAATGAAACCCTTTTCTCAAAACAGCAGAAATTCTGAGAGAAAGGTGAGACTAAATTTAGACACACAAAACAAAGTATGAATTAGATAATATGTTGTCCACTGGTTAGCATGTGGTGGTGAAGTGCAGATGTAGAGGGGTTCAGAAAAAGAGGAGATGCTGGTGAGCTGCAAAGACTACAGATTTCCTCATAGAGAAGATAAAGTTTAATGAGAACTTCAAGGGCCGAGTAATATTTGGGAAACATTTGGGAAGATAAATAGTCAAGGCATTATACAGTAACTAATCTGATAAAACCTGAGAGTGTATGTCAGCATTCTGTTCCAGAAGAGTTAAAGAACTTAACAAAGCTTTTTCTGACCATCCCGTCTGCACTAATCTCTCAACTAAGAGCTGATAGTATTACTGCTCATCTGATTTATATTCCTATAGTGCCATTCAAGTCTTGAATCTATATTCAACATTTCATGCATATATATCATGTCTTCCCAAATAGCAGCAAACTCCTGAGGGCAAGAGTGGCATATAATCTTCTTTACGTTCCCTACAAATGCATTATGCATTCCCCATATCCCCCAATGCCTTAAATAAGTAGAAATATAAATATATTTATATGCACTGATTAAAGGATAAACACAAGAAGATAACAGAAAGAAAGGGAGATAAAGGAAGAAAAGGGACGGGAAGAAGAAAGGAATGTACTTGTCCAGTGAATGACATGAAATTGGAACATAACAGTCAAGAAAGAGGAGAGTTGCTTTCTTCTCCACCCACAAGTGCTTTCACCTGCCCTCCTCAAATAGTTTGGCAATAACTTTATCTATCACCCAATATAGCTGGTTTCAGTTGCACAACATCTATTTTGAAAATAACAATGTGACAAATTAGATACAAATAAGTATACGTTAAGTGAAAAAGATAAAATTTAAGAATGAACTTGGCAGTAGGAACCATCTCCCTCTCCCAGCTCCCCCACACCAAAATCTTTAGCAGACCCCTATATTTGCTGCTGCCGCTTCTGCTGCTGCTGCTGCTGCTGCTTCTTCTTCTTCTTCTTCTTCTTCTGCTATATTTGAGAAAAGTCTTTATTAAGGAAAACAATGAAGTTCAGTCAATTCCAGATGCCTCCCAGATAGCTAGTTTCTACAAAAGCAGAGTCACATTTGAGCAAACACCTCTATTCTAGTCCCATTAACAAAGATTCTCAAAAACTCAACCACATGTACTTCATTTTCATGTCTTTTCTTTTTCTTTTTCCTTCTAGTGTCTCTGCTCTGAGTGTGCAGCAACAACATGCCGTCAGTGTCACCTCTACAAAGGCAGAACTTCAGTTTGGGCAAGTGTAACTATTCCAAGAGTAAGTTGCCAGACAGGAGTTCGCTCAAATTAGCTTTAAAAAAAAAGTTGTCACATCTGTGTATGTGGGATGTCTTTGGAGTACAGAAAGAAAGAAAGCAGAGACATGTATTCTTTCAAAAATCTGCCACTGCAAATTCCTGCCTCCCGTTCTCATATTTTTGCTTTTTGAAAAAACAGAAGAGAGGCAGTCTGTGCTTATATAAGGGTGGGGAGATGAGCTGGGGAGAAAAAAAAAGTTAAGGCAGACAGACAGACAGAAAGATAAAGACTGCTATTTTCCTAAGATTCATTAGAAAAAAAAATATCCTGCTTCCTGACAATGCAAAATAACAGAGCACTCCCTCCCTCTCCTATCTACTCCACAAAAGGCTTTGGAAGGCAGATGTAGTACTCTCAGAAGGAGTCACCCACTAGGCAGGAAGGGAGGAAGGAGCAACAGTTGGACCACTCATACATATTCATGACATCTGCAACTGAAAGTGTCCTGATTTTAAACTAGCAAATGAACATCCAGGACACACACCACTCATCATTTTCAGGATTGTTACAAAGACATAGCAACCTACTGATAATTCATTTATCTTATGTGATCAAGTAAAAGAAAGTAGTGCAAAAACTGAGTAACAAGAAGACTCGGCTATCATTTTCATGACACCTCCTCAGCATTCCCACACCTACAAATCAAGAGATGTGTAAATAGTTGGTCCTGTGTTGAATGCAATGATGGTAGACGTGATCCCTGAACTTGAGAGATGTGTAGTCTAGTCGGAGAGACCAAATGTACATGAGCAATCACAGATGCACATAACAAAATAAGCTATAGTACAAAATAAATTATCAAACCTAGACGAATGAGATAATAATCATATTCCAAAGAGGATAACACATTCCCCCATTCTCCACTACCAATGTTTAAACAATACCAACAACATAAACTTCTATTCTCACATTTCTTGGGACTCCGATATTCCTCTCTTGTATGATTTAGAAGATACGTTCACCCAAAATCTATAGGAAGACTCATTCACTCAATAGTCATTAAATGAGCACCTTTTATGTGCAAGGCTTTGAAACAAACATTTCAGGGAGGGCATGATGGGCAGAGTAAAGTTCTATCAACAAGGAGTTGAGGGCGCCTGGGTGGCTCAGTGGGTTAAAGCCTCTGCTTTCGGCTCAGGTCATGATCTCAGGGTCCTGGGATGGAGGCCCGCGTCAGGCTCCCTGCTCAGCGGGGAGCCTGCTTCCCCCCCCCTCTGCCTGCCTCTCTGCCTCCTTGTGATCTCTCTCCCTCTGTGAAATAAATAAAGAAAATTAAAAAAAAAAGATATTATTTATTAAAAAAAAAAAACAAGGAGTTGAAAGTCTGATGAATTATGAAATATACAGCCATCTCTCTCTNGAAAATTAAAAAAAAAAGATCTTATTTATTAAAAAAAAAAAAAACAAGGAGTTGAAAGTCTGATGAATTATGAAATATACAGCCATCTCTCTCTCTCTCTCCTCCTCTCTTCTGGGCTGGAATGGAAGCATCTGGGAGAAGACCTGGAAAAGTAGTTTGCAACTGACTCTTGTACACTGCCACCCACCCCCACCCCAACTACAATAAAGTAGCAGTGCCTCTTACAATTATAGCAGAGATTAACACAACTGCTTTTGAAAGGACCTCCCTTGAAGAGCTGAGTTCTACTACTCTGCTTTACTATCACTTCCTTAAGAAGTTATCTCTAACCCCAGACTTTACCATACGCCTCTATTACTCATTTTCATAACTCTATATTTTATTTTCATTACCTCAACTATAATTAAATAATCAATAAAGTAATTATTTGTTAAAAGACCATGTGCCCTACTATCACGCATACTTATGGAGGGCAGACTGCCTTCTGTCACTACCACTAAGCAGAGTGCTTTGAGCGGCCTACTTCCTCAATAAGTATTTACTAATTGAATAGAAAGGCTAAAAAGAACATGTACATAATTAGTTTATCATTTTTTAATAAAGCAGTCATACAAAAATGCCCCTTAAAATGTTTACCATTCAATTCATTTGGATTCTTAGTTATGCTAAACATTAGGAAAAAATAAACCCGAACTCTCATTGAGGTGTATCACAATTCCAAATGGAGGGTTCCCAATTTCTAGAATAGTGATTTGTCCAAACAGGCTATGATCACATACATTGGTCCCAGATTCTACTTCTACAGTTGCATTTATTCTATTGAATAACTTGGATACTATTCTTGGAAGGAAATTTAGTTTCTTCTCTAAATCCTGCATTTACAAATATGGAAATGAAGATTCCAAGACTATGAGAATACTTCCCAAAGAGACAGATAATAGTTGATTACCTACATGTGTCAGGCTAGTTAATGAATAAGTTAAAACCAAAACATAAGCAAAGGAGAACTTATCAGTCTCTGAGCTCTCAGGTGCATGGTATTGCTCCAGTAACTTATTTTTTTCAGAGCAAGAGATCAGAAAATGAAGAAAACCTTTGAGATGTCTTCCCTTTATAGCTGCCTCGGGTTCTTTGCTTTCCTTCTCCTCCAAGTTAATCCAAAAGTTTATAGGTCACCCCCCCAAAAAATTATAATGCTCCAGGAAATAAAGGCTATTATGATAATATAACATCAGAAAGTGGGGTGATCACCTTCAAGTAAGCTTTGCCTAACCACAGAGAAATATTAGCTCTTTGAAATTTCCTTGATAGATCAAGTCAATCGAAACATTCAATCCATTTGAGAAGACAAAATTAGTGAAAGAAAATATATTTGCAATTTATATTGGTTATAATGTTTTATTTTTAAATTGCTTATTTTTACTTTCTAAAAACATTTTTTTAAATTTATTTTAAATAGATTTTTAGGGACTTAAATACTTGGATTTCTGAGAAATCTTTGATTTTAGCTACTTGTCTCATTTTTTTTTTTTTTAAGATGTTCTTTATTTGACAGAGAGAGACACAGCAAGAGAAGGAACACAAGCAGGGGGAGTGGGAGAGGCAGAAACAGGCTTCTCACTGAGCAGGGAGCCCTATGCGGGGCTGGGTCCCAGGACCCTGGGATCATGATCTGAGCCAAAGGCAGATGCTTAATGACAGAGCCACCAAGTGCCCCCTTGTCTCATTTTTTAATGCAACAAACAGCTTTTGTAGATGCAGTATTGGTCTCCTAAACTCAGTATTGCATTTAGAACTTAATGAGGACTGATCAGGGAATGCACCATCTTTGACATATTCAAACACCATACAAAACTATTTGATCCAATTTCTTTTACTTTTGTTATAATGTTGCAAATATTTCAACATGAATAATTCATGAATCGGCAATCCCATCAAGTCAACAAATAGTAAGTCTGCATCACATATACTATGCCTATGTCTCTTTACTTGAACTGCAATGAAGCTTACAGACAAATCTGACTATCTTCTCTGAAAACATTAAAAGGTCATTGTGTATACATCATTTTCCTTTTACTCCATTTACCTTATTTATTTTTACTCATTTATGCTTCTTGAACTAGGTAAATATCCACTTTTGGATACATAAAATTAATGACTACACAGCTCAGATTTTTCTTAGCCAATCCCAGTTTAAAATATTCTTTTTTTTTTCCAGTTCAAAATATTCTGGCCCATTTTTTCCTACAAGGTATCAAAATATTTATGGAAGACCACTATTTTATAAATAATTAAATGAACCATGACAGTATTATAATTAAAATTTACATTGTTTTCTAAATATCAAAAGTAACAAAAAGATGACAGAGAATTACAGACAAATATATATTGGATTTTCTCATAAGATGAGATCTTGCTAGGAAGTACTGTGTATATCCACTATAAGCAGAAGCATATTTACCTAAGGATGGATCCAAGATCCCTTCATGTATATTTTCAGATGCTCCTGCCATGAGACCCTAAACATGGCTGTTCCATCCACATAACTGATGAAATACGTACCTTACAGGAGTGCATTTTTATTTCTTCCAATATGCACAGGTTGTTAAAAGTCTAACTCTCAAAGTTTATATGCCTGAGGGAATTCTAATATCAACAGATTCACAAATTATGAAAAACAAACCCATAGGTAGGCCACATAGTCGGTTTGCGATCTCTAAAATGCGGTCATTTTCTTTGTTCATAAATTCCAAAGACAGACATACTTTGCACTGCATGTTCTAAAAAAATATATAAAATTTTCTAGAAGACAGAAATTATAACAGCAAGAGAGAGATATACAGAGACGGGGACAGAAATGGAGAGATACACAGACATTTACCTCCTTCTCTACACCAACCTGCCAAGGGAAAATTGACTCGTTTTCTTGTTTCCTACTTAAAAGAAAATATGACAGCAATATCCAGTGGGCAAGATATTCAAGGGATTCAAGAAAACTTGAATAAAGCTTTACATTCCTCTTCTACTTCATTTATGTTGTACTTACAGAGTTTTTACTCTTTTTGCATTCGTTTCATGGGCTATGGGTTTATTTTGTTGTTGTTTGGTTTGCTTTTTTGTTTTTGTTTTCTAAATATGACATTTCACAGAACTTAGATCTGAAGTCCCACTACAAAACAGGCCAATTTTATAAGTTTACAAAAATAGAGAGAACAATTTAATCAAAATGTCAAAAAATTAAGAAAATAAATCACTTGATAAATTACAAAATAAAGACTAAGAAGATATTAAATCAATTTTTTAACCAAGTGTTGTTCTTTTCCTCTGGAAATATGTGTTTTTTAATAAGCAACCAAGTTAAGTATGGGAGGAAAAAAAAAAAAACAGTATTTGTGTCTGCCTCCCTTTTCAAAAAGGAAGCCTGCAGTTTTTCATTTGTATAAATTTCCAAAGCTCAGTATTAGATGCAGCAGAAGCCAAAGCAGCAATATGTCCAATGTACCCCAAACGAAACACATTAGAAATCCATAAAACCAGCACAGTGTCAATTTTGTTTAAATTATTGCCCTTCAGCATCCAAAGTATCAGCTGTACTTAGTAGCACAAAATAGGGTAAGATTTTTATTTCCCTGTGACTCAATGCAACTTTTATTTTGTACTATGTTCTCACATATCAAGTAAATTGTGTTAGCCATAGGGGGAAATTCTGAGAATCAAAGAGAAATGTATGTTTCATAATCATTACTAGAGAATGGAAGGAAGCATTATGAAGTCAAAGAGCTCTGCTTTGTCTGAGACTTCATAAAATCAAGGTTCTAATTCTAGTTCTCAAATAAACTAGGTGCTAGGCTGGCCTTGAGCAAATCTCTTCACTCCTTGCAGGCATCAGGATCCTTATTAGGGAAAAAAAAAAAAAGTTGGGGGTAAATTAGTTACTGAATGGGAACTTTCTATGATGTAAACGCCTGTTAACTGGGGGGGAAGGGGAGAACTCTTCTGGGAAAATTATTTCTTTTCTTCCCAATGTCCTCATCCAAAAATGATTTCTAACAAACTTAACATTTTAGATTATTGTTTACATTATTTATGATATTTTGCTGTGATTTTTTCCCCTACAGTGTAAAATATACATGTTTTGAGAACTGCCGTTTAACCTTATTTCACCATTTATAGTTTGATGCATTAACAATTATAGCACATACTGATGCAACTAATTAAATAAAAGTAAACTTGTATAAAGTTTCACTATTAGTATAATTGATTTGTAACAGAGGAATACAGTCATATCTATTATTTTGTTGACAAATTAAGTTAAAATATTTCCTAATTTTAATGTATTCTTTATAGGTAATTTCTCACTTCTAGGAAAAATAGTCCCACATTTCTTTTGGCTTTCTGCATGGAGAAAGATTTTAAATTAATGTATTTAGGTTCTTCTTTGTTTCTGTTGTGGTTAAATATTTAATCGAAAAAGAATAATTTAAAGTGCCTAATTGCCTCTTCCAAGATCAATTATATCAAATTAATACTGGAAACAAACTACTGAGTCCTCCCACAGTGGATCACAGGATTCAAAGACTGCCTAGAAGGACATCTGGGTATGGGGAAGGCTATGTTAATAGGCAGGTCAGGGGAGTTAGGACAAGAATGACAGCCTTTCTGTCAAGTCAGTGGGATGAGCACTGCCTGAAGCTCATTAGCTAATGAAAAAAGGTAAGAATCTCCATTCAATAAGCATACATAATGGAGAGGAAAAGCAGATGGGGCAACTACCCTTACCTTCAAGGCCACAGACTCAGTCCATTTCTCACCAGTCATCATGCCATGAACATTGAAATCACAAATCATCAGGAAATGTGGGAAACTTGTGAGGACCCAGGGAGGGGGAGAAAGTGGTCCATAAGGGCAATGTGTATTAAAACATTAATTATAAAGTCTGAAATTCAAGTTCTGTTCTTGATATTGCCTTCCTGTATGATCTTGGGAAACAGCATGATCTAAAGCTAGATAGAAACTTACATTTAGAATATAGCTTGCTTATTTTTCAAATTAGAAAATAAGTAATTAGATGCTCAATACATATTTGATGAATGAATTGATGAAGTCCAAGTTGTTGATTCTTGCTTCATGTATTACAAAAATGAAAAAATATGTAATCTCTTTTTTGTTTTCATTCACTGTACTACTGCAGGCATCTCCAGAGTCAGTTGGGATCCATGGGAACAGGGCCAGAGGACAAAGCTAAATCAGGGAGATCCCGATATTCTTCAAATTCAGTCCCCAAATCCTGGTCTNGTTCTGTTCTTGATATTGCCTTCCTGTATGATCTTGGGAAATAGCATGATCTAAAGCTAGATAGAAACTTACATTTAGAATATAGCTTGCTTATTTTTCAAATTAGAAAATAAGTAATTAGATGCTCAATACATATTTGATGAATGAATTGATGAAGTCCAAGTTGTTGATTCTTGCTTCATGTATTACAAAAATGAAAAAATATGTAATCTCTTTTTTGTTTTCATTCACTGTACTACTGCAGGCATCTCCAGAGTCAGTTGGGATCCATGGGAACAGGGCCAGAGGACAAAGCTAAATCAGGGAGATCCCGATATTCTTCAAATTCAGTCCCCAAATCCTGGTCTATTATACTTGATTCAAAATAAACCTGTACTGTAGAAATAACCAGACTTAAGTAAATCTTAAGATGAATCCTTTTGTACAAGAAGAAGGCCTTCCTATAAATGGCCATTGCTGATTCAAATCATCTTAGGGGATGAAGGATAAGTATTTTCACTTTCCAATTCTGTTTGTCCGGGCTGTTATGAAAAAAGGTTTGCATATATATAGGTAAAGTAAATTTACACTTACATAGGTTCTAGTGTTAATATAATTTTGAAAGCAATATTTGTCATCATCCCTCAGAAAAAAGTTAATAGTTCTACCATTCAATATTTACTGAGAAAACAAATTACGTATTAGTTTACTATGCAATCAACCTGTGTTTAGTGGAGGATTATTAAAAAACTATATGAAATGAAAAAGACATAGTCTCTTCCTTTAGAAGTCAAATCTTTTTTTTTGAAGTCAAATCTTATATTAAATATGAAATGCAAGACTTAGAACCCACACAAAGATTAATGAAATGGTGAGCAACAGCAATATTAGGTACTGTTTATGTCATAAGATAGTATAAAATTAATTAATAAATTAGTAGTTTCACAACAAATACTATATGGGTCATAGGAAGATGAAATACTGTGGTCCAAATTGATCAGGACAGATTCCAAGAAGGAGATAATTTAACCAGGTCTTGAAGGATATGTAGAACTTCAATAAGCAGATGTGTTACAGAAACTCACCTCTGGCAGAGGCAATAATATAAATATGAAGGTATAAAAATGTACTGTACTTAAGGGACAGTAAAAAGATGAATTGTGTGTTGATATATGAATGTATAATTCCAAAGGCAAATAAAAGAACTTTGGAGGAAGAAAGTAAAAATTATTACTACACTCATTTAATTTTTCACACCCTAGCATTAAGGCTCTGTATCAGTGGAATGGACCCATGGGCTCAGCTTCCATGACCCCATCTCCTATACCAACTTAACCCCCAATAATGTTTGATCACCTACATAGGCCATCAATTCAGGGCAAGCCAACCACAATTCCATCCCTCAATAACAGGTTCAGAAAACCAGGTTTGAGATAATTAGTACATCGTGTTCCAATACATGATACTAAGAGAAAAATGCTGATCAAAATTACACCAGCTAGATTGAGGAAGAAGTTCTATCCCAGAAATTAAGGGTAGCATTTTTTTTTTCTTTTCACTTTGATATAAGAAATATTGTCGTAGTCCTTGTTTAATGCCATTCAAAAATATAAACATGATGAAAGCAAGTTTCAGTCCAGAACATATACACAAATGCAGCAGAAATGAAACATGAAAGAAAAGAGAAAAATGGACACTACTTGGCTTTAGTCTTTCAGCCACATAAACTTATAAACCACTTAATTTTAATGCTGTGTTGAACTGAGCGTTTTGTTACTTGCAGACTAAAGTATTCCATCTACAAGATCCAAATTTCTCCAGGAATTTCAATGGAACTACCACTGTCAACAGTAAATCAGGCTGAAATGAAAAGCTTCTTATCACTGTGGTTGAAACAAAATGGCAGGGGAGTGGGTAATGCTTTTGTGGAGCAACTCTGCTAAGAAGCTCTGATACACAACAAATTATATCAACCAAGAAATCAACTGGGAAAGAAGAAAAATTGACAAATTTTCATAGCATACTGCACAGTCTCCTTACCCAATAATAACCAAATTCTAAGCACAAACTTCCTAGTTAAAAGAATTAACACAGGTCGTATTTCTTTTCTTGCCTTCTGTATGCAAATCTACTCTTCTAAGCCCTGGAAAATTGACCCGGTTCTTGATATTGGGTCATAAGCTTTGATCACTCGGGTAAGAAAGACCCTTTCCTGAATTTGCTGCAAGTAGGACATGTCTACTGAACTGCTTAATCAGTTTCATATACCACAGATCAACAAAACTTTGGTTAAGCTAATAAGCTTTCAACCAGTGACATACTTCACCTGCCCATTCAATTGATGATTGAGTATATTCATCAGCTCTGTAAAATTTTAGTGGCTTTCAAGAGCAAAGATCTATATCCTGCTCAAGTTACATACCAGCACAGCAGACCTCTTGCTTCAGACTGCTTGGGATCTTGTTTGACTCCGAGGGCTTCCTTCCAGGATCAAGGGAGTTAGTGAAATCCCACAGACACTTTCAGAACTTCTGCTCAGGTATCACATATGAAATGTCTGTCCATATTTTATTGGCCAAAGCTAGATTTATGGCCAGTCCCAGCATTAAAATTGCAGTGAAATTACTAGAAGCAGAAATGCACAATCTTCTTGCCTGAAGGCAGCAGGAAGAATTAGAAACAATAATAGGGTTACTCTTTTCATTACCATTGAAAAACTTTGATGTTTCAGTCAACATGTTGGAGTTAGAAGTAAAACTATGCAAATGACTTGCCTCCTTTCCTCAAGGCACTCAAAAATTAGTATTAAGATTATCCAAATATTTATGGAAAAATTTTAAAAAAAGGAGTGATTTCAATGAATCACTGAACTTTAGCCACCAGTGTCATAAATGTGCAATGTCTGATTATTGTTCAAAAGTATACAAATTATCATTATTAAAAATTGAAGGTAGACATCCTAATTGTTATTATTAAGAATTAAAGGAAAAAAGGCAACAGTAAAACAAAACAAAAAGTCCTCTGGAAATCTCCCAGTCAAGTTTCCCTTGTTTTTAATGATTGATGACTAATAGCTCAACCAGTGATTGACTAGTATGGCAAACCTCAAGAAGGTATCGCTTTTTAAAAAATATATATGGTTTTTAAAATAAAGCAGTTAACCTCAAGTGTCCTTGGAAATGCACAATTTGCTCAAAGAATAATAATAAATGGAAATATAAATAACTGTAAACAGTTCCAACCACTGAGTTCCTCTACCATTGAAGGTATTCTAGTTTGTGTTTTCAAGTTGAGTTAAACTAAATCAGTGATATCAGTGACATATAAAAATCATCAGGGACTTATGAGATGGTTCAACATTACTGGTCAATAATTTAATTCAGCTCAACAAAGATCAGTGCATTCAAGTCAATCAGTTGGAGTTGCATACAACCAGTAAACAAAGAAGCAGATCAACTCTCAGGAGATACTTTTAATCTACTGTATTAATTCTGCACGAAGATAGAGAAAAGACTTTTTCCCCAGGGTCAGCTCCTTACTGTCTCTGCTTTCCCTGCCAAGTCTGCCAACTGAAAGCCTACCATCTACTATATGAGCTTTGCCTGATCCCCAAACTAATTAGAAGAACTCAATCTGACTAGATATGATAAACTTTTCTTCCCCATTAGTGAGAGTGGGGATGGTAGTCTGCAATTTCTACTCCTGAGTTCTAGAAAGTCTCAGGTGGACTCCCTCCCATGGATGCCCAAATGACCATTTGGCTAAACATTGTATCTTCTCAGGAGCTTCTACCTGTGACCCATTACCCAAACTAGCAACTTGGTATAGTCAGGGCCTGTCCCTGAAGTTAACACATCCTGACCTTGAAATAACCTGTGTTATTTCTCTTAATTTCTTCTCTTTCTTGATGGACCTTGATTTTGGTGTACTCCCCTACAAGAGGGCTAAGAAGTCTTTCTGATAATGAGAACCACCCAGACATTCTGGGTATGTACTTTCCACTACTGACGAACAATTATGCCCTCGGCTTTTGACACTGGACTAGAATGACAACTATTTCCTATCATCCCGCATCAAAGCCTGAGTCCCAATTGATTATTCAAACTTCTGGATGAGACTTCTGTCCAAATCGGTTCTCTTCTTCCTTTCCCCATATTACCTAATGACCTGTATTAGTTTTTCTTTAAAACCAGAGCTCCAACAATATCTCAGTCTAGGACTATGCAGGCACTGACACTGTACTTTTCACACAATTCCTGAAAGGAAGGCATCAGAAATTCTAACTTCTTTTCAACTATATCTAGAAATACTCCTAGAAATGGGCAAGGATACCTAAAAGTACAAACATATAAAAATGAAATATACCTAGAAATGGGACACCTAGAAATAGGATAAAAGACACATGTATTTAGCTTTGGTAGATACTATCAATCTTCCAAAGTGTTTGTTCAGCTGATATACTAGCAATGCCAACAATTTCCATTTTCTTCACATCCTTGTCACCCTTGATGTTGTCAGTCTTTAATTTGAGTCCTTTCATAAATATAGTTTTAAAATGGATTTCCCTAATGACTTCTTTTACAAACTTTTGGATTTTTGGGTACTATTAGTTATTTATTTTTTTGGTCAAATGCTTCTTTATGTCTTTTGCATACTTTTAATTGGGATGTCTTTTCCTTGCTAATGTGAAGTGCTCTCTCTCTCTCTCTCTCTCTCTATATATATATATATATGCATATATATACACACACACATATATATAATATATTATAATATAGATACATTATATCTATATATCTGAATAGGGGTCCTTTTATGGATATATGTATTATGAAGATCTCCACCCAGCCTGTTGCTTGCAGAATTTACTCCTCTGCAATGTGACTAAAGCTAAAATAAAAGAAGAAGAGGAAGACAACCACATATCCTTTGAATAATACAATAGAAACATTACACGAAGATTAACTCTGGCAATGCAAAATAAATTATTTCATATTTGTTATGATCATGAGGCTAGACAGAGACAATTTCAGTTTTCATCTTTCTTCTGCTTCATGTACCTTCATGGCTTTATAGAAAGAAAAACTTTCTGTAAATAAATGCTTGACAATTAGGGCTAAAGTCCATGGAAGAAAAGAGAGATGCCAACACAGGACTTTGAAAAAATCCCCTGTGTCCTCTGCATAAGTAATGAATTGAGAAAGACTCCACAATGAAAACAGGTATCATAAGAGGCTCTGGGTGCATGACCAGTGGGCAACCAGAAGATTTAGAAAGGGGATCAGGTCACCTTTATCAAGATAAAGAGAGTAAGAGGTGAGCTCATCTAAACAAAGCAAGAGGCTCCTCAGCTGAGTTCTTCCCTATGGTCGTTGTGGAAAGTCTGATAAAGAATTGTTTTTCATGGTCTTCTGGACTTTTGTGTGATGATTAGTTAATAATAAGTTACATTTTTTAAAATAAACTGTACTTTTTCTGCAACCTACTTCCACTCATTTGGAGGTTAAGAATACAATAATAGGCTACACATAAAATAACACTGGAACTACATATCTACATGCTTTGAAGGATATTTAACTCTGCCAAGTAGTAATATATACCCACTACAGACAGTGAAGAAAATTCTAAAGCTTGATTATCTGCTTCTCAGGAGCTACGACTTGGGGGAGCATGTGTGCATGCTTATTATGCCTATGAAGCTTTGCCTATGCTCAGAAGATAGAGACACCCAGTGCTCATTATATTCTCTAGCGTGGTGTTCTTCATATGCTATCCTCTAGTTCTTCTTTAAAACAGAACACAAAGAAGAAGAGGATTTAAGGCAGGTGTAACAAATACCCTTTGGGTTTGCAGTTTTAGGAAGGCAAGTGCCCTGGATGAAGACCAGACAAAGAACAGCAATATGACCAGATGAAAAGGCTTTGTTGGAACACATTAAATGACACTATAGTAGCTAAACTCTCACAAAGAAAACAAATAGGGCAGGCATGCTACAGACTTGGACTTGCTTTCAACATCAGACTATCAAGTGTGTTTCAAGTTGAAAAGATTCCAACTTGGCCATAAAAGCTTTCTTTCCATCAGGTGAGCCATCCATGCTGCTGAGTTAGGAACCAGCACTTTTACATGCAAGCATGCTCGCATGAAGTTCAAGTGGATGAGGAGGGAAAGGAAAGCAAATAACAAAACTTGTTTATCGGATTCAAGTTGAACCATCTGCTGTTAATGATTAGATCTTCAGCTTCCAATTTTCGTTCGAATGTTATTGCTCATTTCTAGCGGGGCACTGAGTCGCTGCTTTCCCCTGTGTATGGATTCTAAGTAAAATACAGCTTAGATAGAAAGACTGTTAGAAGAAGAAATCACGATGTCTGGCAGACTCTCCATTTGCCCTGAAGGAAAAGTCAAGGGACTAGGTCAAGAAGGAGGTCAACTCTTGGCTCAACATGGCATTAGGGTAATGGGTGTACTCTGTGGGGCTCAGTTTGCCCAACTGAAAACCACCATTGTAATTCTGATATCCCAGGAGTTGAGGCTAAATAAGGATTAACTACTGTTTTCCTTTTACTTTAGATAAGAGACTCAATTTTAATGCAAAGTTTATGAAACTCAATTCAGGTTTCCTCTGTGGTAATAAACAGGTTGTTGGGATAAATGTTTCTTTCCTGAAGGGTTTTATGTCTCTGTAATTGTGGTTTGTGGGAGTATCCTAAATCACCATTTTTCATAGATCATATTCACCATTTGGAATTGGTTGTATTGATTGCAGGTAATTGTATTTGCTGTGCTACATCATCTATATATGGGGAACAGGTGAAATTACATGATCCAAGAATTTCAACATAGTGAAAGAATGTGTGTATGTCTCTGTAAGATATTGTGTGCATATCGGACTTACTCCCCTAAGTAATAATATTTCTTTACATATTACATGTGTAATATTACACACATTTTACACACATACATACACACATACATATTACATTTACATATATGTGTATACATATATATACACATATCTATATATATTTAATATAACAATAATGATCTAAATTTGCCCCTCCTTGTGTGTGTGTGCATGTGTGTGTATGTGTGTATTAGGACTCTGTCCTAATAATTTATTTATATTTATATATCTCTCTAAACACACATACACTCAATATGAGTTAAATTCAGAATGCTCAGACTTCAGAGAACTACTAATTACTATTACTAGTTTGGGTATTTTGAAATTAACAGATTTTCAAAATAGCTAGCAAACAATAAAATTATCCTGGCCCATTTTGGAACTATGTCCCTCAATTCAACCAAACTGGTTACAATAAAGAGCACGTAAATACTAAATAAAGAATCTAGAGGTAAAGGGTTACAGAGGATGACCTTAACTTTTGACACCAAATTCTAAGGTTAGATCACTGTAATTCTTCCATAATTCAAGTATTTGTACTTCTGTGTTGGGGGTATCTGTGAAGTTTGCAATGATAGTAGTAAAATACTGAGACATTGACTCATTGAGCAGACAATAACAAGTGACTCTAAAACAAAACACCAAATGCCAGCATAAAACAATAATGGAAATGTTATGAAATGGCTAGAGTTCCCAGCCTTGTGGCAGAAATGTACAGTAACAATGCAGATATTTGAGACTGTAATCGGACTGAACCAGGAAAATCAGGCAGTATTTCTTAGAGGAAGTGAAAAGGAAGCTAGATCTTGGAAGATCAAATTGAATGGGCCAGGGCAAAAGAAACGCCTGTATTATCTCTTAGTTATGAAAACCCACTCTAGTGCAGTTTTGAGAGATGAACTATGTCACCTACCCATCATTGGGTTGCAAACTCAGGCTGGTATCCATGCACTTCTCTACTCCCACTTTCCTCAAATGCCACTGATAACTTCTTCAAGTCCTTCAACCTTTTATCCTCTTTCTCCTGTTCTTACTCTAAATGAATTACACTGTCTCCAATCCTTTCATGTTTCTTCGTTCCTATAGTTCAATTCAGACTGTATGTCAAAATACCCTCTTAAAGTGAAATGTGAGGAATAAGACATTATTTGTTTATTTGGACATTCTCCATGTAATCTAGTATTATGCAATAAAAATTCCAACAATGGAATCATGAAAAAGTGCTAAGGAATTCTGAAGAAAATTCATGAACATCACAGAGTTCTCCTATCACAAAATAACCAATTAAAGAAAAAAAAATTGACAGATACTTTTTTCTACAGGTTTCTAAATATCAGAATTAATTCTTGTATATTCTAATTTATGAGTTAAAGATGTCCTGGGATGATGTATTATTTAGTATGCTCATTGAAAAATAATCAAATTAAGGTTGATTAAACAAAAAGTAGAGTTCATTATAAAATGCACAGAAGGCACCATGGGACACAAGGGCAGGCACAGAGCTGGGTAGCAGGAATGCACCAGGCCAAGGGCCTGAGATTTTATCGCTACTCTCTGGCCCCCCCTCATATCTGCTCTACTGTAATTTGCCTTTATCACCTTTCTTGCCCTACACTGTCTGGTTCGTATCTCAGTCCACCTAATAGAAAAAGGCTGGTAATAGCTCTTTGGTTTTATCTTCTCTATTCAAAATAAAGCCACATGGACACAGAAGTCTCATAGGCCAATTTCAGATCTTCTCAGAAGAAAAAGATTATTCGACTCAAGCTTTAAGCAGATGTTCGCTCCTGGACCAATCTAGTATGTCCATGGGAATGATGTCCTTTGTTACAAAAAGAGCCACCAAGAGTCCTTCTATTGTAACCTTGTGGATTAGGGTTGATGGAAGAAGTCCCAAGGTGGGGGGGGAAGCCTAGGAAAACAAATCTTTTGTGAAGTTAATTTACAAAAGGTTAAAAAAACACAGGCCCTATCCCACTACTTTAGCTGTTTGCCTACTTCATCCCTGCTATGCCTTAGCAAAATGAGACAATGATTGGGAACATCACCAAACCAGAGTGTGAAGAGTAAATTAAAATCTCCACACTCTGCCTAGCAATGAGGTACAACAGGCATAACCCTAATGTCTGCCTATAACTAGAAGTTGCAACTAATTGTATTCTAGAACAGCAATTCTCAATAGGAGTCCCTGGACAGACAAGATCAGCACCTCTTGCATCATCTGAAATGCAAATTCTCAGACCCTAACCTCAAGTTACAGAATGAGAATCTCAGGCTGGGCCCAGCAACCTGTGCTTTATTTATTTGACAAGACTTCTAGGAAATTCTGATGCATGCCAAACTTTGATCACCACTATTCTAGACTCTAGAATCTACAGTATTGTTTGTTTATTTCTTTGCTATTTCAACTTGATCCTGAAATGCAAGTTAACTAAAGAAATTTGAATAGTACCTAGAAAAGAACAGGACTTAAATGGATATCCTGAACTTGCTGCAAGAAGGCAACTTTTGTCACAGGGCATTTGCAAATATATGTACTCTTTACTGATTTAAGGGAATTCCTTAAATAATTCTGAACTTCATCATTTTTCTCTGCAGACATGTGTCTCTACCACATACCAGGAATTCAGAGAGGCTGGAGCTAGACAGATAAAATATTGGAGCCCTAGCCTCAAAGAGCACCTAAGTTTGGCGTTGTGAGACAAATGTTAAAGACAGGGCACAAGAGACTTAGACAATACCAAATTACAGCATAATTCTGGCAATAATAGAAATGCCTATAACTGGGCGCCTGAGTGGCTCAGTGGGTTAAAGCCGCTGCCTTCGGCTCAGGTCATGATCCCAGGGTCCTGGGATCGAGGCCCACATCGGGCTCTCTGCTCGGCAGGGAGCCTGCTTCCTCCTCTCTCTCTGCCTGCCTCTCTGCCTACTTGTAATCTCTCTCTGTGTCAAATGAATAAATAAAATCTTTAAAAAAAAAAAAAAAGAAATGCCTATAACAAAAGAGAAGCAGTTCAGAGAGGCTTCCCACAAGAGTTGGCATCTGAGCAGTAGAGAGCAGTGAGCCAGGGTCAAACTGATGTGAGGGGGAGAGGTGCATGTTAGAAATCAGGAACAGAGTGAACAGAGGAATACAGTTTTAAAAATGGCATTGGAGAGCTAAGGCAAATAATGTTTCTGAAGAGGAAGCTGCTGACATTCTTGGGCTCAAGTGACAAAGGCCTTGCCCATCACCCTTAAACGATAATGCTAAGCATGCTTTTTGCTTTTCTCTTGGACAGGATGCCCTATACTCCCAAACCAGGTCATGCTTCCTAAAGTATTTACTCAACACCATTCATTTATTTTTTCTTAAGATTTTATTCATTTATTTGACAGAGAGAGAGAAAGCAAGAGAAGGAACACAAGTGGGGGAGTGGGAGAGGGAGAAGCAGGCTCCCCACTGAGCAGGAAGCCCAATGAGGGACTTGATCCCAGGACACTGGTCAGGTCAGGATCACGACCTGAGCAGAAGGCAGACACTTAATGACTGAGCCACCCAGGCACCTTCAACACCATTCTTATCAGAGATTAGTAGTGCAACTGCAGGTGAAGGGTCTGTTCTTGGCTCTGAGGGTATTTAGAACTCAATGGAATTAACAATGAGTAAATGAGTGCTTCCACTTAGCATAAGCTCGGTAACTTTGGTTCCCTTGGGTAAATCATGATTTAAGAGAGAGGGGGCAAGTACTGAACTCTTGTATTTCTGGAAAAGCTTTCTGCAGGTAACCCCTATAGGGAGCATTATGGATGGAGTCTGTATGTGGAGGGGGACTCAGGCAACTTTACCCTTGTCTTTATAGAGAGAAATGGGTGAAGAACAAATCAGCGCAGAGGTGACTATCTGGACTAGCACCATGGGCTAACAGAACATGTGGGGTCTTTTTCAAGCAGTTAGATTTCAAATTTTATCTTTGGCATGATATAAAATCACAACCTTGAGAAAAGGTAACAATGTATTTTACAAATGAGATTCCCTCAAAGCAGACAAGGAAGAAATGGCATGTAAAAGACAAAATGTATCAATAAGAATTGATGGAGGGCGCCTGGGTGGCTCAGCAGGTTAAAGCCTCTGTCTTCCGCTCAGGTCACGATCTCAGGGTCTTGGGATCGAGGCCCGCATTGGGCTCCCTGCTCAGCCTGCCTCCTCCTCTCTGCCTGCCTTTCTTCCTACTTGTGATCTCTCTCTCTCTGCCAAATAAATAAATAAAAACTTAAAAAAAATAAGAATTGATGGAAAAATAAATGAGATAAGAATACTATTCTCTCTTACCCACACACACACATACACACCCCTAATACATACTTGAAAAAATATAGTTGAAAACAAATGTAAGTTAACCTAGAGGAAAAAATGAACTTGCTACATAAAAATTAATTGGTTTGACTCATATTTTCTATTAAAATATTCATTAATGGCAATTGCAATCAATTGATTTTTGCTTTGCATTCAGAATCATCTGATCAGGGCGCCTGGATGGCTCAGTGGGTTAAAGCCTCTGCCTTCGGCTCAGGTCATGATCTCAGGGTCCTGGGATGGAGGCCCATATCGGGCTCTCTGCTCAGCAGGGAGCCTGCTTCCCCCTCTCTCTCTGCCTGCCTCTCTGCTTGCCTCTCTGCCTACTTGTGATCTCTCTCTCTCTCTGTGTCAAATAAATAAATAAATAAATAATCTTTTAAAAAAAATCATCATTAATTTTAACTGTGAATTTCACAATCCTTCCCCTTTCTTAAGATACTTTGGACACCCTTGGTATCAGTGTGTATATATTTATAGTGCATTTCTCCACTCGTTTTTACTTCCAAGCTACAGAGTGGGAGAAAGAAGAGGGGACTGAGATCTGTAAGAGGTCTTAGAAGAGCAGAAACCATCCTGCCCTTTTCCTGACCTTGGTGAGAAAAATCTGGACTTTCAGCAAACCTAGGGATACATCTCCCTCCCTCCTAGCGCCTCCACATCCACCCCAGAAGGGCAATTCAGTTTACTTATTTTCTGAGGTTTAACATCGGGCTGGTGAGATTCAAAATGTTTATGCTCCAAGCAAGAGAACCTTTTTCATTGTTTGCCAATCTGTGTCAGATTTAATCTAGATCTGTAAACACTAGTACATTTTCGATTCTGATGCAATTTCCTTAAATTTACCCTACAGAGGAGGCTTTTTTGTTGTTTCCTTCTTTCCTTTCTTTCTTACATTTTTTTTTCGTAATCTAAGAGTAAAAAAAAAATCCCTGAACCAATTGGTCAATCGATTAACAAATTAACTGCTAAATAATGGATTGGGCCCTGTCGACATGGTGACAGGGTGCCCAGAATAAAATATGTCTCTACAATACTCCTTGAACACATGCCTAACAAAGCAACACTTGCTTTTCCTAACTAGTTTACACAAATGCCTAGAAACCAAAAAGAAAAACATGGACTGATAATATTTTATCATTCATACAAGCTGAACAGAAATGGGCATTACATTGAGAAATGAACAAAACTCGTTTTCTTTCGAATTAAATTTTAATGTAGCAGAACTTTACATGATCCTTTGAACATAAATAAATGTAGGAAGACAACAAAATATTTTCCACTGCTAATTATACCATTTATATTGAACATGGTGTAAAAGTACACAAGAAATAATGTTACTAAGTAGACAAAAAAATGAGAGTAAAAGGGATTGGAGGAGGGAGGGGAGGGTGACAGAACCATATAATGAAGTTTGTGTTATGTAAGAATTATCCTCTACAATGTTTCAAGTCTTGGTTATTTACTTAAAGGCTTTTAGTCTGGAATAATGATGATATGAATAATCATCAGAAGCCAAAGCTGTAGCTTAGAAACCTAGTCAGAAAGGATGTAATATGGGGGGGGGAAGCTGTGTATTAAAAGAGGGACATTTAGGACTGCTCTTTACTGATAATATTCACACAACTTTCACAAAGAACATCACAGAGGAGAATGGGGCTCTCTCCCCAACTCACATTCTCCATTCATTTGGGGTTGTTCAGACTGACGGTTTTGGGGGATGCTTGTGGATTTAGGACAGAAGCAATTTTCAAATGTCCAGAGTGGAGGATTTCCTCAGACTCTGGATTTTCATGCAGTGTTCACACAATACAAAAACCAGTTGACTGTTGGAGAACCAGGTTGTGAAACAGTTGAATGGCTTGCATCACTAGAAAAAAAATCTTAAAAATATTTCCTCCTTTATTAAGTTTGATCCATTTTTATTCAGTAAGGGTTAGGGACTGCTATTTGCACAGCTCTGCATCTGTGTCTGTGGGATAGGGGTCGATGGTTTGGAAGTGGTCCTACCAAAGACTTACATCACCCACAGAATCATAAGAATATGTTGAGAAATAAAATAACAAAAATAATAAAATAATCAAATAAATATTGATTTGAGCTTGGCATTGGTTGACTGTGTAGGGTAGGATAGAAAGTGAACAAGTTTTGGAATAAACAGATTTGGAATTAAACATAAATTCTCAATAATTGTGCTTCCCATGAGAATAACTAGATTACTTCAACTCTGTGTGTGTGTGTGTGTGTGTGTGTGTGTGTGTGTGTGTGTGTGTGAAAGTAGTGGGATGTGAATGAAAAACAGCAGAATGACCAGACAGAATAAAGGGGAGAGCTGATCCTGGCATTTAGAGCCCCTCTAACATTAAAGGCATTTTCCAGTTGAGAAGTAAAGCTAAACTTCTGACAGCCTCTCAGGACAGTAAAAAGCAAGATTGTGTGTGTGTGTGTGTGTGTGTGTGTGTGTGTGTGTGTGTGTGTGTATGAGAGAG
This sequence comes from Ailurus styani, assembly GCA_002007465.1. Lineage (NCBI taxonomy): Eukaryota > Metazoa > Chordata > Mammalia > Carnivora > Ailuridae > Ailurus > Ailurus styani. Next base: position 378,302 of record LNAC01000577.1, read on the forward strand.
AGATTAGGACAAAACTAACCTAAAAATATCTTGAGAATCTGATCAAGGAAAAAAAGAGGGAAAGAATCAATAATCAATATCAGAAATAACAGAGAATTCCAACACAGATTCCAAAAATATTAAAATTACATGTGAAAATATTACAAATACATTTGTGCCAGTATATTTTAAAATTTCGATGAAATAGAAAAAAAAACCACAAAAAAATACAACTCACCCAAATGGACACGAGAAGTACTTTTTTTTTTTAAGATTTTATTTATTTATTTGACACAGAGCGAGAGAGAGAGATTACAAGTAGGCAGAGAGGCAGGCAGAGAGAGAGGAGGAGGCAGGCCCCCTGCTGAGCATGGAGCCCGATGTGGGGCTCAATCCCAGGACCCTGGGATCATGACCTGAGCCAAAGGCAGAAGCTTTAACCCACTGAGCCACCCAGGCGCCCCACAAGAAGTACTTTAAGAAAACTCAAAATTCAGATGAGTTTATAATTTAATTCTACCAAATACTTAATAAAGAAATAATGTCTGACTTAACAGGATTCAAAAAGCTCTACCCTAAAGGAAAGTATTGATAAATTTGATTAAAAGACATTATTAAAAGAGTAAAAGGCAAGCAGTTGCATGGAAGATAATAACTGAAGATCTTGATTTTATAATATATTAAAAAATCCAAAATATATCCTACAAATCAATAAGAATACTAACAATCTAAAAGAAATGTTGCTGGAGATTTAAACTGGTATTTCAGAAAAGAGAATATAGAAATAAAAAAAGTGTTGAACCTCATTAATGTCAAGAAAATGAGAGCTAAAATCAAAATGAGATATTACCATGTTCTCACATATATCTAAAATGAAAACTAGATCTAGTGCATATAGAATTCCCCTATAGTGCTAGTGGGAGAGTATAAATTAGTACAAATCCATTGTCAAACTTTCTGGCATCATTTAGTAAAACTGGAAATGTACATTACCTGTAACTTGACATGTATAAAACATGTTTTATACATGGCAATTCCACTACTAGGTATAAGCCCATCAGAAATCAGTGCATGTTTGCAACAAAATACATGTATAAAACATGTCTGGAGCAGCATTTTTTCACAATAGCTGAAAATGGGAAATATCCCAACCATCCTTTAATGATTAATGGACAAATATCTGGTGATAAAGTCACACAATGGAATAAAGGGACGCACAGAAAATAAATTGACCACAGCCATATCCAACAACATGGGTGAACCTCACAAATATAATGCTGAAGCAGAGACACCAGACACAGAAGAGTTCATGTTATAAGGTATGATCCATGGAAATATTAAAACATAAACATACAGAACTTAACTGTAGTGTTTACTGGTCTAAGACTGTGGTTAAAATGATAAGTGATGATGTGATATCAGGCTAATGGTAACCCTGGAAGAGGAAAGGCACAGTGACTGGGAGGGATATGGGGACTCTGGGGTGAGGGTACTGTTCTAACTCTTGCCTTGATCTGTGTGGCAGGCCCATGGATGTTTACATTGTGATAAATCTATCATATTATGATAAAACTATTCACGTTTTTTAATGACTTTCTGTGTAAATATTATAATGCACACATACACAAGATTTAAAGAAAACAAAATCTAAAAGCTCTATATGATGGAAGGCTCTGTGAACCTTGGATTTCTCCTATGTTCTATATTGGGATTTCTACCCAAGGTTTTTAGATGTGAATGAGATACATTACCTGACATATGGCAAACAGTCAATGCTACTAAAGTAACTCTTCGCATAGGTGGGGAAATCTTCATATTTGTGAAAATAAAAGGGGAAAAGAGATGAGTTAAGGTACAAGCCATAATATGGGTAAAATCTAGACTTCCTTCATTTAATTTTCAAATCTGGGTATTGCAGTCAAGGACATACTTAGATGAAATCTATCAGGAGTGTGTGAATGAGAATTCCTGTGTTGGGTAGAAATGTATTCAAAAGATCATCAAGATATTTCACAAGGAAAATAATGTTCAAATAGAACATGAAGTTACATGCCAATTCTAACACAACAGCCTAAGAGGAGAAAGTTTTGACCTATTGATCCTTTATTTAGCAATTGAAGCAGGAAAAAGAAAGGCAAAAATTTAGGAGTTATCCAATTACCTTGTCTTCTCTTTTTATCTCATATCTCACACCCAATCTGTCAGAAAATCCTCTGGCATTACCCTTAAAATATATCCAAAACCCATCCATGCTCTCTATCTCCACTGTTCCCCAATACCAGTATTTTATTTTAATGCTTTCTCTAATTGCTCTGTGTATGTCTTTCCTTTGACCCCTAGGGCTGTTCCACACACAACAGAAAAGTGGCCCTCCAAAAACAAAACTCAGAATTGGTCCATTCTCCTCTCAAAACTGCCAAAAGGGATAATGCCAAGGTTCTTACAGTAGCCTACCAAGGCCTAGGAGATTCCCTTCCACATCTTTTCACCCTCCCATCCCCAACACACACACACACACACACACACACACACACACACACACACACACACACACACACACACTTTTCCTCGAGAAAAGCCTAACACACTCTTTTCCCTGGGCTACACCCTTACTGCTTTTTCTCCAGGAATTTTCTTCCCCAGAAAGAAGAATCACTCATTTCCTGCATCAGTCATTTCCTCACTTTCTTAGGTCTCTTCCAGATTTCCCCTATCAGCGATGCCACCCTGACCACCCTATCTAAAGTACCCAAGTCACCTCTGCCTAACTCTGTCCCCCTTTACTCAATACATCCCCACGCCCAGGCACTCTGTGCATTTACTGTCTCACCTTTTTATCATCTGCCTCTAAGACAACAGAAATTGTTTCTTTTGTTCTCTGCATTATTGTACCAATGCCTAAAATAGTACCTGGAATGTGGTGTGTGTTGCCCAAAATGTGTTAAACAGAGTGAACGTAGAGTAGATTTTAAGCTCTACACAAGAATTGCATTAACAGGGCGCCTGGGTGGCTCAGTGGGTTAAAGCCTCTGCCTTTGGCTCAGGTCATGATCTCAGGGTCCTGGGATCCAGGCCTGCATCGGGCTCCCTGCTCAGCGGGGAGCCTGCTTCCTCCTCTCTCTCTCTCTCTCTCTCTCTCTCTCTCTCTCTGCCTGCCTCTCTGCCTACTTGTGATCTCTCTCTCTCTCTCTCTCAAATAAATAAATAACTCTTAAAAAAAAAAAGAATTCCATTAACAATTCAAATGAAAACCTGCCTTACCCTCAGTTCAAACTCTCCTACATTCTTATGTAAGCTGGATAATTCCAAATTTACTTATTTAGGCTCAAGTCACCCCATTTATACTCTACACACACACACACACACACACACACACACACTGTCTTTGGCTAACCATGATGTAGATTTCTATTCAAGAGCAATAAATACCTAGGTAAGGTCTCAAAATGTTAATAGCTGTTCAAGCAGATATTGCTGTCTCAAGAAGCAACCACTTAATGAATCACCACTACCAAAGAGGTCAATGAGGCCAGTCCCAGATGTGCCATGTTATTTCAACTTGCTCACAAATGAGCACATTAATATTAACTGGCAGATTGCATATCTTTATGTAAAACTGATTTGGGGAAACTACACAACTGAGAGGTGTTAGAAAAGTTTCCATAGCCTGTCATCTTGCAAATCAGTCTGTTTTGCACTCATTACTTACATGATAGTAGGAAATCTGATTTTTGGCTTTTCTCTCTCTGATAATTTTTTTTTTAATGAATAAAGCAATACTGATGTGGCGCTCCACAAATTTTAGGTGATAAGCAGCTCCCAGGCTTAACTCATAATCATTTCAGCAAATGAAAGGTATATTTCTAGGGGACAACTGTTCCAGTCATACCAACCTATGTGTTTCTTAAGCTCTGCCTTATCTGAAATTAAAAGATATTGCAATTCTTGATTGGAATGGTTACTCTGGAGAAATCTGAGCATGCCTGTTCAATAAACATCATGAAAAACTATGTTGATAATTTCATAACTTAGAACATGAAGCATCCTCTGACCCCATATTCTGTGATTTTCATCCAGGAAGCTCCCTTCCTTTTTGCCAAAAATGACTTGCTCCTCTCCCTCCAAACAGATGTGCTTCCACATTCAATGGAGCACCAGGCTAGAGCAGTTTCTCTTCAAATGAGTCTGCCTGTCTATTTCTCCTTGTTTTCTTGTTTTCCTATCTTCCTTCTCCCTCTCCTTTTTGAATACATCTTTCACTTCCTTCCTTGCCCTTATGCCTTTTCGTCTTCCTTTTCTCCTTCATGTTTGTCACTAGGGCAACAAAGAAATATATGGCAAAATGTATACCTGAAATAATAATACCCTAATAACAAATCAGCCTCAGGAAAAGGTGAAAGACAAAACATGAAGCCAAACTTTTCCATATTGTTGCCATTACTGAGGTCAAATTTGACTTTGAGATAACCCCAAAACTAAGGTAAACATGCAAAAAAATTTTTGGAAATCATTCATGATCTTAACACCAATGAAATACAGCTTTAAAATACTGGTGTATGTTTTTTAACTATGTAATTTTTAACTCTGTATAGAAGATAGGGTAATAGCTAAAGTTACACTGAATGCTTTGTTAACCTAGTCTTGAATTTTAAAGGAATTTTCGCTGTGCCTTTATGGAACAAAGTGATGGATAATGTCGATGATGACAAATTTTTGGAGAACTGGATCACACTAATCCTCTTTTCCTTTAGTATTTGACTCTCATCTGAAGAGCACTTAAGAATTGCATGGAAGGGGCACCTGTGTGGCTCAGTTAGCTAAATGTCCAACTCTTGATCTCAACTCAGGTCTTGATCTCAGGGTCCTGAGTTCAAGCCCTGCATGGAGCCCATATTTGAAAAAATAAAATAAAAAGAGAAGAATTGCATGGGGGAGATCTTTGTAAATTCAGGGCTCTAGTCTAAACCCTACTGAGCCACAACCTTCAGTAAGGGTCATGCTTCAGCAACTTCAAATATCCTTCTAGGCATTTTTGAAGACCCACTCATGAGGTAGTTATAAAAGGATATATTTCTCTTCAACTGCCATTGAATTTGAACATATAAATTTTACATTTGTGTTAAGGTATGGTGATGTTCTGTTTGCTTATCAAAGACCTTGGTTTCCAACTTTTTTTTTTTTTTTTTTTTTGGTAAGACAAGTTGGCATGCATGACCACATTATACGTATGTTAAAGCCTCAGTGGTAACTCTGGGATGCATCAAGAGCAAGGCACACATAATCCTTGATCCAACCTCTGTCATGAACCAGGGTTGTTCTGAGTGACATCCTATCCTCACCCAAACCCCTCATTTCAGAACTGAAAAAACCTGAGTCCTACTAATTATGCCATGACATACCCAAAAGTCAAAAGAGTCAATGATAATCGGGCCAGGACAAAACCCCCGGAAATCAGATTCTCAGCATATTATCCTTGTCCCTGCTCTACAGAGACCCCATGATCACCTGAGCACCCTTCTTATGCCTGCTTCTTTCTCTTATGTTTCAACAGGAGCCCTGCTGTCTCTGGAGGTGCCGAATTAGCTGCCTTCTATGACCATCTCCCTTTGTTTCTTTTATTCTCCTTGCTCTTTGAACACACTGAGAGAAAATATGTATTTGTTCTCCTCATTTTGCATTTGTTTCTCTACTTCCTCCAACTCTGTCAGTGTGATTCCTGCTGCTATCTGTGAGGGGCTTTCTTTTTCCCAACATTTAAAATATCTTTGTATAACTCAGAAAGCCATGCAAAATTTCTCCATTGAAATTCAAAACCCAACCAGGCTGACCTCATTTCAAAATAAGACCAAACCTCAAGCCATCTAGTTTTTATTCAAACCATTCTTTTACATATTTTTATTTATTTATATGAAAATATTTTTTCCTGTAGATATTTTGTAGCCACATGAGGGATTTTAGAGTGTTAATGAGAAAGGGGCATGATAATGCCCTGTATTTGCATACCACTTCACAGCTTCAAAATCCTTCTACAAGATTCATTTCTCCTAATGAGAGTCCAATATGGGTACTGGGTGAATCCTGTGACCTTTCCCTCCCCACTTGGCTGCTGAGTCTTTCAAGAGGGATAAAGTGAGCTTCCCAAGGTCTCTAGGTTGTTAAACAAGCACATGCACTTATGCATACACAAATTCACACACTCTTCCAATAAGTACTATTTATTATGAATCTAGTTAAAAATCTATTTACTATGCATCACTACCTAAATATTATGAAGCTTGGCTTATCTTTTATTGGGCCAGCTTTCCATGGCTTTCAGTCCACCAGAGGAATTTATCAAGTAGTATTTTGGTGTTAAGTCTTAAGAAGAGAAAAGTGAATAGTAGAATAACATGGTTAAAACGTACAACATGGTAAATGTACAAGTAAAATTTACTTTAACCCACGTATCCTAACAGAATCCCACTGCTGTTTACATCCACCCCCTTCCTAAAATGACAAGGGCTATGGAACCTCTCTCAGCCCAAGAACATACACTGACTTGGTATTTGGCATCTTAACTGATATTTTCATATCAGTGGTCAGGTTAAATATGTTCTTCTGACCCACCTCTGGTCAATGACACATGAGAGAAAATCCAATGACACCTGAGAGAAAGTTGGCAAAGTTGTCCTTCCTCCTAAAAAAGAATTATATTAAACAACAACAACAACAAAAACAAAACCATGATATCTCTCCTTGTTGGTTCTAGCTTGAAAGACTGGAATAGATGAAACCATTTTGCTGTGTGCCTAAGGACATAGCTAGTTTGCCACTAGTCTTTCTGTTATTTGTAGTCTAAGCACCCTAGCTGACTCGTGTTAATTCCCCCATCCTTTTCTGGGAGAATTCGTGCTCAGAGCTCTCTGGCCATCATTAGTGGTCAGTAAATATACCTATATAAGGTGTGTACCTATCACACCATCCTTGGGGCCTGTGAACAGAATTTAAAAAAAAAATGTGTGTGTGTGTTCTTCCAATCAAATTCTTCTAGCAGGAATTTAGAATTGGGAAAATCAGGAAGCTCAGCTATGAGTCAGATGAAATGTCATGTAAATTTGGGGCTAAAAGAGCTAAGATGGATTGCCTTCATTCACACTAGAGTTACATGAAGATTATAGACTCAGAAAAATCAAAGGTGGCTAGCCAAAAGAGGTAGAGAGTAAAGGCAGAGGGAACACACAGGGAGAGAAACATATGACATAGTGAAAGTGCCCAGCACACAGTAGGTACTCAATAAATGTGCTGAGTTTTTTTGTTGTTTTTTTGTTGGTTTTTTTTTGTCAGAGAGAGAGGGAGAGAGCACAAGCTGGCAGAGTGGCAGGCAGAGGCAGAGAGAGAAGCAGGCTCCCTGCTGAGCAAGGAGTCCAATGTGGGACTCAATCCCAGGATCCTGGGTTCATGACCTGAGCCAAAGGCAGCTGCTTAACCGACTGAGCCAACCAGGCGTCCCTTTGTGATGAGTTTTAATGCTGAATGGCAGTTGTTTATGCATTTTGTTTTGTTTTGTTTATACATTTTTCACAGTCTATTATATGTATATTGCAAAAGTGGACTCTAGGATCTCAGCCATTTCAACAATTTGATTCCTACTTTGCCTTACCAAGTATTTCTAAAAGTAGTCCCCAGATTAGCAGTATTTTTCTTGATCCCACTCAGGTAATCATGGCCAGTTCAAGCTGAGTGTAGGAGCTAAATGGCTCCATTTCTGTCTACTCAGACTCTATGTTAGGGACACAAACAATCCTTGAAGGACAGTCATTAGAAATTATTTTTTGAAAGTATACTGTAATAACACAGTATAAAATTTTAATCTCACAATATAAAAAAATAGACATTAGAGATGAGGTGTATAGACAAAGGGTATCAAGCATACCCATACAATGACTAAAAATAGATTATAAAGTAGCATCAAATGTAGACAAAAATGGGGTGTTTTGTGATAAGATCAGACATATTAAAGAGGTAATATCATACTTATTATAAAATGGGTTAAAACATTGAAATTTAAAGTGTAAAAATTGCATCTGATATTCTAAATTGATGTGCATTTTGGGTTTAAATTATTCCTCTGTCTGTGTAAAACCATTACCTCTTTCCCTACATATGCAGCAATAATTATATCTTTATGTTGCTCTTAAAGGATATCCAAAGCAAGGACAAATAGAAAAAAGCTATAAAAATGGCATGACAATGTCCTTTTAAATTATGTAAACCTCATTTTATGTAATAGTGTCATTGAACAAATAATCAGTTGGTTGAGGAAGATAAGTGGCTGTAATTATTTATTCATTTTAATGTTTGTTATTAAGCCTTCCTTTTGCTATTTGTGGCCATTATACAATGAAAGATCAATACAAAGAAGATGAGAAAGTGCAGAGATGATGGTTAATTATCAGAAAGGAGAAAGGTAGGCAGATGCCTGGCTTCCTGCTGATAATCCCACTCTTCATCTCACAAATGTTTCTCTAGTTAACATTTTCCTTGGCTTGAAACAATACAGAAAGATAAGCAGCTGTCCAATTCCCTTCTCTGTAGGCAGGCATCTTTCTTAGCACTAGAATGGGTTTCGTGAGGCAGTCTGTCTGTCCTGTTTCCTGCTGTACCCCAAAGCACAGAGTGGTACCTAGCATGTAATGGCACTCCACATTATTTGCTGAATGAATAATAACTGAACAAGAAGCACACTGAAAAGCATCATAGCCTGTCTAGAAGACTTGAAATTCACATTAGCATTTTAAATGCCCTGAGAAGGTCTGCAGTAAAGGTGCCTGCTTAGTTTGTCTAAACTTGGTATGACCGAACGAATTTTTCCAGTTTTACTGATTATATTTTGGGGAAGCACTTTGGAAATATCTTTGAGACAATTTTTTCAGTTGTGGTATGATATTATTTTGGTTTCCTAGAGAAATGGCATATATATATATATTTTTTTCTATTAAGAAAAGTTACAGTCCAAATTGGCATGCTTAGGATATCACCAGTTACCTAGTTGGCGACTCCAGAGAACTTGGCCCTTTTCAAATGCTTTAGATATTGCCTTCACTACTCACNCCAGGTAACTGGAAATATCACCAGTTACCTGGTTGGCGACTCCAGAGAACTTGGCCCTTTTCAAATGCTTTAGATATTGCCTTCACTACTCACGTGGCTTTGCCTCTCTATTAACACTAAAAGCAGTACTATCATAAAGTCTTGTTCCTAGGAAAGGGTATACCTAGTGACATATATTCAAAGTTTGAAATATCTTTGGAGATATAACATACACACACTCACTCAACAGAGAAGAAATTCACTTATCTTATGATCACTTGAAATACAATGCTTGTATTAATCACAAAGTCGAAAGTGTCAATTATAGCAGTTTATTATAGCATGTGGTTTTATCAGTCCCACTATCCATTTACTATCAAGTGCCTCCCCTTAAAGGAAGTACTATAGCCATCTTTGCTCTCTATAGCTCCTATTGCTGGTTATCTAGAGGTCTAAGGCTTATAAAGGTAATTTTTATTTTCTTTTACATGTTTTTGTTTTATACTCCACAATTAATATAAACTGCTTTAAATCTTTAAACACCAAATGAGTATCTACTATTTTTATATATATAATAAATTAAAGCTGTGTATTTAGGATTATCCACACACATTATATGGCATACAAGAGAGTAAAATGACCCCAATCCGAGAAAGGTGGTGCTACGTAGCTTTGTTCCAGTGCTCTGTATCCACCTCTCCTGAATAACCCTACTCAAAATCCTAACACTGATACAAAGAGAAATCACATGACAAAATGACTCCTTTGGCAAACTGACTTGTCAGATCTTCTCACGTTCTGCAGGGGAAGAAAGTTTTAAAGAATTTTAAATGCTATATATCAGTTAAAAAAAAAAAGATGTCATATTTCTAAGGATTAAAGTTATTAAAAAATAGGACTTTCTGAAAGCACTGAAGGCCTAGATGAGGTTCCATGAGCACAAATTTATAATGGTCTTAATATGCCTTGATGTGTTATTTTGATTTTAATCAGTAGCATCAGTTGCCTCAGAATTAAGGAAATGAGATGAGCCACACATTGTGAGCAAGTTCCATAGACATACATCTTAGGAAAAAAGCAAAATGATGTCTCCGTTTTAATGATCTTCTCTTAAGCAATGGAATTCAAAAAGATCTTTCGATTACACAACAAACAAGTAAACCTATCATACTTACTATCACTGTGATCTTAATGAGTCACTTAAATTTTCAGAGCCTCAGCTTCTTCCTCTGTCACATGGGAACAATAGCATTAATCTATATGATTTTTGCGAGCATTAAATAACATAATCTCTGAAAAGGTCTGACTGTGGTATCTCTTATATACTAAGCATTTAATTAACCACTTTTCAAATAATTTTTTTTTATTTACATGCAGACCACTGGCCATTTTATTTCTCAGAGATATAATAAAGATTATCAAACTAGTTAAACACTAAAAGATGAGAGTGCCAGTGTACATAATTGAGTTAGAAGCATGTTCAAAATATCCATTGCAATACTAGGAATATATATATCTGATTTACTGATTTGTGACATTTATTTCTTTGCTGAACTCAGTCAGTCAGTCTTTTAAATTTCCAGGTCATATTTTACTGACTCCATACTGATAATCATTTTGATCACCCCTTCCTTTACCTAATAAGTCCCACTGCCTAATATGTCCCACTGCCTAATATACCCCAGTATATTTATTTCTTCCATTCTTTAATGTATATTCTGATTTGAAAAATGGGATTAACTTTTTATTTGGAGTTTTCTCCTTCTATCTCTGGGATATTCTACTAGAACTCGTCACTATAGAGATCCCTGCTGTGAATGATCCAGTGTGATGTAACCTCACCAGACCTCTGCTGCTATAGGCCCTGTAACTCTACTGCACAGCCTCTTGCTGCTGGAATCTCCTTGCTCGGTGGTCAGGTCTTTTACTGGAAAGATGGCTTAAATATAAGGAGCTTTCATTCATCCACTTCTGCCAAGGTAAACGCATACACCTTTGCCAAGTCAAACAGCAGGACTGGAGACAGAGACTGTTCAGTGAGGCCCTTTTCTCCATTCTGTCCTCTCCAATTCTTTTTCCTTATTTAAATGTTTAAATAGTTATAGAAGACCCAGCTCACACATATGTCCAACAAGATAAAAAGAAAGGGAAGTCTTCTCTTCCTGCTATGTGCCACTGTAAGCAATTCCCTTCGAGCCTTTGAGCATCATACTTAAGTTTCATTGGGGCAGATGCATGTCCTCCCCATTTCCCTTGATGTAAGGTAAAAACGGAAGAATGCACGCTCTTCTTTACATCCTAGCTAATCCCCCATGTCTTCCTCTAATAGGCTGAGGGAGGAGAGAGGAGGCAGTGTGATGGGGGTAGCTGCCCTTGTTCTGCTTCTAAGCAAGATCTAGACAAATTTCCAACCTCGTAATTGTCACATGATGATTGTGTCAGTCCTTTTGAAACTGCTTGCCAATTCTAAGATGATAGAAAGTCTTACTCAACATCCTGATACTCACTAAACAAACAACAAACATTACATCCAATATACCCATAGGTAGATATACAAGTATTCCTATACTTACACACACACACATACACATATATATTTAATTTTTTTTTTACAGAAACAAGTTCTCCTTTGAACTGCTAGAACTATTGAGCTGTCCTTATAACTTTCAAATGTGAAGAGCTAATGAAATACAGAAGCCATAGGTTGGTATTTAGAATTTATATAATACTTCTATTTGCAAAATGCTTTAGAATAATTCAATCCCTAATCTCCATAACAGCCCTAGTAGGAGGACCCAGTTATCATCCCCTTCATGAATGAGGAAGCAGAAACCTGGAAAGGTTGCATGACGTCTTATGCGAATGATTGGTGGCAGCAAGTGCTTAAAGCATAGAGGTCTTGACTTAGAGGAATGTTGCTCATCCTTTGGGCCCTAAAGAATGAGATTTCTTAATAAACCCATGAGTCACAGAGAAGAGGCAAAGACTGACTATGATTTTACTAGGCTCTTTCCACTGCATCTCATTGATGGTTTAAATCATCTCAGTGCTGCTGAACCCTTTTCAGCAATAAAATAAAAAGTGTATTAAGTGCTAAATTCTGCCCATAACTGGTATTTCTCATTGACTGCAAGTTTATGGAAGTTGTCAACTTCAAAGACCAACTTATATGAAGGCAATCCAGCCTCTGTAGGTAGATGAATTGATGTAGTCAGAAATGATGGGGATAAAATTAACAAATTTACCAATCTTTTGGAGCTGAGGCTACATTTGCCAGTTTTTATACTCCAGCACCATCTCCCTACAAAACTCCAGAGTTGAAGCATTCATCATTCTCACCTCCAGACACTGTTACCTAGATACCTCAGTTTTAGTTACAAGTTTGAGATCACCATAGCAACCAATTAGTATTTATGTTGATAAGACAGGATGCAGAGAAAGGGGAAAGCAGGATGTGCTTACTCATTTTTATGTGATCTCAATGGAGAAAGGATAAAATGCTGATTCCAGTTTCCAAATTCCCATTGACTTCTCCCATCCTAACTTATATTCACATTTGTCTTTTCCACAAGTAATCCACTTAATGGCCAAGCACTTATGGTATGTACGATAAATTCTACAATTGCTAATCATACCCAAAAATGTGAGAAGAGAGAGCAAAATAATTACATTTTCTGGCATTCTAGCCTATTGTAGGATATGGGTTTCAAAATCTAAGCCTTCATCTCACACTTAGTTAAGCACCTCTGCATCAAATTAAATATACCCTTCTCTAGCTTTTTAACAAGACTATAAGCTGTGACATGATTTATTGTTATTTGTATTTTGATTGCCTTTTAACCTCCTCCTTTAATTGTAAGCTACCTGAGAAACACAAAGAGAAACACAGAAAGAGTATGGGTCAGTTTAGCCCAAATTTCAATTCTAACACTAACTGGCAAAGTGACAAGATGCTACTGTCCCAGCTGTGTCTGAAACAAGCACGGGGAATTTATTCCCAGAGCCAGAGTTAGTATCTTGAAATTAGCATAAGGTAAGTGCTTATTAAAACTTACATGGGGGGGGTGGCGCACCTACGTGGCTCAGCCAGTTAAGCATCTGACTTTTGGTTTCAGTTCAGCTCATGATCTCAGGGTTGTGAGATTGAGCTCCACCTCAGGCTCCGCACGGAGCGTGCTTAAGATTCTCTCTCTCTCCCACTTCCTCTGCCCTCCCCATCCTGGTGCCCAGAGTGCACTCTTTAAAAAAAAAAATAATAATAATTTTTTAAGATGTTTTAAAATTTGAGAGAGAGAGGCAGCAAGAGAGAGCAATACAGAGAGCACAAGTTGGATGGAGGGGCACAGGGAGAGGGAGAAGCAGACTTCCTACTGAGCAGAGAGCCCAACAGAGGGTTTGATCCCAGGACCCCGGGATCACAACCCGAGCCAAAGGCAGATGCTTAACAGACTGAGCCACCCAGGCGCTCCAAAAAGTACTTTTAAATAAATTATCTTTTATATATTTGCATGCATGGATGCATGTTCTACAACTGAATATGCTGTTCCCTTTCAAAGCACTAATTCTTGGAAAACTTTCCTTACTAGGAGAGCAGAAAATATCTAAACCCTTCCTAGTATGACTATGTGTAGCAAAGACACTAGAGCACTTGCCAAAAGGCACCCTCAGCTGCATGGACATGTGGATGTCTGTAATATCACCAGTCACCATTGGGTTTGGACCCTCTTGTGTATTCTGTTTACAGGAATACAGAAAATCTCCATAAGCAACACAATTTCTCCCCAGGTTCATCCTGAAACAGTTCTGCACTCTTTGGAACTAATGAAATAGATGAAGAAACTATTACTCTGAAAAGTTAAGTGTCTATATAGTTTGGATAAATTGGGTAAAGAATTAAAATTTCCTTTCTATCCAATTTGTTGTAGGCTGTTTTAATGGCAAATAAATGGTAAAAGCTTTGCCCATGGACCATACAGGAAATGGAGCAATCTTTTTGGTCTGGTCTGTTTGATTTCAGTCTCTTTTGACAAAGCAAGCAGATGAATTAGTCAAACAAGTTGACAAATTATTTAAGTGAAGCTCAGTTTACATCTTAGTGGTTTGTCCAACAAACCACTGCCCACATAATCCAGCCCTATTTCCTCATCAATCATAAGCATACATGGCTCCGTCCCCAAAGTCACCTTGCCAGTTTGCCTGTAAACTCTGAAGTCAGCTCCAGGTTCCATGTTTCCTGTATCCACTCTCTGCCAATCTCCATTTCACTGTCTTTGATAGGGTTATTATAGATATTAATGATGAAAAATATTTGTTTAAGTGATTGCTAACCCAAAACAATGCTAGTAATAAAAACAATCAAAACTAAGTTTATTTGAACTTAACTGATAGAGATGAGCAGTCTGCACTGTTATCTTGGTAATTTCTTTTTCATTCTTTCTTCCTTATGCAGGCAGAGCCTCAAGATTTTTCCATTCAACGTATAAATACATACTGATGTGCTTTTTCTCCCAAAACAACCAATTTCAAAGATGAAATGGTAGACAAAGCATAAGATATTTACTTCTACCAATGACTTTACTTAAGAGGTTTTTAAAAGGTTTCAAAATTAAGGGCAGCTGGGTGGTGTTCAGTCTGACTCTTGGTTTCAGCTCAGGCCATAATCTCATAGGTCATGAGATCTAGTCTTGAGGGGCTCCCCGCCCAGTGGGGAGTCTGAGGATTCTGCTCCTCTATCCCTTCCCCTGCACGTAAGCTCTCGCTCTCTCAGATAAGTAATCTGAAAAAGGGGGGGGGGCTTCAAAAAAATTTTTAATACTATCTTAGACCATTTTATAGAAAAAGTGAAGATTTTTAAATATGATATTTTTCTAAGTTTTTTTCTTTTTCTTTTTCTTTTAGTAGTAAGTAATCACCTATGTTAAATAGTGCATTTCTCTTTTAAAGGCCAGCTCATTCCATTCTAGAATAATTCACTCCCTCTAAATCTCCAGTGGGAAAAATATGATGGAATTGTGTAATTATATTAATAAAAGAATGAAGGCATTATCTGCCTATGAAAATCCTCCTAGACCTATTATAAAATCAAATCCAGACAAATTAATTAAATAGAAAAAAGTAACAAATATATTTTTAGTACTTACAATGTGAAGTGCCATGTACTAAACATTGTAAAATATACAAATATGAATTTATAGTCCTTTCCATTGGGAATGAATAAATCACTTGGGAGATTGAACCTAAATAGGTGAACAGTTAAATAGTATTAAAAGATTACCTACAGAAGATAAGTTACAAAGCATAATATGACTCTAAGGCCTAGAGAACAAGACAGTATGGGCACTAAATAGATGGAAGTTCAGAGGTTTGAAAAATCATTTCAGATGGAGAGTGTTCAATCCACTCACTCTTTGCAAGTGTTTCTTAAAATTGTACCATGTATTCCCTGGGGTAAAACTTTATGGAAGAAAGAGGATTAGAGCTCAGATCCCCAGAACATGTACTGTACAAGCCACTAGCTTAGTGTTTATCATAGAATGCCTTGAGATACTGCTTATATTTTTAGAATTGTAAATAATACAACAGAAGCAATAATAGTAGCTAATAATAGCTACAGTTTTTAAAAGCCGGATGGTATACAAAAGGTTCTACATACATGACCTCATTTAATCTTGCATCAATATTTTAAGGTTAGTTTTTCTAAAATCTATGTAAGAGAAATTTGGCTTAATAAGACTGGTGGCTCAGTTGGTTAAGTGTCCAACTCTTGATTTCAGCTCAGGTGATGATATAAAGCTTATGGGACTGAGCTCTGTGTTCAGCATGGAGTAGGTCTGATATTTTCTCTCTCCCTCTGTCCCTCCTCCCCCTTAAAATAAATACATCTTTTAAAAAATGGACTTAATAAGAAAAAGGAATGGGCTCAACATAGCTTGATGGTACTATATCCATGAGTTTAAAAGTTATGTGTACTACATCAAAGTCTGTGTTCTTAACTATGGCGTTCTGGAGCCTCCACAGCTAGATTCTGAATTCTGTGATGTTAGAGTCAATGCCTCTTATATCTTGGGATTCATCAGAGTGACTGAGTTTGAATTTGACAATTGAATCTTCCAATGAATATCTCTATCATTAGTCCACCCAGAAATAAGTGGGACTTTAAGAAACCATACTTCAGACACATCTGAATTAGGTTAGTGGCTTCTTAGATTAGAGATGTTCTTTTAGGAGAGTGAATTAGAGAGTACTCTCTGGCTCTGGACACTGACAATCTGACTCCTAACTCTGGCTCTAACCCATTGTAGTTATAAGACTTTGGGTAAGGGATTTACATGCTCAATGCCTCAGATTTTGATATATAAAATGGATAAAATAATAATACCTATTATTTATGTTGTTATGAGGATTAAATGAGAAGATTTATGTGAAGCACCTAGAACTGTGCCTGATAGATTAAGTGATCAAAAATATTCACAATCATCATCATTCTCTGGCCTTTGGAGATATTTCCATTCTTTATGCAGTAGAGAAATTTAATAGGCCATCATCTACTCCTCAGTAACTTTTCTACATGGAAAAAATGTCCTAAAGTGACAAGGCAGGGTCTGCTAGAGGACCCCAGAGTGAAAAAGCCAGACACAGAAAACAAAACAAAATTTAAAAAAGTGTTGAATAATACCTCAGAGTCTATGTTTGTGTTCAACTCCCACCCCTAGTGAATCTGATAAAAAGACTGGAGATGAAAATGGATCCTCTTTATGTTGAACTTCCAAAGAGCATTTGAGATTCGAGTCCTATATAAAATTTTCTCGTATGCATATCAGGAAGGGTATGTACCTACACATGTGTATGGTGTATGTATGTGTGTCAGCATTTCTTTTGCCTCCTAGAATCTTAAAATATGGCTTAGTGTTTTCTCCTTGTTTTATTTGCTTTGAATTGTTTTTTAATTATCTGTGCTACTTAAGATGCAACAGGAAGAGGTTTGAGTTGGCTTCTGTTTCAATGGCCTTGTCATTCAATTTGCACACACAGACACCTTTGACATGAAAATCTCCAAATGAAAAATCAAGATCTATTCAGTTTTTCATGTCTTATCAAGACTGTTTTTAACCCACCCCAAAAAAGTGAGAGTCCCAGAAAAGACTAAAAATAATTATGAAAAATTTTGACCCACATACAAAAACTCTGACACAAAATAACCAACCCAAATACCAGATTGAGAAAATTCATCACTTTTTCAAGCCATAGAAATACTGATTCATTTCTGTCTCTAAATCAACCAATGAATCATAAATCAAAACAATCTATTAACTGCCTATTGAAATTTTAGCCTTGAACTTTGTGAGGTAAGGAGTGGGAAGGGAGGAAAGAAGCTAGCCGTTATTGATCACTTGTGCCAGAAAATTTACTTATGGATAACTGTTCTGTGGGCCATTCTAGAAGAGGGTTAAGATAAGGTTAGGATTCCACACATCAATTTTCTCTGACCCTGCTCAATACAAAACCAGAAGAACTCAAATCTCCTCTCTTAAATTCCACTCCCAGGTAGTTCTGAGAATTTCTGATAGTGACTCATCTTCTGGGGAAGCACCTTTCATTTTGCCCATCACCCCATTTTGGCCCCTCACACTATGGCTGACTTCTCAGTTCCTCTTCTATTTTTGATCACCTCTTCACAATAAGACTTCTGATTATTTTAAGCTCTATCTACAATCACTCTCTTGACATTACTTTCCTCTTTATCTGCTTTATTCTCGTTGTCCATCATTCCACCTCTTATCCTCTCAATAACCTTATCTAAGAGGTCAATTTCTATCTTCAGCATCTTCCTTGACTCCCAGCTTCCCTTCACAACCTGCATCTAATGGAGCAGACAATCTTACATAAATATATGATGCATGAAATATATACATATAATATCCCCACAACATATAACCACAACTGTGCCTCACATTACCATTTTTTATGCTCTGCACTACAGCTAAGGCTTCCTAAATGGGCATCTCTCAATTTGATGACAACAGTTCTCAATAGTTTTTCAACCTATTTTATCCACATGACATTTATACTAATTTTTTTTAAGATTTTAAATATTTATTTGACAGATAGAGATCACAAGTAGGCAGAGAGGCAGGCAGAGAGAGAGGAGGAAGCAGGTTCCCCACGGAGCAGGGGGCCTGCCTGATGTGGGCCTTGATCCCAGGGCCCTGAGGATCATGACCTGAGCCGAAGGCAGAGGCTTTAACCCACTGAGACACCCAGGCGCCCCATTTATACTAATTATTAAAAACACAATCTGACTATGCCTTGCTTTCTCTTAAAGCCTTTTAGTGACGCCCGGTTTTATTTTTTTAATTTATTTTTTGTTTTTGTTTTTTTGAGGATGGAGTTCAAATTTTTTTCCCGACTGTCCTGCTAGCCTTATGTTTCATCATGCCACCATGACATAGTCCATTTGCTAACCACACTTAGGTTCTTTAAGTTACCTACAGATTCTATATTCTCTTTTCTTTTGCATCAGTGTACATTTCTTTCCTCCATCTAGAAAAGCCTTCTGTATGAACTGTCTCCTACCATCCTAAGGTTTCACATTCAACCAAGTTATTTCACAGAGGTGTTCTACGCTTACAGCCCACTCCCAAGCCTGTGTAAGATGTGCCTCCTATGTGTTTCCACAGCACCTGGTACATCCATTACCAGTTCCTACACTGCACCATCTGCAACTGTCTACTTCGCTCTACCTACCTCACGTAAAATAATGAGGCAGAAGTCATCATCAACATCTTGAAAGTGCCTGGCCTAGAAAGGATACTCTGTTGATATCAGGAGAATAAATGAGCAATATAAAGTGACAGTATCTGCTACCAAGGAGATGCCTCTACCAATGGAAATGATGCCAGTGCCTCTACCAACGGAAATGATGTTCCTGTAGAGGATGATAATACCATGACATCAGCACTGGTAAAACTGATGCCCAAAACTGAAAGTTCAACACTTGCTGAGCAGCCAGTGGCCCCACCACCACTGCGGTGGACACTGAGCTGGGAATCTACTCATGTAGTCTAGCACACGCCAGACTTGCCTCAGAACTTAAGTCTCCCTGTTTCCCGCCCCCCTCCTTATAATTCAGAAATGAGTCAATGGAACCTGGAATAGAGAATAGTAGAGTGACAGATGTAAAATAATTAATTTGCAGATCATTTCTCCTCTTGTAATCTTTGTATCTCTCTTGAAGGCCTCATCTTTTTCTTCCTAAAGTGAGTTTTTACTATGCAGACACCAGATTTATTACCAAATGGAAATAAATTCTCACTTGTATTAGGGGCATCTAGGTGGCTCATTTGGTTGAGCATCTGACTCCATCTCAGCTTAGGTCTTGATCTCAGGGTCACAAGTTCTAGCCCTGTGCTGGGCTCCATACTGGGTGTGGAGCCTACTTAAAAAAAAAAAAAAAAAAAAAAGATTAAAAAAAAATTCTTACTCTTTTAAAGCAACTGCATCCCTCTATAAACCTCTAGAAAAATCTTAAGGATGAATACAGGTTAGGCTCAAAATAAGCTCTAGGTGCATTCATTACAAATATGAGGAGTCACATACTATATAGTCTTCATCTTACAAACAGGGATAATGAACATATCTCCAGACCTTAAAATCATTCTTACATCCTCCTAAGGTAAAATAGAAAAGTTGCAGGGTATCAAGTAATATTTTATAGTGGAACAGTACCCACTAGAGAAGTTTTTAGGATATCTGTATACTAGTTTCTGATCTGCCTCTAATTAGCTGTGTGGCATTCAGCAAATTAAACACCCCTATAAGCCCATTTTCCTCATTTGTGAAACAAACTGGTTCTATTAGATAACTGGAAATTCCCTTTTTCTTTGCAAAATTCCATGAATTAGTGATCTCTCTCCTCAAAGATGCAACAATCTATTGAGAGGGAAAGCTTAGCAAAGAAATAACAATTACAATTTATCATATAATTAAGGGCTAATAAGAGCTCTTGAAATTAAAACTACAGATAGACTTAGGATAAGTGGAGTGATTTGAAAAATAAAAATGAGGGCCACCTGGGTGGCTCAGTTGGTTGAGCATCTAATTCTTGATTTCAAGTCAGATCACGATCTCAGGGCCCTGAGATCAAGCCCTGCGCCCTGCATCAGACTCCACACTCAGCAGGGGTGGTGGTGTCAGACTGAAATTCTTTCTCACTCCCCTGACCTGCCCCTCCCCCCACTTACACTCTCACTCACTCTAAATAAATAAAATCTTTAAAAATCCCATACAAGGGGCACCTAGGTGCCCTAGGGCTCAGTCGGTTAAGTGTCTGACTCTTGGTTTTAGCTCAGGTCATACTCTCAGAGTCCTGGAATACAGCCCCATGTTGGGCTCCACACTCAGCATGAAGTCTGTTTGAGATTCTCTCTCCCTGTCCCTCTGCCCCTTCTGCTCATTCTCTCTCTCTCTCAAATAAATAAATCTAAAAATAATTCCATAAAAAAGGAAGAAAAATAAAAATGAGAACAGGTGAGTCTTGAGTCAGCACTGAATGGAAACTAGAACAGGAAGGCACAGAATCTATAGCAATTAGTAAGTGTCTAAAACAGACCTACATGTTAGGGTCTACCCTGGGTCTAATTTGGCCAGGGCCCAGAAAAAAGTGATGAATATAAATAACAATGAAGTAACTTGTCACGTATTAAAACAAAAGATTCAGTTTAAAGATTTAACATAAAGTCTCAGTCCTTAAATTGGCAAACCTTCATCTATCGGGAAACTCAGCTATACAGAATGACATAGGCCTGTGGACTCTGAATAGTGACAACTTTACTGTAATAATAATAACCACAGTGCTGGCAAAGGAAAAGACAGATGGGCCCAACTTCTAGGCCTTACCATCACTCCTCCTGATTACTCTTGCTTATTTTGAGCATCGACAAAACGGTGGGGCCGTTATCATAGATCTTTGCATAGCATTGATTCAAGTGTGTGTTGAAACAAGACTGCTACTGTGTAATTCATTTATATCACTGGCTCATACCTGCCTCTTCTTCCCTTCCTTCGATCTTACATATCTCCAAGATGAGCATTTATCTTACTTTGCTCTCCTGTTCCTCTTCTGTTGTCAGTTTAGCAGGTGTTCTTTTCAGATTGCTTTCATTCTTCATTATTCATTTTGGGTCCCTTTCTACTTTTGTGTCCATTTTTATCCTTCCCTTCCCTTCCTGTGTACCTCAGGCGCCAGAGCCATCAATTTGTCAGAAATGTTTGGTGCTATTTGTTTGTGGTTATTTCCCCCTTAAACTAGGGCTTAGAAAATCCACCTGGTGAGCCGTTTCTTGTTTCTAAAGGGAGAAAGGTTCTCTAAGCTTAGAAGTTAGAAATCAGGACTGTCATTTTTCTTCACACCTGCTCCAGGCCTGCTCCAACCGTTCTTCTTCAGTGGCCCTGTTTGGTTCTGAATGACATCACCACTTATTTTTTCCAGCAGTAAATTTAGCTGAAGTGCTTTTGACACTGTGTGGTCCCTGATTTTCCTGTTCCCAAAGGTCAGCGGTTCCAGTCACTATAGGCTTATTTAGCATCTGCCAAGTTGTTAGTGCTGGGAATCAAACAAAAGTATTTAAATATGTATACAAATTCATTTCTTAATGCATTTTAAATTACTGCTCATGGAAAGACCTTCCTAGAGAATCACCCCTACCCTTTGCAAAGTGATTCAAAGCCTACCACCTGGCTCTGGCTCATTAGATGATCTCTCAAAACATGCTGTTTCAACGGCTTTGGGGTAGGAAGATATGACCCATCAGCATCAGAGAATGATGGTGACATTGTCTAGGCATGGGAGGGACAAAAGCCTCAGAATCAGTAAAAAGCTCTCAATTCAATTTTCATCGCTATAGCAAAAAAAGATAAATAATTTTTTTAAGAAAAATAGTGAAACCAAAACTTTGTGACAGGAAACACAAAGTATGTCAATATAGATGACCTCTTGCTGGGAGCTACACAGAAAGCCTTAAAACAGTGGCTACCTGGACCCAGTCCTATTAACAGTCTGTATGCTGCAGCATTTCTGAAACCTGTCCTGACATCCAGTTCTAATTGAGTACTTTATTTTTCAGTTTAGTCAACTACTTTAATAGGGCCCCCAGCTCGTAGACATTTTTTGCCTTCTGATCTGAATATATGCAGCTGCATGAACTGACAACAAAACTTTCCATTTTAAAGTAAAGATTTCCAGGCGCCTGGGTGGCTCAGTGGGTTAAAGCCTCTGCCTTCAGCTCAGGTCATGATCTCAGGGTCTTGGGATCAAGGCCCTCATCCGGGTCTCTGCTCAGCGGGGAGCCTGCTTCCCCCTCTCTCTCTGCCTGCCTCTCTGCCTACTTGTAATCTCTGTCAAATAAGTAAATAAAAACTTTAAAAAAAATAAAGATTTCCAATCTCTTTTCTTCTTTTCAATCTATTTTTTCTATTTTACTGTTTAAGTAAACATTCTGAGGGGGAGAAAGAGTTTGTATATTGTCTGATCCAGAATTTGGCTTTTCATTATTTAGGGATTTCTGTAGGGTATGTATAAAGTTATCTACAACTCTGGACATTTTTCATTTCTTCTGTTAACAATCAATTCGTAGATTTTTAAAAAATAAAATTTCAAAACATCACTCCATCCTATCCAGTATTTCTGTAGTTTCAACTTCACTTCCTTAGCTTCTGTCTTTAAAGCAGCAGCTTCAATACTAGGTGCTTAACTTTTTAACTTTCCTACAACTCCTTGAAAAGGTGTCTAATGTAGTATCATGAAGCAGTACTTGTAAACTCTTTTTTTGTAAAAGCACACAGACACTTATCTTTTACTATCTATGAGAGTTCTTTCATGTTTCTTTGCCTGAGTTAGTCAGAAAAACAAATGTTTTATCACTATCACTATTCAATAAAACATCAGATACTTTGATAAAAATATATCAGATATTTGAGCAAAATTTCATTACAACATTACAGAATTTTCACTCTCTCCTGACTCACTTTTTCTGTTAAGACCTCATGGGACATTTATCCCAGTTATAATTTCTTTTCACTGGACATTTGCTCATCCATCCTTAAAGAGTGTAGGACACAGCACTTCAATGAGTTTTTCATGCAGACTCCTTAACCTATTCATATTTTGTATCTAAAAGAGCATGACCTACAGAATGTCTGCTGGAAAATGGTAAGAAAGCTCATAGAGTTATAGAAACTGATTAGTTTATAGTTCAGTCATTTATTAGGATACTCCAAAACCTATAGCGCTCCAAGAGCTGGATGGGTTTTTTTATTTTCATCTTCAGGTATTACATTTTCTATATGCAAAAATAATGAGAGATCTACCAAGATCGTATTGGATGGTATCTGACCATTGGAGTGTTGACTGAATAGATATTTACATTGCTAGAATTACAAAAGTAGTTCTAGAAGGAGAAAGCTGGATTTAAGAACATTGGAGTTAGTAACTTGGATTTTTTTCATAGTAGTTCGTACAACACTGAAAAAAGAAAAGTTTAAAAGTATTTTTTTAATTACAAGTGTAATATGGGCTTAAGAAAACATTCAAGCAATAGAGAAAAAGTAATCTCTCATCACCCTGCTGAAAATCCCATTTACAATCCTGAATATTTGAAAAGATGGATATTAAGAGTGCCTTCCATAGCTTTTCAGACACGTTTATTCACTTATATTTTTCTAAAAGAAACAGTTCATACCATGCATACTGTTGAGAAAATGGTCTTGTTAATTTTTAGTTTAGTTTCACTATAATACATAGAACTCTATTCCTTTTGTTATGTAGCTCTAGACCATTCCCCACTGGGGATGTGCTCTAATGAAGCTTTCCCTTCCCACACTGATGAGCAAATAGGTTGTCTCTAATTGTGCATTATTTCAAAGAATGTGGAGTTGAAAAGTCTTGCCCATTTCTGTAGATATTTACATAGGACAGACATCTGAAAGTACGATTATACAGCCAATTTTTATGGCTTTAAATGGCTTTCAAAAAAGGCTTGACAATTTACTGTCCTGCCGATAATGCACAAGGTGCTTATTCGATGAAATTAAATATTATTATTCGTTTAACTTTTGGCAATCTAAGATTTAAAATGCTATCTTATTATTTTTGTTTTGTGATTATCTTAGCCATATATTTAATGCACATTTACATTTATTTTTCCTTTGAAATACCTCTTCAGGTAAATTTTTATTCTTGAGGGTTTTTTCCTTTTTATATTTCATTTGTGTGAGCTTGTGCAATTAGAGAAATTCATCATTTAAAACTATTAAAAAGTGTTGCATGAATTTTTTCCAAATCTGTCATTTATTGTTGAACTTTGCTCTTAGTATTGCCATTCTGAAGTTTCTATTTGTATTTGTCAATCTTTTCCTTTAGGGCTTCTGTAGACAACTTAGAAATAGAGGTCCTCCTAGTATTAGTTAAAAATATACATTTCAATAGGCAGGATTTTGAAAATTGCTTTTTTCTCTTTCCAAAATAACACGAAGTCTAAAAAAATGTATTTCTATACACTAAAAACTGAAAATAACTTGTAACTGAAACACTGCTTGACCCAGCAACAACTCCTCTATTTTGCTGATAGGAGAGGGGAGGAGAGAAACCTATTCTGTGGGTGGCTTGAATATAAACATTAGGCTACCAGATGAACGCATTTAGTGTTGGCTTCCCCTCAGGGTTAACCGTCCACAACACTGCATCCCTCCAGGCAAGTGATTTTGTCACAAAACCTTATGTTAGTAGGAATTCAATTATAGTTTACAAAGGTTATGTGAAAAAAATGTGAATGCAGCTGAAATGTTTTATATCCTCAATTCAGATAAATGTAAATGCAGCAGGGGGCCCAGGCTTATAGACACAATGACCTTATGGTCAACTAGTGTGCATTTTGACATCTGTTTCTGATCACAGGGCCATGAGGTGGGACCCAATTCCTTTTCAAATGCTAAATTGTTTAAACTCATTCTTATCCTTTTTAAGTCCTCAACTATTAAATAAATAGGCCAATAGTCCCCTTGTTTTTAATCTGTGTGGGAATAAAGCATTTCTTCTGCCAGAGCCTTTCCAATCCCAATCCCTTAAGGTTTAATCAGAAGGACAAAGGACTAGATCCAAAGTCAAGAACACGAAGCTAACTAGCGAAGAAAGTACTGAAACCCGTTCTCGTTTTTGTACACACAAAAAATTTAGACGACAGAGAGATAGAGAGATAGATAGATAGATATAGATAGTACTCCCCGAAGGCCAAAACGTATTTGAATTTGTGTCAAAGAACTGTATGCCACTATAATACTCTTAGAATTGTTTTGGGGAAGCTATTTTTGTGGTCCCAGAGTTATGGAATTTAAATAATTATAACAAATTGATCTTTCATTTGCACTTATAATCATTTTCAGAAAGGATTAGACAGTAAATTTGTAATATTTTATGTCATAAAGTTCAAGGAAATGAGAAACAAAACAAAAAAAGTACTAGAAATCAGAAAAGATCTTACTTACTTGCTTACTGGGGGTTGGAAGGAAGTGGGTCATGTTTTTAGAAGCAATTTTAAAAAGTACATAGATTTCCCGTCCCACAATATAAACATTTCTAGTACAAACTGGGGAAATGTTTCATGACTAAATAATGTGTATCATGCTTCTATTTTAACTCCTATATTTTACCTATTTTACCATACACTTATTTCTTTATTGGTAAGGCCAAAATTTTTCTTTGAATAAAATGTGAAAACCAAGAAAGGCACCCACAAGCTTTTCCTTTGAACTTTTCAGGTGTTGGAAGTGGATGAACTACAGACTTACATATATTTGTTGGAACTCAGGCAGCCACCTTTACTTTAGGGGAAAAGAAATCAACTTAGAACCTTCTAGATAGAAACTTTGCCCTTTTGCTGCTGCCTTTCATCTTAGAAAACAAGTTAAAAGGTACTACTGGCCAGGTTAATTGACTTACAAGTGTGTCTTTTTAATAAGTGTCATAAAGTATGTCAGCCTGCTGAAACTTGCTTTCAGTGCGTTTTTTAAAAAACTGTTGTCAACCAGATTAAAGTTTATTGTTCGCATGTGCATTTGGTTTTCAGGTGGTAATGAAAGACACTGAATTGATTTGCCATGCGTAAAGAAAAAGGGGTTGTGTCCTTTGCTCTCTCTCAATGTGCCTTTCCTTCTGGTGTCTCCTCTGAAAGGTCCTGCCAGCAGACCTTGTCCAGCTCTGGACTTTTCCACTTGCAGAACAGCTCTCACAGTCTTTGCTGTGTCTACACTGAGACTTTCTGGAGGACGAAGAGAGTGACTATAGAGTGTTACCTCGCTGTGCCCATTAATTTTAAAATTGAGTATTTTGAATAAAATGACTTTAAATGAGTCCTCTTTCCCCCCAAGGATTTAGATCATTTTAGAAAGAAGTATTTTCTTTTGGTTTTAGTTGGCAGATGTTCAGTGTTCATGTAGAGCCAGCATGGCCTCCTTGCCCTTCAAGTCTCAATCCGACCTTTACAGCTCCACGTTCCCCTGCATGACTGCTTCACAAAAGGACCTAGAACAAGATTTTGGTGAGCAGACTCAAAACACGTGACTTGCCAAACACCTTGTTGTTTTCCAAATTTCAGAAACATGGGAAGGATATATAGGGAAGTCTCTAAGCAGTCACTGACTAGACAACTTTACCCTTTACCTGACCAGTTCTACATACAATCATTCTGGAATTCATAATCTCAAAAAACACTGTTACTGTGATTCTATATACACATTTATGCTGAAGCTTAGCTTTCTCTCTCAATCTGACATAAAGCACGTCTATAAATGAGTAACCTGCAGAACTCGGCAAGGAGCAAGAAGATGATGGTGTAGCTTGTCCTCAATCTTAGAAAAGTCTCTGCCCAATAATCCCTTCACTTCCTCACTCAACTATGCCCATGTGAAGAATACCATAACCAAACAAAAGTATTTCTACCCAAGCTACAAATGCTTGATTTCTCCCCTGATGTCAGAAATACCATCATTTGGGATTTGATGTATTTGTCATTTTACTCTCTAACTTTAGAACCTAAACACCATGAAAATGCGAGCTTTTGCAACACTTCTATGTCCCTATTGCCTGACATAATTTAGACTTCAGTGAATACTAAAAGGAAAAAAAATTAGTCTTTTACCGTATGTTAATTATTCCTGAACAACACTTCTTTGTACCAAATACTCTAATGTGAAGAGGTTTGTTCCATACCTTTCATCTCTGCAGGTGAAAACAGGGCTGCTGCCACAGGATGAAACTGGATGCTGGGAAAGGGCTATGGGTCACACACAAGTGGCAGATTGCAGAGATAGAGTGACCAACTTCTCAGCGTTACTAAGGAAGACAGTAGCTTTTGAGTAGTATTCAGGTCACATAAAGGGTAGGGGTTAAAAAGCAGGTAGCCCAATTGAAATGTTACACATAGGAAGTAACAGCAAGTACAACCATGAACTAAGTTGGGAAAGAGAGAGAAGACAAATGGAAACAGGAGGAAGAAATACAGGGCTTGGCAGTGTTGGAAGAAACTACAGTCCCTCTAAAGTAGTTGTCCTATAGAGTAGCTGGAAATAAGACTGAAAATTTTTAGAACTAGCACCTAGTAAGCATTGAAAATGTAATTTTTAAATTGACCCTGTATTCTCCAAAGCCCTTACATCTCCAGGTTTCCTTTCACTCTGTGGAGTTTCTCTGTTGAGTGTGTGTGCATGTCTGTATGTGTGCATCCGGAGGGTTAGGAAGAACACACTCAGGTAAAATAGCTCTCTTTGTATTGTGATTTTTATGAAACTATGCTGATGAAGGGCCTGATTCTGCCCCATGGGCATTCTGCAGCCCGCACATTAATATAAAATTACCCCACCTATACAGCTTTGCTGCCATCTAAAACCAATCCTCTTCCTAGGTTGGTAGAACATCTGAAGAGCCCTACAGCAGCACAATGCTCAACTCAGCACCAAGCCAGGCTTACCTGTTCTATGTTAGTCCCCTAAAATTTCTCCTAGTCCCCAGGCCAAGGGCTCTTCCAATTTACTCTATCTAGACCCGGTTTCATTGCTTTTCACTCAAACCCTGTGCTCAGAAGCTTCTCTTGAGAGTCATCTGTAGCTTCCCAACATTCTTGAAACTAATCACTATGTTTCCTGTTAACTGCCAGTCTCTCAGTGAAAAGCCATGCTAAATCCCACCTCTGCTCCCTCAACGTAGTCTTCTCCTTGACTAAAACCCTGCACAGCTCTTCATTCTTCCAAAGCCAGCCGAGCTATTAGGGTCTTTGTTGACAAAATTTGATTTCTTGTCTGTTATTTATTTTCTATTTCTCATAGCAAAGGGTCATAAATGTATAAAATGTTCATAATGGTTTGTAGTTCCTATTGTCTTTTCTCAAGGTAGTCTCATTTGTCCCTAATACCATCCCTGGGAAGTGGGCTCAGCAGTGCTGATATTTCCATTCTGGGATAACATCCTCATGGCAGGGAGGTGACTTAGTCAACTCCAGCAAATGGTTTTTCTGACCCTGCTCGACAATTCTGATTCAGGAAGGGTCACAACATGGGATGATGTTACCTAGGGAAGGAGCATGGAAGAGATGACTTTCAAGCAGCTCCTTGAAGGAATCAATAGAACAGCCTAAGTGGGATAGCAACATAGAAAGGAAGTGAGTAGCTAGCCACGGGGTCTGAGAATAACAAGTATGGTGGAGGGGAACCTTTTGGGAGTTTGGGATTGTTGGGGAAGTGGGAAGAGGTGGGAGTGGATAAATCTACCTTCTAAGTGCATTTGTGCATGTGTGTGTATACACATATTTATGAGGTTGGGGAGAATTTGTGAGGGACAGCATTAGGAAGGGTCCCAGAACAGCATTCCTTTCACAAACTCTTCAACTGGCAGCAAAGCAGAAAGCAGAGCTATCATGGAAACAGCACTAGCCTTGGAACCAAAAGATCTAGCTGCTTTTCAGAGTGGCCACTTAGAAGCTACACAGCATTTGGCAATACCACTTTCCTGACACACCCTATGAATCGTGACATAAACCTGGTAAAGTAGTTATTTCAGCAGTGTATACAATTAAAAGGGGGTTCAACATGAAAAGAAGATGGCATGTTTGAAAGTATAGTGTAAGTTACAAAGAGCTCTATAAAAACAGTATTTTATTCTCATATTCAGAAGTGTCAATAGAAAACCACGGTGGAAAATCTAGCACATATGTGTATATGTAAGTGGACACATCTCCAGAAGGGACACTGTTGAAGTCCATTGTCCCTTTACCCTGGGCTGAGAAGTTGATCCAAAAATCCCCTTGATCACTATGAGGTCTCCTCCCTCATCTCACCCCAGGAGGCCCTTTGGGTGAGGTCCCTCAGGATACCCATACTCTTCTTGCCTCCCCCTATAACTCCCCCCAACCTTCATAGAAAACAAAGAGTCCTGCTTGTTGTTCCTTTCAGAATACCACCAACATAGCCAATTGGAAGCCACATGAATAATTTAACCTCACAGCAGGGAATGGACAGGATTGGAAGATATAGCAGCTTCCCCAAATTAATAAAGGCTTTTATAGAGCCATAAACAGCCATAATTCAATCATTTTAAAAAGGGCATCGAACACAATGCTTATTAAAGCCTGGGTGTTACTGAGGTATACACAGAAAGGCCAAGAATGCTCAGTCAGCAGCAGTGGCCCCAATGCACACCCACCCCCTCCACGTGACATGCAGACAACCTGACCCAAGCATTTAAAAAGCAATATTTAGTGATGATTCTTCCCTGACTGACTCAGTCAGGGAAGAGTACTAATAAAGAGGATGACTGAAACAAGGGAGGAATGTTTTCTCTAATAACATTACATGGTTGTGGTTACAGTGAGAAAGCCACATATTCCTGGATACACATTTTTTCCCCCTTTAATCTAGCCAAGCACTGTGGAGGTGAATTTGTTTGGGCAACCCTATTCCTCTTTTAGCAACTTAAACAAGGCAATTGCTTTCTCTGTTTCCTCACACGGCAGGGATGGCACCAAGTGTGTACTTCCAGATGAAATATTCCAGTTTCAAGATACTATGTTTCCATAGTCACTGTCCACAGTGGTTCAGCATGCCCAGCCATTCATTTGGATGGCCTGTATATAACTGTAAGTTCTCCAGAATAAGACTGGGCCAGGCACACTGTGCTCAGAACTTAGAACTGAAGACCAAGGTATCACAGTTTGTGCCCAAAGGTGGTCCCCAAGAGAGTACAAATGGGGCAGACAATGAGCTGCTTCAGTCTAGAGAAAAGGGTACCTTTTTACAGAACTTCCATATGGAAGAAGAGGGATTCTTTTTCTGTCACCGTAGATGCTAGCAGTGACTCTGATCTGGTCACTCAGATCTATGCTACTCCTGTTGCATAGTCCTCAGAGCTCTCACATGTTAAGTGAGAGTTAAGTAATTTCTCTTGCCAGCCCACAGTAGCAAGGCTGCTTTTCTGAGGGGCAGAGAAAAGGAGTAGGAAAAGGGCAGGTTAGAACATGCCTCTTCTATTGAAGGGAATACAAGTTTCGGACCTCAAGCAACTCAGCAGGTTTGGTCCAAGCATGCCTTTCTCTGCCGCATTTCTAACTAAGCTATTTACTGGTGCAAGTGTCCCAGGACTACCAGAGCAGATACATTGTTAACAAACAAAATGTAAGTAAATAACTAACCTCATAGCCAGAATGGGCTCTCAGGGACTTGTCCGACTCACACAGCTTCCATGAACTTTGTTCTTCTAGCTGCTTTCCCAAAGCATAAGGGGATATGTCTTTGGGTACCACTGGTACTAAGTGATCTTCCCATTTGCCTAACCTCAAGTGACAAAGTGCTGGTCCTCATATATCACAGTCTTTCCCAGCAAGGATTAGGTCACACTGGGCCGAGGTTTTACTAATGAGATCATGCATAATCAATAAGGGTCGGCTGACATCTTGTCAACTCCATCACTGTCACCGGGGGGGCTGAGGTAAGGCAATCAGGAAGGGAGACTTGTCAACCACCTGGAATCTGAACAGATGGGCAGCACTGGATGGAGCTGCTATCCCCCTAAAGAGGCCCAAGTCTTATTAGCTGAGGAGATAGGTCATACATTCATTCATTTATTCATCCCTTCCTTTGCCCATCCCACACATAGCACAGTGTCAGATCCTATCTGTACAGCACAGGATGACACAGTAAAGGACCCCATGCATTTGGAGCTTCCCTTGCAGCACCCCCATTCTACTGAGGGTGTTAAGAAACAGTGAGAAAAGAGGAAAAAGAAAAAGCAAGTAAGAAAAAGAAAAAGAAACAGAAAAAGAAAGGGAAGGAAAAGGAAGAAAAAGATGCACAAATAATCTCAGATAATGTTATACATGCAGAGAATTAACAGTGCAACACGAAGTATAAAGACGCAAGACCTTGGTTCGAGAGGTCAGGAAAGAACGTGGACCTCTCTCTCTTCAACTAGCCACATATTCTGTTCTGTTCTGCTCTTATCAGTCACAGTCTAAATTGTTGTGATTCTGAACAACAGGATAAAGCCAAGCTTGCTCACATTAATGAGCAATGAGCTCTCATTGATTTGTCACTGGATTCATGAAGCTTGTAATGGACCACACCATTTCTTAATTCAAAATTTAAATTTGACTCTCATCAACTACATAGAATTCTCAGACTATTTTATTGGGTCATGGGGGTATTATATTAATGAATATAATTCAATAATTTGTAAGTGTTTACATTCAATAATTTGGAATACAAAATAAAGTCAGATTTCTTAGTAAGTCTTAACATCAAATCCCAATTTTACTTATTGGGAAAACTCCTCTTTTTTCTCCTTGAATCAGCTTCATTTACATTCTTAAATTCAAGTGACTCATTTTATCCAAATACAAAGATCTTATGGAAAAAATTCCAATGTGGAAGAGAAGGATGAGTGATGTTTGTTTTCCTGGCATTAGTACCTGACTCGCATAGGCCTGAGCTCCTCCTATTACCACTTATTTCCATTGCTGGCAAAATTAAGTTACTTATAGCTATAGGACTGGGGTCCCCATTTTCTTGCTGACTGGTGGCCAGGGCTCACTCTCATCTCTCAGATCCTCGGCACATGGCTCTCTCAACAGCATGGCAGCTACTCCTTCAAAGTCAGCTGAAGAATCTTTCTCCAATCACATATGACAGAGTGTTACATAAGAAAACATAATCATGGGATTAACTATCCCATCACTTTTGTCAGCTATCTTAACCTATCTTAACCCAACTGAATGACTATCTTATCATATTCACAGGTCCCACTTACACTCAAAGGGAGAGAATTCTACATGGCATGTACAACAAGGGTCTGGAATCTTCAGAGACATCTTAGAATTCTTCCTATCACAAATATACACAGTACTGTTCATATATATCTCATAAGGGCATAAATCAATGAATTTTTTACAAACTAAACACACATATACTCACACCCACATCAAAAAAAGAGAATATGAGCAGCACCTCAGAAACTCATCTTTTTTTTTTAAGATTTTATTTATTCATTTGAGAGAGATAGAGAGACAGAGAGAGAGCACAAGCAGGGGGAGAAGCAGAGGGAGAGGGAGAAGCAGACTCCCTGCTGAGCAGGGAGCCCTACGTGGGGCTCGATCCCAGGACTTGGAGATCATGACCGGAGCCAAAGGCAGACGCTCAACCATCTGAGCCACCCAGGCACCCCCAGAAACTCATCTCTTATTTCCTTCTGTTCTCTACCACCACCCCAAGGTTAAGTAGTTGCCATCCTGACCTTTAATTACAGAAATAGGCTTTGCGTTTTCTTTTTGTTTGTTTATACATGTAAATACATACATAATTTGAATCACACAGTATGCGCTCTGTTTCTGGCTTCTTTTCCTCAAAATAAGCTCACAACACTATTGTGTAAATATTTTCACTCTACTATTGATAGGCATTTGAATGTCCAGCTTGGAGTTACTACAAATATTATTGCTGTGAACATTCTAGAACATGTATGTTGGCAAACATTTAAGTACAATTTCTAAGTTAGATTTCCCTGGCTTCAATCTCAATTTTCCCCTTGTGATCTGAGGCCAGTTATTTATATTCTAGGTTACCTTTCTTAATCTTTGAAAAGCAGGTTATACCACTTTCTCATAATGTATGTGTGTGTGTGAGCAGGGAGGTGGATTTAACTCAATATGTACTCATCTAGGCACTGGAGATACAGCAGTCAACACGGTAGACAAAATGCACGTCATTACGGAGTTGCATTCTAGTGGCACAAAGGAAAAGGGAGTGGGTGGGAGAAGATAATAAAAGAGAATAAGCAAAAAATAAAGTACAAGGATATGTAAGAAACATATATGAAATGTTAGGGAAAGGCTAAGGAAAGAGATGAAGCAACAAAGGCAGGTTTGGAGTGTTAGGAAGATTATGTTAAATTAGTTTGTCAGGGATGCTATCACTGAGAAGGTGACATTTGAGCAACGACCGAAAAGAAAAAAAAAGAGAGAGAAGAAAATTCGTAAATATCTGGGAGAAGAATGTTACTGGCCCTGAAACAAGGATATGTCTAGGGCATTTGAGGAATGCAAAAGCTAGAGTAGTATACAGAGATCAGAAAGGATAAGGGGGTACAGAAAGATCAGTGTGAAGATTGAATAGGGTCTTGTGAGTCCCTCTGAGTCTTCCTCTGAGTGAAATGAGAAACTGCTGGGGGGTTTGTGCAGAAAGAATTATGTTTTAACAGCATCAACGGAAGCTCTCATGAGAATGCATTATTACATGGAGCATGAAAAATAAACAGAAAGTGAAAGATGGGGATGAAAAACATGTAAGGAGTAGACATATATATATATATGCTTATTAGTATGTGTGGATGTGTTGTGTGTGTATACATGTGTGTGGGAGCTCATCTTATGAATATAAACCATAAGAGTTAATGTTGGGAAGGCTTTCCAAAGTAAGTAAAGCTTTGGATGTGTATCTGAATTATAATTTGGATAAAGGGATAAGACATGGCAAGATAACAGACTCACTGTTAAACGTAAAGTCTTAATGTCATTCTCCTTGAACCATTTAAGAAATGAAACACACTATAGTCAAGAGATTTAGTCATTCTATGTTTCCATGATGTGATTCCTCCAGAAGGGACCAAATTTCTACCAAAGGGGAACATATTTAGTTAATAAACCAAAATCTACCTGTGTTACCACTGAAACCATAGATCATATCCATCATGTTCATTGTCAACCTCGTTATCACGATTTTCAACTGTGTAAAGACATTAAGAAGTATGATACATGGGAGAATTTTTTTTTTAAGATTTTATTTATTTATTTGACACAGAGAGAGAAATCACAAGTAGGCAGAGAGGCAGGCAGAGAGAGAGGAGGAAGCAGGCTCCCTGCTGAGCAGAGAGCCCGAAGCGGGGCTCAATCCCAGGACCCTGAGATCATGACCTGAGCCAAAGGCAGAGGCTTTAACCCACTGAGCCACCCAGGCACCCCATGGGAGAATTATTTTTTAAAGTAATTTCATTCCACTTATTTCCACAGGTGCTAGATATCCTTCTTATATTTCTAGCCCACCCACATCCTTTAAATTTTTCAAGTACTTGAGAGTACACCTCACACCTCACACTCCTCCATCTCCTGTCTTTGTTTGTGTGGTTTTGAATCCTGGGATTCTATTAGGATGACTATAGTCAGCATGCATTTCTCACATTTGCCAATTAGATGCTATATTCTAGTTTTTCATAGTAAGAGGTTTTCATGACTACATTGATAATGTTCTACTTGCTTCACTTATGGCATATTTTGCATTCTTAAAACTAAACTTTTTAAGAAGCACATTAACTTTTTTGAGATCCTATTTCCCCAAATACACCTTAACATTTCTTATCTGAATATATTATGATCAATCAATCAATCTTATATTGATCTTATATTGATCACATGTAAGGTTTAGCTCCAGCCCCAACATGGTCCAGAATAACTTCTCCCTTCCATGGTTGTTAAGAGTCATATGTAAAAGCAGCTCTGCTTTCACAACATGTGTATAGTGTACCCCAGTGATTCCATATGTGGTGCTCTGTCTTTATGAACTTTATGAAGGCAATTTACATTTTTTTAAAATTAATGCTCTCTCCTTTGATTAGTCCATCATAGCTGGGAAAAAACTAAAAGGCTTTTCTTCTCCTCTAAATCTCAGGTGCACGGCCTCATGCCAATGGTTGATGATCACTTATCATTTCCACATTTACTTTTCAGACATTATGCCCTTTCTCATCCATTTTATTCTAATCAATCAGTGCACATGTGTATACCACATATATCTTCCCTTTAGTTTCACTGCCTGTCAGTCACGTGTCAAAAGGTTTGGCTGCTGAGTGGCCCCTCTAACAGTGCCCGGGTTTCCCTAAAGGCCCTCACACCACAGAATCTTAAAATATCTACACTGACCCCACCAAGTATGTCCTGGATCCTCATACAGATTCTGCTTTGTTAAAGCATGTTAGTGATGAATATAGCACATTGCAATGAGGAGTAGAGAACTGGTGTATGTGAATTGGTATCTATATATAAGGTCTTCTCCCTTGCAAAGTCAGAGGTAAAACCTTTCCAGCAAACAGGCTCCAGTCAGCATTTGGGTGGCAATTAAACTATTTCTAAAAAAATTACAATAATAATTTTGTAGAATTAATACACAATGGATTCAAAAATTAACAATTTCAGTTTTTTATTCAGGTGATTATTATTGTGGCATACAACTGATTTTTTTTTTAAGATTTTATTTGTTTATTTGACAGAGAGAGATCACAAGTAGGCAGAGAGGCAGGCAGGGAGAGAGGAGGAAGCAGGCTCCCCGCTGAGCAGGGAGCCCAATGCGGGACCCAATCCCAGGACTCTGGGATCATGACCTGAGCCGAAGGCAGAGGCTGAAACCACTGAGCCACCCAGGCGCCCTACAACTGATTTTTTTAAGCCAGTCAGCCAAGCTCTGATAAGTTCTAACATGGTTATGTCACACTTGAAGTGCTCAGTTTGAAAAGCCACATGGAGAGGGGACATGGGAAAATCTAGAGTGAATCTTCAGACAATGCCTGAAAACCACTTCATATATGGAATAAGGGAGAAGACAGAGTGCTTAATACTAGGTCTATGATGTCTTCTTCAGAATCCATAAGTTATCATTTGGAAGAGAACAGAAATTTATTTTAATTTATTTCAAAGAAAGAACCTATTCATTCATTCATTCATTCATCCATTCATCTGAAATTTATGATCACTAAATATGCAATAAACAGTAATCCAGGCACTTGGATTACAGTAGGAAACACAAGAAAATAAACAAAAAATAAAATAAAATTCCTTCCCTGGTGGCATTTACGTTTTAGCACCAGGAAACTTCAAATGATGAGAAAGAAAAGCTGGGGATGGGGTCAATGAAATAAGGCCTTCTAAGCCAGTGTTTGGACTTCGAACCTAAGTGACTTGATACACTGAAAGGTTTTGAGCAGAGTGGTGCCACAATCTGGCATATTTCATTTGATCATTCCTGATGCTGAGTTGAGACTAGACTACACAGAGACAATAGGAGACCAGTTTGGAAGCTTTGGCAGTAATCAGGAGAATGATGGTGGTAATAAATTGTACCAGATGGTGACAATGGCCATGATGGACTGACAAGGTGTGGTGTGTAAAACCAAGAAGAGTAAAGATGACCACAGATGGTTAAAGGATAAACTGTAGGGCAGAAGTTTTAGAATCAGAGCAAGTTTGGAAGAAAACTCAAAGGTCTCCTAGACCATAATGAAAACAACTCTTAGGAAAAAAACCAAAATGCTATACTATATTCTAAACATATGAATAACAGTAAAACATGAACAGTTCCCTTAAGGAGATGATATCTATTGGGGAAGAATAAAAATGCAATGTGATAGTAGAGTGAAAAGAGGAGCCATGTAGCCCCAAATGAGAAAATACTATTTATTCACTCTAGGAGCCTAGACATTTTAATAAACCTCTGAGTCTTGGTTTTCTCATTTGTAAAATGTAAAAAACATTTTTTATCTTATTTACTCATAACACCCAGCACTCACCCTCTAGCTTCTGCCACTCCTCAGAAGTGCTTTTTTCCCTCATCCCTCCATATCTCTTCCATCTCCCACACCTACCAGGAGCAGGCCCCCCCAGTCCCCATGCTTTGCTCACCCACTTCTAACTTCTACATGTAGATTCTCTCTCTGCCTCCTTGCTACATGTGAAACTGGGCCTGCCTCTGATACTTCCACTTCTCTGGAGCCATTCTGTAATCCACACACTCTTTCTCAGTCCCCTAAACAAAAAGGGTTCAATCAGTTTATCACTTACTCTGAAGTGAGACTGAAAAAAAATCCCCAAACAATCATCATTTCTCAAGAATTTACTTTAAGACATCTCACATTCCCAATGTTCTTTGCTGATGGCCAGCAACTGGCCAGAAGCTGCTACTACTTCCATTAATGCCTTCAGCACATTAAGTCTTTATCCCTAGGCAGAGTGACTCTAGATGTTATCAACTGTACCTCTTCGCTTTTCTTCATGGGCTTTGCACTTAGCAGGTGGTCACTACACATTTGTTGAATAAATGAATCTTAACATTCAAAGTCTTTGAGTTCATCTTGGGTGGTATCAGAATTTATATTAGGGACTCCTCTTTACTCCTTAGCTGTAGTATTTGATTTTACTGGCTTTTAAAGGGCATCATTTCCAGTCTATTTCTGCCTCACATGTCTATTGGTCCAACGTAAATATCTGAATTAAAAAATTTTCTGAAGGTACGTAACATTTGTCCTCAAGTTTAAGGGAAAATAAAGTAAAATTAAAATAAAATGAGCATTTCTCATCACCTCATGTACCTCGATTCTAAGACCATCTTTTAACATGTTAGACTCGCTGGACAGCAGTCCCACTCTAGAATCCCATTAAAAGCAATCTGTAAGGGGAGAGCTGTCTAGGACACAGTGCCAAAAGCATCCTGTTTTCCATGTGACAGGTTAGGAATAAGCAGCTTCTGACTGAGTAGAATGATCTTCACGGACTGTCAGAACTCATAAAACCAGCAAAATGAGAATAAACAAAGATGATTTTCAATGTCGAGACTAAAATTTTCTGATGTTAAATATCACTCTTCACAATGACACTTTCTTTCTCTCTTCTTTAAACTCCAGCATCCCATTCTGCTCTCGCTAGGCTTCACTGTTTTGGTTCTGCTTTACTCATGCCTACCCTTCCTGTGTTGTTAGCATCACATGTTTGAGTAAGGCACAGGATCTGTGAGGGAAAGCAGTACATTCACTGCTTGGGCACCTCCCTTGTCCTGACAGCACATTAGTTTTAAGGAATTACCATTCTGCTTTTGTGTGAACATTCAGCACGTCTATTCATCCAAAGGCTACCTTTCTGCTATAAAAGCTAATACTCTTTTTTTTTTTTAAAGATTTTTATTTATTTATTTCACAGAGGGAGAGAGATCACAAGGAGGCAGAGAGGCAGGCAGAGAGAGAGGGGGAAGCAGGCTCCCCGCTGAGCAGGGTGCCCGATGCGGGCCTCGATCCCAGGACCCTGAGATCATGACCTGAGCCGAAAGCAGAGGCTTTAACCCACTGAGCCACCCAGGCGCCCTAAAAGCTAATACTCCTATTGGGCCAATATACCCACCCTGCTCATTGCCCAGGTTTAGTCAAGGGGTAAAGACATTGGAACTTTCAGCTGGTCTCTTTTTCTCTTGATTTTAGATCTTAAAAAGAATACCACAAAAATGGAGGCCATGGTTGTGATATGTTCATTCTGACAGTAGGATCTGGGTGCAAATGGAGAGCAATTTCTACTACCAGGCCTCCAGATTCCCATCTGTTCTAAGCATTTTCTGTATCCTCTCTAAAATCCGGTGCTTCCCCATAGTCTTTAAGCAAATTCCAGAACCTTCCTGTAGCCTAACAGCAAGTTCTCTTTTTATGTAAGTTAGCTGAGTTGTTTTCTCAATTTTTGTTTGCTTGCAACAAAGAAACCCTAAGTAATACAAAGGGGTAAGTATGCCTTTTTAATTATGACCTCTACAGGCCTTGGGCCTAAGGAGCATTGTATAAATGTTTATTTAATGAGTGAATGAACAAAAGTTACTTTAGTAGAAGAGGAAAGATGAGACAACATAAATGAGCATTCAGATTGTGCTGAAGATAGACCCTGCTTTGCCTTGTTTCTTTGAAAACACTTTCTCTCTTCCTTGTCAGTTTTTTCCTGCCCTGGTTTCTAGTTTTCAGTAGTAATTTGCTTTAAAGATAATACTGCCATGTTTCTTTGAACTGAAACTATCCAGCAATTTATGGCCAAATTTAAGTTTGGCATAACAGGCTTAATGTTCAGCTTTCCATCTGTATTCTGTGCTTGGCAAAAACCCAGGGAATCTTGGGATTTTATGCTCCTGAATTTTATAAACCAGTAAACACAAAGGTATTGGAATTGTATATCTTAGCATGAAACATTTTATCTTATGCATAAGAAATATCAAATTGAACTGTGGTATAGGCAGCTAAGGGATTTGTGCTGCTTCCTCCTTTTAGAAATGTTCTTATTTAAGTACCAATGTCTGTGGAAAGTTATGATAAAACAAAAAGTGATTTACTTTTTTCGGTGTTCCCAGACTGTCCAGCTAAACTAACTATGGATTCTATCATGGATTCTCTCATGTTATCTTTCCAGTGGCCCAAGATGGTCAAGGTTTGTTACATTTCATTTCATAGAGAGATACAACAGAGCCCCCACAGAACTGAAGTGATTCCAAAGGTTATGAAGCTGGTTAATACAAAGTCATAACCAGAATTTAGGTTTCCTTCATGGTGATCACCAGATGTAAAGTTAATTCATTACTTGTTTCTTTCATACATTTATCCAACAGTTTTATTTGTGGTATACTTTTTCATCTGTCACACCTCAGATATGTTATAGGCTCTGGGAATAGTGCTCTGATCAAAATAGATGAATCCCTGCCCTTAGTCTCAATGTGGAGGCAGTTAAGCATGGGACTAAGTAATTCCTAATACCTGTGAATTTGTTCAATCTTTTAGAATCCTCAACCTGAGGATTCTAAAGGCCTGTCCTGAATATGGTTGACACTGGCCTTGACTGTGATGCTGATGTTGACTGTGATAATGAAAATCACATGGAGGCCAGTCTCCCATTCTGTGTATTTCTTCACTGAACACTAAATATCACTATCCTCTGAAAGAACGCTCTCTAACCTCCATGTCTCTAAAAACATGTTGACTCCTGAAGCTGTTTCAGTGATACTGTCAATAATACCACTTTTCTCCATCAACACTCCTACCAAATCCAAGTCCATACCATGGGATGCCATCCTCCTATGGTCCAAGAGGCAGCCTGGCCCTTTCTTAACCTCTGATACATAATTATGACAGTCCAGTGCAAGGTTAAGACACAAACTCAAGTGAAGAAATATTGAATCAGTAGCAAAATATAATAGATATGCAAATATCTTCTTTCAGAAGCCTTATTCCAGGGCATCTAATAATGTCTCCATATTTTTTCATGTTATTATTCTCCCTGCTGCAGTGGGAGGAGGCTGCTTCTGCGGCAGTGCTTTTCTGCCTTCCCACCTGTTTACATTTACTATATGGCTGCCTAGGGAACCCTGCAGAAAATAATGCTTGTGTGAGCCATTTAGTTGACTACATGTCAAAAAGTAATTTGAATCAAAGAGTCACTAACTTAATTGATGGTGATGGCTCCATCCAAAA
This sequence comes from Ailurus styani, assembly GCA_002007465.1. Classification (NCBI taxonomy): domain Eukaryota; kingdom Metazoa; phylum Chordata; class Mammalia; order Carnivora; family Ailuridae; genus Ailurus; species Ailurus styani. The sequence continues at coordinate 419,187 of LNAC01000577.1, forward strand.
ACAACCAAAGAAATTGATGTTGTGCAAATTGCACATATATTGCTCTTGAATTTGTGAGCAGATTCTTGTTTGCCTTGACAGGATCCAAATTATCTTTTGGACAGCTCAACACATTACTTAAGATGTGCCTGTATGTGAATTTTAGCTGCTAAAGGGGGCAATAACAACCTTCCTATGAAATTAATTCCCATGACTTCAACTTCATCTTGTTCTTTCTTTTACTCATTCTCTGTAAATACCCCTTCTGTTCCTTTACAATCTGTGTTTTAACCTCTGTTCTAGTCACTATGGAATACAGACCTATTGTCTTTCAGACCCCAGAGACCGAAGGTCTTAAGGAGCAGAAGATAATGCATCACAGTCAATGAAATAATTTTAAATTATCTGGACACATTCCCTTCAATGCCACTGGTTTCTATTTTTGAATTGTAATTGGGTCCTTTTTGAGGGATGGAGATCCTCAATAAGTTGATCTGCAATAAGCCTATCTCCCCAAGAGAACCAGAATTTAGATCCTGGGCTGAAGAAGCCAGGCCAGCAGTGATCCCCCCAGAATGGTAGTGGTATGGGTCAGAGGACTAGGTCAGAAAAAGGAACATAGTCAGTTTGCAACATGTAGAGTTGTCTACATGAGGATGTAAGACTCTCAAGAACAGTTCTGAAAAGTGGTGCTGTCCTAACTGTCCTAGGCATTTCCAAAGGTGCCAAGTCCACCAAACAGTAAAGTAAAGAGAGAACTGGCTAAAGGGGGAAGAAACACAGCTATCAGGTACATTTCTGACACTAAGGAGCTGTTGGCCATGTGTGACAGACACATTATCTTCAAACAAGGTGGTATTTACAAAAGATTAGAAGTTTTCCAGTATTAGGAAGTGGAGTTATTATAAGATCAGAGGAAGGAAGGCTGTGTAGCATCCCATCTTCTTGGCCTACCTCTCTACATGGTTATCATCCCATGGAGCTCTAAATGTCCATGACCATAGCCTGAAAATCAAAGGACTACATAGTGTTCAAGAGGCCTGTGATGGTTAATTTTATGTGTCAACTTGACTAGGCTAAGGGATGCCCAGTTGCTTACCAGCAACATTATTTCTGGGTGTCTGTGAGGGTATTTCTGGAAGAAATTAGCATTTGGTTCAGTAGACTGAGCAAGAGATCTGTCCTTACCAGCGTGGGCAGTATGTCTAGGGCCCAAATGAGAAAAAAAAGAAGACAGAGAAAAGGCAAATTCTCTTTTCTCTTCTTGAGCTAGGATGTCCCTTTTCCCTGCCCTGAAATAGTGGAGTTCTTGGTTCGCAGGACGTTGGACTCAGACTGAATTTTATTACCAGATTTCCTGGTTCTCCAGATTGTAGAAGGCAGATTGTGGGATTTTTTGTCCTCCATAACCACAAGAGCCAATTCCTATAATAAAATCTCCTCACATATTATATCAGTCCTCTTTCTCTGGAGAAACCTCACTAATATAGAATCTTAATAACTTTTCTATCCCCAAAATACACTCATAGCAGGCTCAATATTTACGGTAACAAAATCACTGGTATAAAAATTAAAATGTATTTCTCTACAATCAACATTAATTTTGCTTTTAACCTTATCCATGCAAATTGTGGAAATTTTAATTTTCCAGCTCAATTTTATTTCCTCCTTCATTCCCCCTTTTCTTGGATTGGAGGGTAGGTGTTTTAAGGGGAGGGCCATCTACCTCTGATCACTGCTACACTGGTTGGTACTGCTAGCAAGAGTCCTATGCATATGCACTGGTCTTTCAGCATGTAATTTCTTATGAGTGAACCTTGGGCAGCTGATTGATCCATACAGTTTGTCTCTTGTTGCTTGAAGGCCTGGCTTCTACCCTCCTCACCAGACACTATAGCAAAGACTTAGCTCTCAGCTTCCTTAAACTCTCATGATGGGTTCACAGATACTTCTTACATATTCTCTATGCTCTCAAGTGTCAAAGATGACTCAGTTTTGAAAACCAAATCTATCTCCCTCTCACTCTCTCTCTTACTCTCTCTCACCTTCTCCCTTTTCCCTTCTCTTTCTCTCTCCCAAGACAGCCCAGCTGCTTTTCCAATTTGTTTGGCTGAATCATTTTTAATGCAAGGTTCTTCCTGATGCTTTTTCTATGACAGTCTCAGAAAGAAAAGAAGGATTAAGCACTGAGTGTTAATCCCATGGTTCTATAAACTCTCCTTCTCCCACTTCACTCTCAGCCTCATCAACCTCTACTGCCCATCCCAGGAAGAATCCATCCCATTCTTTTTTTTTTTTTTTTTTAAGATTTTATTTATTTACTTATTTGAGAGAGAGAAAGAGAAAGAGAGAGAGCGTGCACAAGCAGGGGAAGCAGCAGAGGGAGAGAGAGAAGTAGGCTCCCTGCTGAGCAGGGAGCCCAAAGCAGGGCTCAATTCCAGGACTCTGAGATCATTACCTGAGCCTAAGGCAGATGTTTAACTGACTGAGCCACCCAAGTGTCCCCTCTCCCCCAGAAAGAGTTCTTAACTCCCTTCTCTCTTCTGTCTCCCACAACCTTGCCATTCCGGACTTTTTGGTATAAACACTGAGACCTACATAGGGTTTACTGTGCAAATATTTAGTGTAATAAATTCTACCTCAAAACTCTAGTTTAGGGATAAGCAATTTAGCCTCCATATAAATTTTCTAGACTTTGCAGCATGAACTATAGATTCAACTTTGAATCTCAAAGCTATATAATATCATTTTGCTGGCCTGAATCACAAATATTACTTATTCGTATCCCATGGACATAGAGCACAGCTTTCCTAGTTGGGAATTAGACAACTAACTGATGATCTTGACTCTATTTGGCCACCTTCTGGAGCCACTCTTTTCCCAGTGAAGACCCCACCATGTGTAGGATTTCAAAGATGAGGACAGTGACCTAGACTGAATTTAACCACCCTAAACCTCATGTTAATTCCATGATCCTCCTGAACAATCAAATCGATTGTACAACTGCTCCTACTACATTCTTGAACCCCTCCATTTTCACCTGTGAGTTGCTTAGGTCTGACCTGTCTATAATCTATTTTTTATTGATAATGTGATTGTTTATCATACTATGAAAAACTTTTCAGATAATCCCTTCTCCATGTCATCACTACCCCAACTCCAAGCAGGATTGTCTATATTAACACCGTATTCAGGGTGAATCTGTACATCGCTCTCTAACCTCAGGGACGTAATACAGTTAGAATTGAGTCATAATAAAATCTCTTATTTAAAAAGACAAAATGACTTTTTCATCTCAACATTTCTTTGATTCAGTTGGCCATTTAAACAAGTGCAAATTCCTATTCATTGAGTCTGATGTGAAGCCAAAGATTCTAAGAAGTTCCCAAATTTTGTCAATGCTCCTAATCCATGAACTACATGTTATGTAAACTATCCATTATTTATTTCAATTTCCCTTGGCTGGGTTTCCCTTATTATTCTATTCTCAATTTATAACAAGTCCCTCTAATTACACAGATACTATGGTTGCAAGGTAATCCAAAATAAATGGTATTTTTCTTGCATATAAAAATTGCTTAGATGTATGTATTTTTTACCAAGTTTTGTTTGTTCATATCCAATTGTGCCTGCATAGTTATTGTAAACAATTGTCCACATCATTGCATAATATATCACACTTCATACAACATACTAAAAAAATATTTTAAAAACCCTTTCTTTAGCAAAGCCATTTTCATATGCATTGACTGATGTTTAAATGTAAGAAAACTGACGGGGATCAGAATATGTGACCTCAAAATATGCCACTTTGGCATGTGGATTATTTTGAGCTTAGGGCAATCAAGACCCTGCAGAGTCAAGGAAAAAAACAAAACAAACAAAAACAAGCAAACAAAAAAAACTCTCTGCCTTAATTACCTAAAAGAATTTAGATAGGTGGCCAGACCCAGAAAGAGAACTATTACCAAAATGACCTATCGACACCTGCTTTTCTTATTTTTCTGTGAATGACCACCACCACAACCCCAGTTTTGAAGCCCCAGGTTCTTAACCCATTCCTTAACTCAAGATGGCATATAATCCTCAACTGCCTGACTTGCCTTTGGGGCTCATATTTTTACAGGGCTCCCACATATATGAAATTAAATTTGTTTTTCTCCTGTTAATCTGTCTTTTTAAAAATTCTTTTTAAAGATTTTACTTATTTATTTGAGAGAACGAGAGACAGTGGGAGAGAGAGCATGAGTTGGGGGAACAGAGGAAGAGGAAGAAGCAGGCTCCCCTCCAGGGAGGGAGCCTGATGTGGGGATCAATCCCAGGACCCTGGGATCATGACCTGAGCCAANAAAAAAAAAAAAAAATTCTTTTTAAAGATTTTACTTATTTATTTGAGAGAACGAGAGACAGTGGGAGAGAGAGCATGAGTTGGGGGAACAGAGGAAGAGGAAGAAGCAGGCTCCCCTCCAGGGAGGGAGCCTGATGTGGGGATCAATCCCAGGACCCTGGGATCATGACCTGAGCCAAAGGAAGATGCTTAACCAACTGAGCCACCCCATGTTAGCCCCAGTTACTCTGTCTTATGTCAATTTAATTATTAGACCCAGCCAAAGAATCTAGAAGGGTAGACAAAAAATTTTCCCTCCCCTGAAAAACAGTCTAATGAACTGATAAAGTCACATGATTATGAGCAACTGAATCAACTCTACTTTATTTAACTTTGTCCCATACATTGGCCCGACCCTACCTGTATGAGTTATTCAGCCCTATCTGTACTCTTCTATAAAGCAGATAAATCAGGGGTGCCTGGGTGGCTCAGTCAGTTAAGCATCTAACTCTTGGTTTCAGCTCAGGTCATGATCTCAGGTCCTGCGATCAAGCCTCACATTGGGCTCCATGCTCAATGCAGAGTCGGCTTGAGATTTTCTCCCTCTTCCCCTCCCCCTACCCCACTTGCACACACTCTCTCTCTCTAAAATAAAATAAGTAAAATCTTTAAAGCAGATAAATCAGAACTCCCATCAGCTTCATCTCCACAACGGTGCTAGGGTGCTGCTGCTTGGTGGCATCCCTCCTCTTGTTCTAACCATAAGTGTGTGTGACCTCCTCAGTTACTGCCTCAGTACTCAGATTCTCCCTTCTTTCTGCCCTATTCCCTGAAACTGCATTCTTCATCCTGCCCACTAGCCCTCTTTATTCATCCCCTCACTTTGTTGTACACCTGTTCAGAGTGGAATGGGGTAGGTTAGGACTGGAGAGAGATGACAGACAAGCAAAGGAGTTTAAGAAGAAATGACCAAATGTCCAATAAGTACCAAGCTGTATGCTCAGTCTGACTTCACACTAAGAAGCCTCACAGTTACCCAAAAGAAACTGGGTCTCTTGCCTCTAAAAACTCAGCTTTCATTTCCAAGGAAATTTTGATGGAAAGAGTGAAACCTATTGTGCCTTTTCTCTTTCAAGTGACATCTCCCAAGCACGATCTGCTGTTTTGCTGGTTTTGCTGGCAATGAAAAATGCCAAGCACAGATCTAGTCTGTGTAATTTTGAGGCGTAAGACCTTTTGCTGGGCTGGAACACCACCACCACAAAGCGAAACCCATCTTTTGTGCCACTGTCAGCAGGCAGGGGCTGCAAAAACAGGAAAGGTTTGGGCGCCTGGGTGGCTCAGTGGGTTAAAGCCGCTGCCTTCGGCTCAGGTCATGATCCCAGGGTCCTGGGATCGAGCCCCACATCGGGCTCTCTGCTCGGCAGGGAGCCTGCTTTGTCCTCTCTCCTCTCTCTCTCTGCCTGCCTCTCTGCCTACTTGTAATCTCTCTCTCTGTGTCAAATGAATAAATAAAGTCTTAAACAAAACAAAACAAAACAAAAAAAGGAAAGGTTTACATAAGAAAGTGCTCAAATGTTAATCCATTTTTATAACTACGTTTGACCCCAAACTTTTTATAAGCTTCTGAAATACTGAGGTAATTCTTTCCTTACTTGTTCCACCTTCCTTTACAAAACAAAGGTAGTCTAGAAGCAGGGAATTAGCTGAAGTTACAATAAAAGTGACACTCTTCCTTCACCAGGCCACTTTCTCTAGGGCAGAAAAGTAGTGGTACAGAATGGAAGCCCAGGAGTCTGGAAAAAGGAGACCTGGTTACAGCGCTATGTGGTCTTGGTGGGTGGGCAGTAGGGGAGGGGGCGTTGGGGTCTCAGGCTTATCATCACTTGTGAAATTCAGTTAATTTTAAGGCTCCTTCTAGTCTAACCTTTTCTTCTAGGAATGAAGTCTGAAAACTTATCTTTTAGCTGAAGACATAACAAAAGGACATAAAGAACTACAGAAATAGACATTCTTCAGAAATTCCTCCCTAATCATGATCATACCATACTTGAGCCATGTTTATAACTGTTTACATGGAAATGAGGAAATTTTTATTTCTCAGTCTCTTGAAAGTCTTTCTAAATTTCTATATTAATGGAAAGGGCCCACTTACAACAAAGACTCTAATTCATGAATTGATCTTAAAAATAGTCAAGGGATTATAAATTACAAAATTAAAATCACTTTTTATTTCATCATAGCAATATATAGAAAGAATATACGCTCCTGCAGGATAAAAATATCAAAGATACTTCCTTGAAGACTTCCTAATATCTTAGTATTTTGTGGTTTTTAAGAGCAGAAATTCTTAGCTGAGAACAATGGACTGCTGAGAGGATGATAAACATGTATCCATGGAAATATCAGAACCTCTGGTATTAGGGGTTGGGGAAAAAGATCTTTCAAAACATATCCCCTTGGAAACTCTGAAACATGCCCTCTACCCCAGCATGATGACACTGAGAAAGTCAAGAAATGTTCCCTAGGAGAATGCATTAAGCATGCATGAGGAGTGGAAGCTGGGGGGAAAAAAATGTATGAGAGAGGGGAAAGACCTCAGAGTACACTTATTAAAAAACAAGACAATAGATCCATCTGACTCACTCACAAGTCTTAGAGATTGCAAATAACCACAAGGACAAAGAGAAAACTGTCAAAGATTTTTATTTCTCAAATTATCTTTGTCAGGATTCCACAGAGCATGCTTTTTAATATCACAGATTATATTTGGTCATAGGTGAAGAAGTTGTCAAGGCTTGAAGTGAGTCCAACTCTAATTTAATTTAACCCTCCATGGTCCTGATTCAGAAAGCAGTAAACAAGTCCCCTACTTCTAGTGGCCCGAGGGAGTATGAGGCCCAGGGGGATTCTTTAATCTAGAAATGGGCAGGTAAATGCACATTGGATTAAAACTGTGTGTCTATTCCTATAATGTTATGTGCAATGCCCTTTAGATAGAATGAAATAGAGACAGAAAGGGACCAAAAAAAAGGAGAAAGGGTGGGAAGCAGAAATGGAAAAGGAATAGAATCTAAAATTAAAATCTAAAATATCAGAAAAGGGGCAGAAGATTAAGCACAGGCTTGCTCAACGAATCTCCAATACTAGGTCTCAGAGGAACCTGTTGAAATGTGAAAGAAGTCGTTTTTTTGTTAAATCAAGGGAAGATCTATGTTAAAAACTCAGGGGGCACTAAACTCCAACCCTGGGGTAGGGCAGGCAAAGGAAAATACACTTAGTTTGTAGAAAGATTCATACAAATCCAGTCATGATGGCCACTCTCTGGGTTGATAATGAAAGACATATCTTTGGAGGTTTTGTCCCTAACCATTTTATGCTGATATCTGGGAGGACAAAGTTGTAAAAGCTGATTACTTCAATTTATAAACACATTCTGGGCTAGAGTGAACATGAGAATGGCTCTGGAAGTCTTTGTCTTACACTTAAATTTTCTATCTAAGTAGACAAGCCCCTCTTCTGCTGCTGAAACAAATCTATAAAAACATGTGTAGGAGTTTTTCCTTCTTTCCTTGAAGCATTCTATGGCTAATCTAATAATTAAATTGATAAAAGACAGGTTAACAGGAGAAAACCAAACAAAAGTTTAATAACATGTATACCTATGGTATACAGGGGAGTTTTCCTAGGAAAACTGACTCACTCTCCTAAAAGGCCAAGCTATCACCTTAAATACCATCTTCAGCTAAAGACAAGATGTTGGGGGTAGGGGGTTAGTTGAGGGAGGTTACTAATAAAAGACAGTAAACAAGGGTAAGGTTGTTATGCAGATTTAAGCTGTTGTCTTTTCCTTTGATAAGAGTTTCTGGAGATTCAGAGTCACTCCCTTCCTTCTTTCTGGTATAGCTAAGGAAACACTCTTACAGATAGAGAAAGGGGAACCCTCTTACACTGTTGGGAATGCAAGTTGGTGCAGCCACTCTGGAAAACAGTGTAGAGATTCCTTAAGAAATTAAAAATAGGGCGCCTGGGTGGCTCAGTGGGTTAAAGCCTCTGCTTTCGGCTCAGGTCATGATCTCAGCGTCCTGGGATCGAGGCCCGCATCGGGCTCTCTGCTCGGCAGGGAGCCTGCTTCCTCCTCTCCCTGTCTCTCTGCCTGCCTCTCTGCCTACTTGTAATCTCTCTCTCTGTGTCAAATAAATAAATAAAATCTTTAAAAAAAAAGAAATTAAAAATAGAGCAACCCTATAACCCTGCAATTACACTACTGGGTTTATACCCCAAAGATACAGATGTAGTGAAAAGAAGGGCCATCTGTACCCCAATGTTCATAGCAGCAATGGCCACAATCGCCAAACTGTGGGAAGAGCCAAGATGCCCTTCAACAGATGAATGGATAAAGAAGAGATGGCCCATACATACAATGGAATATTATACCTCCATCAGAAAGGATGAATACCCAACTTTTGTATCAACATGGATGGGACTGGAGGAGATTATGCTGAGTGAAATAAATCAAGCAGAGAAAGTCAGTTATCATATAGTTTCACTTGTGGAGCATAAGGAATAACACAGAGGACATTAGGAGAAGGAAAGGAAAAGTGAATTAGGGGAAATCAGAGGGGGAGATGAACCATGAGAGACCATGGACTCTGAGAAACAAGCTGAGGGTTCTGGAAGGGAGGGGGATGAGGGGAATGGGTGAGCCTGGCAATGGGTATTAAGGGGGGCATGTATTGCATGGAGCACTGGGTGTGGTACATAAACAATGAATCTTGGAACACTGAAAAAATAAAACTAAATTAATTAATAAATAAATAAAATACTAAAAAAAATAGAGATTTCTCTTATATGTATAAATATCTCTTACAACACCTTCTTGGTTTTCAGAGCTTTTCTGATGTTTGCAGTTTCTTAAAAATAATCAGCCTAAAATAATCCTTTATGCCAAAGAGATATATCTTGGGGTGGCAAATTCTGCTCCCCTACGTGTGTAAAACAGACCAGCTAGGAAACATACTTCACTAAAAAAATACAACCTCTATAGCACTCCCTAGACTCTTTTATTAAAAACCAATTTTCAAATCCTCTAACCACTGTCACTCTGGACCTTGAGACTCATACCACAAACAAGAGGTCTTTTCTAAGCAGAATGCAGAGTTGTTTGTTAACTGGAGATGAGTCAAGATGTCTCATGGAATATAATGATTCACAGGACCAACTTTTTCCTTTTAGGTCCAACCATGGCCAGGACACTGTGGCTCAGTCCTGGACACAATATTTTGAAAGACAAACTGAGGGACTAAAGGTTCTTCAAAACTGAATTGTAGTGTGACCAGCTAGGGCTCAAGACCTGACTTTACTGCTCACTTGCTTGTACCCATTGACTTTACTTAGTCCCACATTTTTCATTAAGATCTTCTTTCCAGGGTGCCTGGGTGGCTCAGTGGGTTAAAGCCTCTGCCTTCAGCTCAGGTCATGATCTCAGGGTCCTGGGATCAAGGCCCACATCAAGCTCTCTGCTCGGCAGGGAGCCTGCTTCCTCCTCACTCTCTGCCTCTCTGCCTACTTGTGATCTCTCTCTCTCTCTCTCTCTCTGTCAAATAAATAAATAAAATCTTAAAAAAAAAAAAAGATCTTCTTTCTAGTTTATCACTTAACACACACAAAAGACCCTATAGGCATAACATCCCATGATGGAAATGATGGAAATCAAAACCACCCCTCAAGTAATGACTTCCCAAAGGAAGAGCTCCTGTGGCCCAGACAATGCAGACCAGGTTGAGCTAAACCCCCAATTTGCACTTTTACGGATGAACCATAGAGTGACCTCTGGAATAACCAACAATTACCTTTACCTCATAATAATACTAAAATCTCTGCCCAATGAGGAGCACAAGCCTCATTTACATAATACACAATGTATGTACAGTCATGTTGCCTTCATGCCCATGACCAACTTTATGTCCCCCTCTCTGTATGATGACAAGGCTTTCTACCTAAATATTCATTCTAACCCTAAATAAAAGGAACCCATTCACACTTGCTCAGAGAGTCAAAGCTCTGGAAGTTATTCCCCGTGAGTGATCTCCTTATCTGCTGCAAATAAAGTTTACTTTGTGTGACAACCCCACCTGTTGTCATTTCTCTCTGTGACTCACCAAGGAGCAAACTCACATTTGTTTGGTTACAGTAGGAATTGTGAAAAGACAAGGAACTGTATTAACCCAAGGATGGGGAAAAGTTTTCCCAAAGCATTTAAAACCAAATACAAGCTGATTTTTACTATGAACCCTCTCTGTAACCTTCTTGGGCATGTTGTTAAGCCTTCTTTAGGTCATTCTTTCAATCTTTACTATGGCGTAGAGGCCGACGACAGGCTGCTCCAAGATGGGCCATTTTGGCATGTGGACTATTTTGAACTAAAGGCAAGAGAGCCCCTGGCTCAAGAGAAACTTTCATCTCTCCCTTAACTACACAGAAGAATCTAAATTGGAGGGTCTTTCCAGAATTAGGCTTATAATGAGAGATAAATTTGATCTGAGTAAGCTATCTATATGGCAGGGCAAACATCTGTTTATAAAACATTGCTTTTTTCAAAAAAATTTCTTGTGAATTGCATTCCTTCTCTTTGAAGTTCCAGACCCCTATCCCCTTTTCCTGAGCTCCGAATGACACATATACATAGTTTGCCTGATTGTCTTTGGGATTTCCATGTCTGTGTGGATTCCCTGTATGTTCACTATTAAATCTGAGTTTTTCCTATTAATCTGTGCCATGTCCATTTTATTTTTAGTCCAGTTAGAGGGACCTTGAAGGGGACAGGAATTCTTGCTCTGCGAAGAAGGGACAGGACATTCTGGCTCCCTGACAACGTTACTGATCAATCTGTCGTAGCCATAGCCACTAACCCCAGAAAGGAACAGGTCAGCCAGTGTGCTATGCAGTCAACTGCTCTGTCCCAGGGAATCCCACAGGTGAGGGGCAAACCAAAAGCATACCTCCTGGCTGGGTTTGCCAATGCTGTTGCTGAAGAAATTGGGACCAACTCATCACAAGAAAAGCCAATAACTCAAGAAATGAGGGTTTAGAAAAGAGAAGGGGAAATTTATTTCAAGTGACAGAAGCCAGGAGAGGTAGCAGGGTCAAGCCTTAGCAAGGGACCTGTCCATACACAAATGGACACCCAGAGTTTTATAAGGAGAGGTTCAGGGGTGTATGTACAAGAGAGCAGACAGAGAGCATATGATCATGGATGGGAGTTGTTGGTATGTGTTTAGCCCAGGATCTTGGGCAGGCAAGGGGATATGTGGGGCGTGGTCTGCTAGGCATTTCGTTGTTACCAGGGCTCTTCTGTTGCGCTAGTTGGAATGTTGGAGCCATTATAAATAGTCTTCTTCAGTGCCTCAAGAAATTGTGATAAATAGGCACAATGGGTTTTAGTTAGAGCATGAATTAAGTGGTCCTGCCTATTTCTGGCTTACTATTGAGGTCTATGGTTGAGTAAAAGGACTTGCTGACAACAATATACAATATGGAGCACCTTGAAATTTCAAGCTCTGACCTAAGCTGCTCCCTTTAATAATTTGTTATATTAGGATTAGGAAGAAACAAACATGCAATTTAACTCCATTAACAAAATGCAAGACAAAGAGCATCTAGAAAATGAGTACATGGGGCTTGGTATCTCTAAGATTTCATCTGATAGGAAAAACTAGGAGTCTAAAATAGAGTTTTCCCAAGCAAAGCAATCTTGTTAAGAATTAGAAAAGGCAGGGCGCCTGGGTGGCTCAGTGGGTTAAAGCCCCTGCCTTCGGCTCAGGTCATCATCTCAGGGTCCTGGGATTGAGGCCCGCATCGGGCTCTCTGCTCAGCAGGGAGCCTGCTTCCTCCTCTCTCTCTCTCTCTCTGCCTGCCTCTCAGCCTACTTGTGATCTGATCTCTCTGTGTCAAATAAATAAATAAAATCTTTAAAAAAAAAAGAATTAGAAAAGGCAAAGTACAATTTGTGACATATAGTTAAATTTATCTAAATGGGAGTAAACAATAAAACAATTCATGAACTCTTCTGCCAACACCATAATATATTAGTTTGGGCACTATGATGTCTGTTACGATATTCCGGGTTTCCATAATTCCCCATCTGTGCTAAAATATACCAGAAAGTTGTCAGAACATGACCCATTTCAAGCATGAAGGCAGTTCTAAGACTTCAATGCCTATTCCACATATTCAAACTCCATACTAGATTTGTGCGCAAAGCAAGTCTCAAGCTGTTTCCTTCCAGATGTCTCAGCATATAGATAAATTTGTTTAAATGATTTAAAGATGTTTCCCCCTTGGCAAGAACCTCTCCGAACCCATACATTCTATTATTTGTGTGTACAGGAAGCATATTTTTTTCAATGAGTAAAGGCGACCTTTTGTTCAAAAGAAAATTTTTAAATATATAATAAACATAATATCTTTTGTAAATGCGTAATTCCTTTAAAATCTATCAATTGATTGATGTTGAAGTTTTATAATCCTCAACAAAAACTTGAAAGCCAAATCAGTGAACTCTGATTTAGTCATCAGTTGGATCTCCAGCTGTGTAACACATACCTGGAATTACAGTAAAGGTTTTATGTTTTTTCTGATGATGTTACCTGGGACCTAGAAATGCCTGTATCTTGTTGCTTCAACCACCACTCCTCAGTCAAATTTCCTGAACAAGGATGGTTAGAAGAAAGGGAATCACAACACTATTCTGAGCACTGGGCTCTATAGACAATGGTTAATTTGGAACTCAAGGTTTATATTTAAGGACTTAGATGGATCTTTTCCACCTCACTACATTTCTAACACCCCCAAAAAATTTGAGGAAAAATTAATTTCAGATCATCACACTCAAGCATACCAACCAAAAAAACTGTTGCCTTACCTGCCAACTGCTCATTATTTTCCCAACTTTATCCCCCACTTCTTCTATAGATATACAGTTCCTATTTTTACCTTCAGGTCATGGACACCCAAGAAGAGAAGAGTGAGAGTGGGGAAGGGTAGGAGGGAAGTATTATCAAGGGGAAAGGGGAAACTTTTGGGGATGATGAATATGTTCATTATATGGATTATGGTAGAATTTTCATAGGTGTGTGTGTGTGTGTGTACATGCGCATGTGTGAGCATGTGTGTGTGTGTAAAAAAGCTCAGCAGATTGTGGATTCTGAACATACCATCCTGGGCACTGGTCAGTCAGTGCTACATTCCAGTATTCTGTAAACATTCTTTACTTTGTTCTGTTAATTCATAATTGAACACATAGTTGCCAAGCAAAAAAAGCCCAGCAAGTGACTGATCCAGTCTAAATCGATGTTTTAAAATGCTTAATGATTTTCATTTCTGTCTGGATTTATAAACTTTTGGATTTATTATTGGAGTGTAAAAGCATAATAAAGTTTCTCTCTAGATCCTAAAACATCAGATACTAATATGAGTTCCAGATCAAAATACGAACTTTTAAAAATGTAGACCAGAGCCAGTTAAATGGCTCATAAACTTTTCACACCTGTCAAGTTTTTAAATGTGTCTGGTTTTGGAGACTGAAGGCAATTTGCTTTAAAAAAATTTTTTTTAAAATAATTTCAAACTTACTGAAATTTGCAAGTAGAGTACAAAGAACTTTTTTCCTGAATCATTTCAAAATGGGTTTCCAAACAGATGCTACATCAGCCCTGAATGTGTCAGTATTTATTTCCTGCAACAAGGAAATTCTCCTACGTAACAAAAATACAGCAATTAAAATCAGAGAATTAACATTGATACAGTGCTACTATCTCATACTGACCTCATTCAACTTTCATTAATTGTCCTAATAATGTCCTTAATAGCAAAAAGATCCAGTTGAGAATCACACATTGCATTAGTTTTCATGTCTCTTTAGCTATCGGTGTCCGAAATAGTTCCTTACTTTAGCTTTGACATTTGTGAACTCAACAATCTGAAGACTATAGGGCAGATACTTTGTAGTATATTTCTCAATCAGAATGTATGTGAAGCTTACTCATGTCATGATTAGATGACGTTATGCCTCACTGACTGGACAATGAAAAAGTGATGCTGTGTTCTCTTAACAACCTCTCAGGTACCATATCATTTCAATTTGTACCAGTAATGATGATATTCAGGTTGACCCCTTAGAGTCTGCCAAGCTTTCCACTATGAAGATACTATTTTCCTTTTGTAAATAAGTATTTTGAAGGGAGTTTATATGAAACTGTATTAATATCCCATTCCATAGCAACCTTTCCATTAATTAATTAATTTGTACCATAAGAGTCTTGTGGGCACCTACTATACTTACGAGGTTATAATCTATTACCATCATTTCTTTTGATACTCAAATTGCCCCAGATTGCCCAGTGGAAGCTCACTGGAGTTGGCTTCTCTATCTTTTTCACCTGTCCCCATCATTCCTTGAGTACATCTTCCCTTAGTGGCAGAAGACTGTTCAGGTTCCTTTTATACTTCCCCTGCCCCAGTCCTAGAATCAGGCATTTCTACAAAGATCCCTGATTCTTTTAGTTGTAGAATAGTACTTAGAAGCCCAAGATATTGGCTCTCATGCTATTGCATTATTGCTTTTCCCGTGTCATTTCAGTGGACAGAGCTAGGAAATTCACATACATCTCCCCTACATATACCCATGTGCGCACATCTCTCTCTCTCTTTCTCTTTCTCTCTCTCATCTCCATTACATTGCACTGATACCTCCAAGTCTAGTAACTGGAGTTCATACAAGTCTTCCCCATATCAATAACTAACTTCTCTAACAGCAAGAAACTTGGCTCTCAACTGTCCTATTATATTTGACTAAACCTTCTAGCATTATCGCCCCACTGAATAATATTCCATTGTCTGCATGTATCGGCTTATTTACTCATTCATCTAGTGAAGGACATATGGGTTACTTAATTTATTTTTAACTACTATGGTTACTTAATATTTTCAAAAAGGAATATTCCTTAAAATGATAAATTTTTGGCATCATAAATTGCAAATTTATATGATTTGAGGGTTTTGGTCTTAATAACTGTGAAAGAGCTATGCTTCCTCTGTCCTAGGAAAATTACATGGCATGGGAAATGGAAAGAATGGATATGTAGAGTTAGACTGACTTGCATTTGAATACTTCCCTGCCACCTACCAGCTCTAGGACCATGAAAAGTCATTTAACTTTATCAGCTTGTGCCTTTAGACCAATCCTGATCTGAGAATGATAACATTTATTGAACCTCGCCACAACATTTTGAAAGTCAATGTAATACCACTTTTGGTGATTAATGGGCTTAACCTTAAATCCCAATTCTAATTTTGCCCTTATGCCCAAGTTTATTTTCTAGTCCTCTTCAGTTAGCTTCCTCTGTCCATCCACCCACCCACCCATCTATCCATGCATCTTATTCTTTAAAAATTAAGTGACATTGTGTGTTAGGCACTGTATTAGGTCCTGAGATGCAGAGGAGTGAGATACTGTCAAGTGAAAAAGACAATATAAAGTGGTACATTTACAAGATGTTATGAGGCTACAGAAAAGAGACATTGAGTCAGCCTGGCAGATGCTTTGAGGGGCTTCTTGGAGAATGAGTTGGGCGGGGCAAAAGTGGGAGATAAACAACAGTGTGGTAGAGAATAAACAGTACAAGAAAAGGCACAGAATGAGACTTGAGCCTGAGAGGCAAATAGTTCACTACACTTTATTCCCTGGCCTGGGTCCAGATGACCTGTCTGACACCTTGGCCCTTATAGCTTTTGGTCCTGCCTTGCCTGATCAAGTTTCCTAATGATAGACATACATTCTACCCACTTACCAAACTGCTGTCCCATTTGACTCTCTAAATGTTGGGGAAAATCTACCAGAATGTCCATTTCGGTGCTCTGCTGACCTATTTGGACATGTCCATGCCCTCCAACAGACCATTCAGATGCTGAGTATAGAACATCCTTTTTTTGGCTGAAACTCCTTAACCTCAGGGCACATTTATTTCAGATCTTGATCTTTTCCTGTCTACTCCATAATGCTGGAGTTCATTTTGTGGTATGATCCAAACTCTGGCAGTAGTATTTGTGAGCATATTTTATAAAACTCACAACCATATTTCAGATTTCAGACTCTGATAAAGGTTTCTTGTAGTGTTCATTTATTGATCAGAAAAATTCACATTGACTTAATCTTTGAGACTATGGGTTAAAAAAAAGGAAACTGAGAAGAATATAACGAATTCAAGTAAATTATAAAATTCAAATTAAATATATATTATACATTAAACATATAATTATATCTATTAAGTAAATAAACTACATTTAAATAAAATTAAAAAGGAAGTATTTGAAATTTGACTAGAAGTAGGATGAAATGAGAAGTTCAAAAGTGCACATCCTCAAATTTTCACCCCTCTGGTCAAACTTAGATCAACTGTCTCCTTTACGGTAATGATTTCCTTCTCTCTGTAAACTCCTTGAGGTCAAGTGTTTTTTGTTTGCTTGTTTTAAATGTAGAAGATATTTTTTCCCTCTGGATCTTCCCCATCCCTACTGTCTAGCATACAGCTCTACATATACACTGTTTAGTACATATATTGGTCTACTGAATATATAAGCACTATGATAAAATAGTATGTAATTCATGTAAAAGTCTAAAACTATACTAACTGAAAGAAAAAAATCCAGAGTTTTTAGCCACGTCTTTCCCATACCGTTTTCTTATTTTCTGTTACAGAATACAGACAACAGCATACTTTCCTATCAGTATGGAGACCACCGAGATGCTCCTAGCTCCTACATTATTCAATCTAAAGGCAGTGGCTTCCAAGAGGAAAATAAATACCGTGACTAAGGCTTCACTGGTCTGCATCGCATGCGCAAGCATGAAGGATTTCTTTGCTGTCAAGCTTTCAGTTGGGAACAAAATCCCCCTGCTGAGCCCTGTTGCTCAATGCAACACTTAAGATATGATTCAGCACATGGAGTCTTAGGCGTCTCTGAGCTGGTACCTCTTGTTCCATGTCCTTAAAGCTCAGGCAGGCACAAGAAATGTGATTCCTGACTATCAGTTGGTAACAGATGTGGTAGGTCCAGAGAGCTGACCACCTGTCAGCACATCCAAAGATAAAATCATTTTCTTGCCACCAGTGGGCCATGTATTTTCAATGATATTTCTGGGAATGTGTCTTATTGAACCATGAGATATAAAGGGGGAAAGGGTAAGAAAAGAAAACATTTCCTTGGGACCCCATTAAATGAATAAAAGTATGCTGAAGGTTGAAGTTAAAATTTAAAAAAATATATATGGAGCAGGGTGCCCAAGGAAGGTGCTTATAATCTAGTTGAGGCACCATAATTCAGAATTTTAAAGATACATGGCAGTCAAAGATAAGTTGTGAAAAATGCCACATCAGCAGTGCAACTATAAATACTACAGAAGTTCTAAAGGAAAGTGATCACCAAATACTGAGAACTGGAAGTAGAAAAGATCTAATGAACAAGAGAGATGAGTAAGAGGTGAAATTTATAGAAAATTTAGGATTTTTAACAGGGATGGAAAAGGCAAATTTGGGCACATGAACAGACCACTAATATTGCTTTAGAAGCAATGCGTGAACAATTAATTGGTTAGTAGTATAGTCTGAGTCAGATATTTATGGGCATATAAAGATTATCCTAAAGACTATTTCCTATAGGCAATGAGGAGTCATTGATATTTATGTGGATCTGTATGAGAAGTTAAAAGTTGAGCTTTGTCAAAGTCAGCTCCACAGTGGATAGTTTAAAAACGGGGGAAAATGGAAAAATGGAATCAGGGAAATTTCTAGGAAATTATCAAGCCATGCAGATATAAAATCATGAGGTGTTGGACATACCTCAGAGCACTAGAAAGGTATAGGGGAATCCAGATGTCAATAATGCAGAAGTTAGGGGCACCTGGGTGGCTCAGTAGGTTAAGCCTCTGCCTTTGGCTCAGGTCATGATCTTAGGGTCCTGGAATCAAGCCCCGCATCAGGCCCTCTGCTCAGCAGGGAGCTTTCTTCCCCTCCTCCCTCTGCCTGCCTCTCTGCCTACTTGTGATCTCTCTCTCTCTCTCTCTCTCTCAAATAAATAAAAAATCTTTAATAATGCAGAAGTTATAGTTGCTGTAAGACACAGTTTTCATCTAAAAGCATTTACAATTTCATATAAGCTTGGTGGTAGCAAAATCATAAAGTGGGTGAGGTATATCTTCAGAGCTATCCTCTTCTCTAACTCATTCACTCAGCAAATGTTCATTGAGTACCTATACCATGTCCAATCCAGTATCAGACACCACCCTCATTGTTTCTGGCAATGCATTGGCTCTGCTGACCAATCTTCAGAACTATACCCAATTTTCATTCGTCAAGTTCTTTATCATCAATGACTTCGGCCTGCTAGACAATAAATTAATGCAGAAGTTTTAGTTTGATTAAAAAAATTGCTCTTCCTAGGTAAAGCCTTTTCAACTTAGTTAAAAATATACTCCAAAAGGTCAATACCAAGAGGTAATAATAATAGAAGATTTGTTCCTTGTGGCCAGCTAGCAAAGTGAAGGGAGGAACATGTTTCTCTTCACTTTGTTTATCTGTGGACATATGATACAGACAAAGACTTCTGGTCATCCTACTACAAATTTTCCAAAATAGCTATGGTACAGAACAACACAAAGTGTTCACAACTCTCACTGGTCCCCTGCTTCCCAAGTTCTATGAGGCTCCTTTGTACAGCTCTGTAACAATGTGCAGTGTGTTATCGCCCACTCTTCATTATTTGTGTGACTCAAATATGAAAAGGTACAATGCATTATCATTCTACATTCCTTGCATATTGTTCATTTTTATTCAAGTTCATTATGAAAATTTTAGGCAAGTGATAGCTCAGAGAAAAGAAAGTTGAATAGATAGGAGAGATACCCAATGAACACAATACCCAGAAGACTTGGGAATGGCAAAGATAACTGATAAACCAAGGTCTCATTCTTGATGATGTCTACATGACATTTTGTGCCTTGCCCTCCTGGGACACTCCAGCCACCTCCAACATGAATAGCAGCTGAAGATGCCTCTTCATTCCCACATGTGCCTTAGTGTTCTACCAGTAAGCAGAACCTGCACCATTTCTCAAAGTAAAAGCCATTTCTGTGGGGCTTTCAAGGAGCTGGAAACCCTGAAGTATACCCTCTCTAGAATCCCCAGACCACAGGGATAGGTTTGCGATCAGAAGGGGACCTCTATGCAAACAGCTAGAAAATAAATTTAGATGACTCCTCTTCTAGAATGCTTAGGGTCAAGCTAAAGTTCTGAAAGGGGTATTTACAAATAATTGGGCAAAGAGAAAAGTCTTGGAATATTAAAGCAGGAATATATAATTCATAAGGTACAAATTGCAATAAAACAGAAATTATTATTTCTTAAACCCAGCTTTTACTTCAATTCTAAGTTCTGCTGGCACATAGAATAGCGCTTTAGAGAATTAGAAAGCAAGATCAAAAATGACAGAAAAAGAGAAAAGGAAAACCAAGAAGACTATACATGAAATAATTTAATATAAAAATTTAATATTAAGATTAAATTATACATACTATAATATAAATATATGAAATATATAAATATATATAATATATACATTATGATATAAATATATATTAATTTAAAAAGAAATGCTGCTTTTACATAAGTATACATGGGAATTCCCCCCTTTTCTGCAAAAAGTTATCACAAAAAGAATATTTATTAGGTATGTGGCCTGACTCACATACTGCAGTCTCAATACAGATGTTGTGTTTAGGTGAGACTAAACAACTCAGCTAAACACATCCTATTTGTCTGTTGTAGCCTGGACATGTCCACATTTTCACTTCTTAGCATACCACAGTCTTCATGCCACTCAAACCCACTGCACAGATTTCTTCGGCCCCAAGGATGCCAGAGAAAATAGACTTCCCAGTTAAATCTGAATTTCAGATAAACAATAATTACTTTTATTAAAATATGTCCCAGGGCTCCTGGGTGGCACAGTCAGTTAAGCTTCTGCCTTCAGCTCAGGTCACGATTCTGGGGTCCTGGGATCAAGCCCCACATCGGGCTCCCTGCTCAGTGGGGAGTCTGGTTCTCCCTCTCCCTCTGCAGCTCTCCATGATCATTCTCTCTCTTTCTCTGTCACCCTCTCTCTAAAATAAATAAAAATCTTTAAACTTTTTTTTAAAATAATAAATAAAAGTATGTCCCATAAAAGTTTCAGATTCATTTGGAAACTCTATATTTTTAATCAGACATTTTAAAATAACTTTAGATACACTGGAAAATGTAAGAATGATACAGCAAGATTCCTTGTGCTCTTTATTCAGTTTCCTCCAATGATAACATTCTGCAAAATTATTATAATATCACAACCAGGATATTAACTATGCAATCAAGATACAGAATATTTGCATCACCACACACATCCATTTCTTGCCTTCCTATAGTCACACCCACTTTCCTTTCACCCCAACCCTCCTTAATTTGTAACCACCAATCACCTGTTCTTCTATAATTATGTCATTTCAAATAAATGGAATAAAACAGCATGCAATTTTTTGCAACTGGATTTTTTCACACAGCATAATCCTCTGAAGATTCATTCAGGTTGCTGTGTGCATGAGTATCATATTATTTTTCATTGCTGAATAGTACTCCATAATATGTATGTATCACAGATTAACCATTCTTTCCTTGAAGGACACTGGGTTCTTTTAACTTTCAGGCCACTACAAAAAGAGCTGTTATAAATATCTGTGCATGAGTTTTTTTATGGAAGTTTTCATTTCTCTCTGAGATAAATGTCCATGAGCCCAACTGCAATTGCTTTGTCTTATGGTAGTTAGGGTTTTTTTTGAAACTACCAGATTGTTTTAAGAGCAGCTGTACCATTTTGCATTCCCATCAGGCAATGTATGAACAATGCAGTGTCTCTGCATATTCTCCAGCATTTGTTATTGTCACAATTATTTTTAATTTATTTTTGCCATTCTGACAGGTGTGTTATGATATCTCATGGGGACTTTCATTTGCACTTCCCTAAGCTAATGTTGCTGAAATTCTTTTCATGTGCTTATTTCCCATCTTCATGTCCTCTTTGATGAAATATCTGTTTAACTGCCCATTTTCTGATTGGACTATTTATTCACTGTTGAACTTTGAGGGTTCTTTATATATTCCAGATATTATTTCTTTGTCAGATTATTTGGTTTACAAATATTTACTCCAATCTACAATTCTGTCTTTTTATCTTATTAATAGGGTATTTCACAGAACAAAGGATTTCAATTTTGATAAAGTCAAATTTATCAATTTTTTTTTATGGTTCATGCTTTTAGTGTCAAGTCCAAGAATTCTTTGCCTACCTCTAGATCCTGAAGATGCTTTCCTATTTTTTCCAAGTTTAATAGTTCTACAATTTAAATTTAAGCCTATGATCCATTTTCAGTTAATTTTTTATAAAGTATGAAACCTAGATTAAGGTTTACTAATTTTTTGCATATGGATATCAAATTTCTCCATACCATTTTCCTTTATTTGACTGCTTTGCTATGTTTATCGCTTCAATAACACCATATACTATTGATTACCATAGCTATGTAAGTCTTATACTTGAGTAAATTTATTCTTCCTACTTCATACTTCTTTATAAAAAAATTTTTAACTATTCTAGTTTCTTGGCCATTCCATAGGAAATTTAGACTAATCTTGTGTATATCTACACAAAAAAAATCTTGCTGTTTTGATAGCAATTTTGAGAAGATTTTTAAATCTATTTGAGAAGATTTGAAATCTTTACTATGTTGAGTCTTCCAATTCATGAACACAACATGTCTTCCTATTTATTTGGATGTTTGATTCATTTCACCAACACTATATAGTTTTCAACATAAAAGTTCTATACACATTTTGTTAGATTTATACTTAAGAATTCATTTTTTTAAATATTTCATTATTTATTTGAGAGACAGCAAACAGAGGGAAAGGCAGAGAGGAGAGGAAGAGAATCCCAAGCAGACTCCCTGCTGAGAACGGAGCTCAATACAGGACTCAATCTCAGGACCCTGAGATCACCACCTGAGCCAAAAATCAAGAGCTGGACACTCAACTGAGTGAGCCACCCAGGTGCCACAAGAAACTCATTTTCGAATAATTAGAAATGGCATTAAATTTCTAATTTTTGTTTCTGTAGGTTTATTGATAGTGCATAGAAATATAATTGATTTTTGTATGCTTCTTATATCCTGTGACCTTGTTGAACTCATTTTAATAATTATAGGATTATCTTTTTTTCTGTTGCTTTTATTTTTAATTTTATATATTTTTTATCTTTTAAAGATTTTTTTTTTTGAGAGAGAGAGAGAGCGTGCGCGCAGAGGGAGAAGGAGGAGAGGGACAAGCAGACTCCTGCTGAGTGCAGAGCCCAACATGGGGCTCAATCCCACAACCCTGATATCATGACCTGAGCTGAAATCAAGAGTCAGACATTCAACTGACTGAGCCAGGAAGGCACCCCTTCTTTTTCTGTTTTATAAAATCCTTGGCATTTTCTACATAATGATGATGTATGTAAATATGGACAGTTTCATTTCTTCTTTGTTGTCTTTTTCTTTTTTTTACATATTTGTTTTCCTTATTCCACTGCCTAAATCTTTTAGCATTATGTTAAATAAGAAGAGTTAAGAGTAGATATTCTTGCTTTTTTCCTGATCGTAGTAAGTTCTCAATATTTTACCTGTAATTATAATGTTAGCTACAGATATCCTGTAAATGTTCTTTATCAAGCTATAGAAATTCTTCTCCATTCCTACTATTCCATGAATTTTTATCATAAATGGATGTTGAACATTGTCAAATGTTTTTCATGCATCAATTGATATGATCATGAATATTTTTTCTTCAGCCTGTCAAAATGGTGGATTATATTTATTTATTTTTGAACATTAAACCAGCCTTGTACCCATGGTATAAATTCCACTTGGTCATGGTGGATAATTATTTTTACACACCATTGGGTTTAATTTGCTAATATGCTTTTGAGGACTTTTGCATCCATGTTCATGAGAGATACTGGTCTACAGCTTTCTCTCATATCATTACCCAGTTTTTGTGTCAGAGTAATGCTGGCCTCATAGACTGACTTAGGAGGTGTTCTATCTCCTATTTTCTGAAAGAGATACTACAAATTTCCATTTCATCCTTAAACTTTTGGTAGAATTCTCCAGTGAAACCATATGGGACAGGTAACTTGTAAAATTATGAAGTCAAATTCAATAATAGGCATAGGGTCATTCAAGAGATCTATTACATATTGGGTGAGTTGTGGTAATTTGCATTTTTCAAAATAAATGTCTCCTTGTTTAAGTTGCCTAAAGTAAATATGTAGAGTTGTTTGTAGTTTTCCCTTTTATCTTCTTGATGTCTGCAGAGTCAGTAATGATACGTATCAGTCCATTCCCAACAGTGGTAATTTGTACCTTCTCTTTGTTCTTTGTCAGTTTTGCTAGAGGTGTCAATTTTATTGATTTTTTTTCAAACAACCATTTCATTGGTTTTCTGTATTATTTTTCTATTTTCATGTACTTTAACTCTTATATTTATTATTTATTTACTTCCTTGCTTTGTGTTTGTTCTTCTTTTTCTAAGTTCCTGAGCTGGGTGCTTAAGTTACTAATTGGCCACTTTTCCTCTTTCCCAATGTATGCATTTAGTCCTACAAATTTTCCTCACAAGAATGCTTTAGTTATATTCTACAGATTTGGATAGGTACTTTAATTTTCATTCAATTCAATACATCTTCTTCATTTCCCTTAAGACTTCTTTGATCCATAGGCTATGTAATATATGTGTTTGGAGATTTTCTAGTTATCTTTCTCTTATTAATTCCCACTTTGATTTTGCTGTAATCAGAGGACTTTTTTTTTTTTATTTACCTTTGTTGAGGTTTGTTTTGTGACCCAGGATATAGTCTGTCTTGATATATATTCCCTGGACACTTGAATATGTATTCTGCTGTTGTTGCATAGTCTATAAATGTCAAATAGATCCTGTGGTTAATGCTAATGTAGACTTCTTCTATACCCTTACTCATTTTCTGTCTAGTCATTTTATTACTTGTTCAGAAAGAATTGTTGAGATCTCCAAGTATAATTATCAGTATGTCTGTTTATTTTTCCAGTTTTATCAGTTTCTGTTCCACATATTTGGCATCTCTGTTGTTTGGTGCATAGAAAGTTAGAATTGCTATACTTTCTTCCTCCACTGCCCTTTTATCATTATATGATGCTCCTCTCTCTCTGGAAAATTTACATGCTCTGAATTCTGTTTCATCTGGTAGGAAAATAGCCACTCCTGCTTTTTAAAATTACACTCTTTATTTTCTATCTTTGTCCATTCTTCTATTTTTAATCTGCCATACCATTATATTTGAAGTGATTTTTGTGTAGACATCATACAGTTGGATCATATTTTTGAGTCTGCCAATCTCTTTTACTTAATGTATTTAATTCATTTACATTTAATATAATTTTATGCAGCCTGACATTATATTTTTGTGTTTTGTTTGTCCTCTGTTTCTTGTTGTCTGATTTCTTTTGTCCTGCCTTTTGTGTAAGTAACCTAAATATTTAAATTCCACTTTGTGATTTTGAGTATATCTCAAAATTTTGGGTGATTTTGAGTATATCTCTTTGAGTCAGTTTTAGGTTTGCTCTAGATATTAAATCACATAAATATAACTTATAGTCTTTTGGTTTTATTTTCCCAGTTTGATAGAGAAGAGAAATACTACCCCATTTGTCCCTCCTTATCGTTCACTGTTTATACAGTCTTAAATATTTCCTCCACATACATTCAAAACATCATCATACAGCATTGTTTTTACTTTTGTTTGCTTCAACTATCAAACACAATTTAGAAAGCTCAAGAGGAGAAAGAAAGCTTATTGCATTCACCCATATATTTCCTTATCATGATCCTTCTTCATCCCAGAGGTTCAAGTGCTTCTTCTTTTATTGTTTCTTTCCTCTCTAGAGAACTTCCTTTATACATTCTCTTAGGGTATGTCTGTTGCAATCAGTTTTCTTGGTTTTCCTTCATTTATCTTGAATTTCCCTTCATTCCTTGAGGATATTCTTCTGGATAGAGTATCCTGGGTAGATAGTTCTTTCTTGATTTCTTGGTTCCCTGATAAGAGAAATACAACCATTCCAATTGTTTTCACTCTATGGATAAGGTAGCATTTTTATCTGGGTGCTTTCAAGGTTTTCCCCCCTTCATTTTCAGTTTAATAATGACGTGTCTTGGCATAGATGTCCTTGTTGTTCCATCTTTGTTATTTATCTTCCAACTTGTATTTTTCCCCCATCTCCTGTGTTCTATTAAGCCCACTCACTTAGCACTACACATCAGTTATTGTATTCAATTCTAAAACTTCCATTTGATTTTTCTTTATATTTTCTATTTTTTTGATGAGTCATTTTTTACTGAGGTGTTCCATTTTTCCATTTGTTTCAAATGTGTTCATAATTACTCATTAAAGCCTTTTTATTATAGCTGTTTTAAAATCTTTTTAGATAACTCTAGCTCCATCTTCTTAAGTGCTTGCATCTATTGATTGTCTTTTTTCATTCACTTTGAGATCTTCCTGGTTCTTAGTATGGCAATAATTTTCAAATGAAACTTGGTCTTTTTTTTTTTTTAATGAGACTCAAGATTATATTTAAAGTTTTTTTGTTGTTGTTTTAGCTGACTTCCTGTGACACTGTAACCAGCAAGGGAAGAAGAGCTGTTCCCTTATTACCTCCAGATAGACAGAAGTCCAAATTTCCCACTCTCTCTTCATTGTTATCAAAAGTACATGGAGGAAGGAAGGAGTGCCTCCTTATTACTGTTGGATAGGGATGGTAATTTTTACTTCCTATGTGGTCTTTACTGACACCATAGTGAGGAGTGGCCTTTATAGTGGTAGATGATGTGGTGGAAACCCTGACTCTCCGATAGACCACACAGCTGACACAACCTCAGCAGGAGGTGTTCTTTGCTACTGGTGGGCTGGGGTAAAAGCCCAGGCTTTCCACATTATCTCTACTGATAACATGGAACAATGGAGTAAGGAGTGACCTTATCACCAGTCATCTGGAAATCCCAGATCCACATTTGGCCATCCCTAACACTACCTTGGCATAGATGTTAAGGTACCCCATTACAGCCTCTTGCCATCAAGTCAAGTAGAGGTCGAGGCTCCTCACTCAGCTTTCTTGGCTAGAATGAGTGGGAATGGAACCACAGATATTTCTGTAGTGTTTGGCTACAGAAGAGCAATTACTTTCTAAAGGTTTTATCCCTTCCTATTTAGTCCCCTCCCCGATCTTTTGGCTAGAGAGAGTCGACTTTGTTTGAAGATTTTTGTTTGTTTGTGCTATGGTCATTTCCCAGATTTCTCATTGTTTAGCTCCAACTATAGAATATATGGGATAAAAAAACAATCCCAGGGAACTCACCACCATGTTGTTCTTCGAGTCCTAAGGTCCCTATTCAGTCTTCCTTCTCTCTACCCTTCAGAGTCTCCTTATATTTGTTTTATATGTAATGATCAAGGTTTTTAGCTGTGTTTAGCAGAAACAATAGGGAACGTTATGTCTACCATATCTTTACAGAAGCAGAAGTACATCCTATATTTTTATTTGAAACATTTAGCTGTCCTACTCTTCCTGAAACATTTTGTACTTCTCTTCCACCCTCACCTGAATTCCACAGGTATCACTCTTCTTATCAGTTCTCAGTTTAATTATCACTTCATCTTGGAAAACACATTATGCAGCAACGAAATGCAGTATTTTGATTGTACCATGCATTTGCTGAAGCACTAAATTCAGATACAGTTTGTGTGATTAAATTACTTCTTTCTTCCAAACTTAACTGCAAGCACCATGTAGGAAGGAATAAGATTGTTTTTTTGCCTATCATTTTATTTCTAGGGGCTTCCCCAGTGCTGACATATAGAGTCAGCAGTCAGTGAAGACTGCTAATGGATAAGTAAATGTTCACAATATAAAATATCAACAAAGGGATTTAGAATGGTAATAAGAATACAGGTGATTAGAAACTATGGCCAATGATTGCCATTGGGGGGAAAATTCTTTCCACAGAAGGTGATAAAACAGGGAAAGGCCCTACATAGGCCTTGTTCAGTAACGTGGTGTAACAACTCTTGACAGAGGATGAGGGTATATAGTAGAGGTCATTCTACTTTTAATATTTCAATATTTATTCCTTAAAGTATTCACAGTGGCTGGGAAAGTCCATGGTTGAATTGGTTATTGTCATTTAGTTTTCCTGCTAGCAAAGGAAAGAGGGAAAAATAGGTATTTCCAGGCAAACAACATACCTAGGTTGTAAGAAAAGAAAAGTAGGAAAAGGGGAAGCATCATCCAATGTACAGGAAAAAGAAAAACCATCGTAAACCACTGCATTTGCTAGAGTCACTAGTCAAGGCAGTGCTTGGCTGCAGCTCTCTGTGGACTCAGCACAGCTGTACCTCTTAAAGCAAGGTCAGATAAATTAACCAAAGTTAATTTCTTGAAATTACTTTGTCATCAAACTTCTATGTCTCTTCTCCCGTCATGAGTAAACCTTCAGAGTGATTCTGCCTCCTTCTCCATATGTAGGCTGAAGGGGAAGATGGACACAATGTTCATTTTCATTTCTATAAATGGCACCTTTACTCTTCTTCAAAACTCTGAGAGGAGATGGTAGAGGTAGGAAGATAATATTACAGCATAAGCCAACACTTTAAAATGATAGAATTTGCTTTTAATGGAATCAACAGTACTGATCATTTCATAGACAAAATAAAACAATTTTGCTCTTATTTTCTCCAGAAAAGTTTGCATTCTTACTTGTATTTCCTTTTAACTCCTTCATTAGGTTTAAATAATATAGATGTATTATTACCCACATTAGAATAGTGACACATTGAGTTCCATGTTATGGGGAAGAGAGCCTAAAATGCAATGATTGGAGGTGGAAACTGGTTGGGGGCTGCCCATTTTCTAAAGATGTTTCATAAGGGGAATAAAACAGCCCCAGTTGAGAGCAAGTTGATAAAATATTAGTAACAGTTTTGTTTTTCGTAGAATACACCAATCATTTTCCTGTTCAACCATTCATTCATTCATTTTCTTTCTAAGGTAAATTTGAAGTTGTAGAGTATTTGAGAAATTTCAACTCCCTCCCAACACACACAGCACTCACCCCATCTCATTCCTCAGTTCTGCCCCCATCTTATTCCCTACCACCTCAACAGGATCAAGAGTTGCCAAGAATGAGAAATGGTGGAGGATATGACTTGTCAAGCTCAAACTATTCAGGAACATGTGGATTTGAAGTTTCAAAGCAAAACTAAGCCTTTCAGGTTTGGAGTTTGGTTAATAATATGGAGGATTTAAGTGGGATTTTTCTTGGAGGCAGTTCAAAGAATTTCATTTCTTAGTCTGTCTTTTTTTCTTAAATGAGTGAAACAGGGAAGAAGTTGCAGAAATTGTCAGCTTATTGCACAAGGCAGAAAATTTGGTGTGATTTTCCTAAATGGCAGTGGGTTGGAGGAAAGATGTGAACAGCACTTTATCCATGGATTGTTGTGGTTCAGGACCCATGTCAAGATGATTCTAATTACTAAAAACTGGGATAGAGAGCTCATAAGTCTGAATGCAGTCTTACTATTAACATATTAACAATATCCTTCTCATGTGTAAACCACAGTTAAGGAAGAGATAGAAAAGATGAAGGCTGAGTTAACCCTCTAAAGGCCCAGGCAACCTATTTGTTGAGCAGAATATAACTCAAAGTTTTGAGCAGAATAAACTCAGGAATTCAGAGGAGGAATTTATAGTTGGCAGATAAAATAGTCAGAGGAAGCTTTGTACAAGAGGAAGAGCTGATCTGAGCTTCAAAAGAAAAACATAATTTATGTAATGTGAAAAACTGGAAACTGCATTTGAATGTATGTTTGTTCTTTAGGTTTAGGTGATCTGGGGAAGCTGTAGGAATTCCAGATACAAATCACAAGGAATCTTCCTCTGAATAGAACTAAACCAATTAGTCTAAAAACAGAGGTTCGCCCTTAGCTCTTTTACCCAGCCTGGTTTGGGTGATCTGTAGGGTATTAGTTTATGATTGTGACTGGTTGAGTTACAACAGTATTAGAAACAAGATACAAGCCAGGTTATGTTCTGTTACTCAGAACATGGGAATGTTAAATCAACTTGAAAAAGACACACTACATGGAAGGGAAGGGGGAGCACTGAGGACAGAAAGGAAGTTGAAGATAATGAGGACTTACAGGCAGATTGGCTTACAGGCCAGAAAAAGGAAATAGCTCATAAGACATACTGATACACCCCCTTTCCAGATTTTTTTGCTTTAAAATAAGACAGTTATGCTAACCTGTTCTTAGTATCTATGGTTCTCTATCACCTGATCCAAATTTACACATCCCAATAAATCTCTCCAAATACATTTTTATTGTATTGCTTAATGGCCCCTCCCTATTTTCTAGATTGATCCATTTTATATATATCCTATAACATGTACTTCAAGTCCATTACTTATTTTCTAGTAACAATTAAAACATGCACACTTTATCATCCAACCTAACATGTTTTATAGGCAAATATATTCACAGACAACATCATTCACATATCTGATATCTGGCACCAAGAGTTCTCCTAAGATAAATCCTCCTGCTTGAAATTTCTAGTTCCAATTCACTGAAATGCCTTTCTTTCTTGAAAGATACTTCTAAAGTAGTTTATACTTCAAATAGTCTTCCCAAGCTCATAGCTAATCTTTGATACTTTCCCTCAAACTGAAGTTCTTCCCTTCTTCATCACTGAATTAAATTCCCCTACCTTTTTGCTTGCACATAATTTAAACACATAAGTAATGTAAGGTCTCTAATGCGTTCCCTGAAGATATATTTCTGCATCATAATGTTCTACTTAGATCATAAACTACTCAAGGTCAGTGTGAGTGCCTATTTAACTCTCTTCATGTTCTTCTTACAGCGGCATGTTACTAAGAGATCCTGAATAATTGTCCTCATGAAAAAGTAGTTGAAGGTATTTTTCTCCTTAGCATTGGAAAGAAAATCAAGGTTAAGTTGAAAAGTTATTAGAAACCACTGAAGTTCAATGAAAAAAAAATACTATATTATACCTAGGTATTAGTATTTCTTTATATCTTGACTCAAGATGAGCTTTCTTTGAAAAAAAATATTAGTAAAGGCTAATAAACCATGAAGTAGGTAGATTTATGCCATAATATTAAGAAGTAAATTTTAATAAAAAATTAGGATTCAAGGTATGGAAGGGATCCTTGCCTTGGAATTTTATAAAATCAGAAAAATGAAGCCACTGAGTTCACAGGGTCACTGAGGGCTGAGCACTGAAACGTTGATACCTCACATTGGCAACCAGATGTTTGGAGGCGCAAGGTCCTTCTCTGATTAAGTGCACATTAGCCCTGATATACCAAAGTCAGGCAGTCCTCACATATTCTCCTAGTAGCTTACAATATGTATCCCAAAAGCTGGGTGTTCAACTGAATGTTAACACTCAGACTCACTGATCAGCTGGCTGTGCAGTATCTACCACCCAAGTCAGGTCAGTCCAGACTATATCATTTGAAGTCCTCCTGAAATACTTCATCCAGTAACTTTACTAGTTCCTTATTCCTCAAGTACAAATGACACATAAAATACGTTTGTCCATGTTGCTCTCTTTTAGGATATTCAAAGGTATACTAACACTTATCAATGACATATTCATGATTTCAAAGAAAAGGTCTGAGACAAAATCTAACTTGAATACACATTCACTTAAGAAACTTCCAGTCGAAGACTGCATGGGGAAGGAGACAAACCATAAGAGACTTCTAATCTCATAAAACAAACTGAGGGTTACTGGGGGGTGGGAGGGTAGGGATAGGGTGGATGGGTTAGGGACATTGGGGAGGGTTTGTGCTTTGGTGAGGGCTGTGAAAGATGTAAGCCTGATGATTCACNTTTAGTCCGGGTTCACAAAGTGAGCTTATTCTAGATTATCTTTTTGTGTCTTCTGGGTCTCATTCACAAAAGTGCCTTTCTGAGACTTGAGTACCGAAGCAGAAAAGCGAGAAGACACACAAATAAAAAATCTTGACAAAAGCCTTGCCAACTTTCTTAAGATTATCATTTTTAGAGTAAATCTGATTGAGCAGAATGTGTTCAATATTGCCTACACAAATTAGGATACATAGAATATGGCCTTCAAGATCACAAATTCTTCTTTAACCTAAATTACTATCACCCTCATCTTTGCTCCAGAAACTCTAGCCACAGGGTCTCTCTTTCACTTCTCAAAAATGCCATATCCATTTCCAACCCAGAGCATTTTCCTGATGATTCCCACCTAAAACATACCTTATTCTTCTATCTGCCTGACTCCTACTCAGCTCATGGGTCTCTGTGCAAAGATCACTTTCTCACCTATGCTTTTGCTTTTGCTTACTACCCTAATCCCATATGAAGCACATTCTCTTTATTACTTTCTCCCAAAGCACAACATATTTCACCTTCATGATATTCACCAAAATTGTGTTTCTTGAATTCTGTGTTTCAGTGTGTTGATTGGCTTATAGGAATTTTTCACACTATATTGGAAGTCCTTAGCACCTGAACTAGGTAGGCCCTCAACAAATATTCACACGTAATGATCCTGTAATCTGTTGATGAACCTGGAACACAAGAACATCCCGCCCCAGGCATGTAACTACAGGAAGTGATATGGGGAGGGAGGGTACAGAGTAGAAGACCACTTACTGCTGGTAAAAGAATAATCTGAGATCCAAGCTGTTGTTAGAGTTAAGAACAGAGGAAAACATTTTGTCTATATTCCTGCTCCAATCCTTGGGACTGCATCTCAATTCTTACAGAGATAAGTTACAGGAAGATAAAAACTGTAATAACTGTATTAATAATGGGGTCTTTGATACTCAAGACTGGAGATATAAAGACAAGGTGGGTTCTCTCTTCACACCCTTGAGGAGCTGTGAGGTGCAGTAGTTACTGTGGCACTGAACCACGGCCCAGTAGTTGACCAAGCTATGCTTAATGGAACAGCAGAAAGGAGGCCACGGGCAGTTCTGGGAGGAGGAAAAGAATATGAGTAATTGAGTTTCTGAGCAAAAGATATGTATAGGGGTTCCCAGAAATAACTGTGGCAATTCTGAGGGACAGATGTGGTATCTCTTAGTTATACATACCAAAATTTCCCCAATTAATAGGTACAGACTATGAGGATTTGGGGATACTTAGGTTAATATTAAAAATGTGAACACTTCCTTGACTTATAATTTCTTTGAATATATGATACCTACTTCTTCTGCTTTTATTTTTTACAATGTAACTTTTTTTTTTTTTAACTCAGGATGCTTCTTACAATCTATATCAAAACACACTTGCCAGCTGCTGGAGGGGGAGCAATTTAAGATAAATTCATCACTGCCTCGTAATTTACCAATTTAGCTTTGCTTTATGGTATCCACCCATATATCACAAGGTTAGCCAAGTCACTGACATGGGTAACTACTTATAAAATGCCTAAATGTCATGTTGTCTTCAAAAGACACATAGTGGATGTAGCTTTGAAACGATAATTATGTTAGTATGTAATAGAACAGGGCACAATCTCTCATACATGAGACAAAATTCAAGGCATAGAAACTACCAAATCTCAGGAATTTATCATCATATTTCCATTAAGCCAGAGGGGCTAGGTATGCCTGAACAATACTTCATGAAGGACCGCTACTTAGGTACCAAACAACATGTTTCATGAGGTTTTAGATTAGATATTAAGTTTCCCACCCCCTCATTGATAAGTATTTCAATTATTTGGGGGAAAAAAGATGACAATAAGTTTAAACAAAAAGGAAATGCAAATAAAGCACTAGTGTTCTATGTACCTCAAAATTGTGTCCAACACAAAGCTGCCAAACATGAATCTTCTGAGTTATGAGAAGCTGTGTGTCCATGCTGCTCTACATAAATGTCAACCTCTCAAGTCACTTTCATCTTTTGATGTCAAGAGGCTTCTACTAAAACTGATATTGTCTCATGGAACTCATATGCTATTTTATAGATAAATCTTTGCTAGTGGAAATAGTATATTTAATAAATAGAATTATATTTAATTTTCATGCAGCCCCTAAAAAATAACATTGATGGAATACAGTGTATGTGTATAGGACTTCCTGTTGTATTATATGCAGTTGTCAAAGATTGTAGGGTTCAACTATACAGCCAAGGTCTTAGAAATGCATTGTCACGAGGCAGGCTTAATATAAAAAACAAAGTAAAAATGTAGCCTTGGATAGGGGGTTAAAGCCAGATAGTTTCAAACAGGACTCCCAACTAAGTAGCAAAAGCCTTGGAGTTAAGATAAAATGTTCTGAGATTAGGAGTTTACAAAGGGGTGGATGGGAAAGGTGGTGACACTCTGTGGAAAAAACTTCTCCAGGACTTGGTCAGAACAGAACCTGGGATCCAGGCAAATATTTGGGCTGGGATAACAGATACCTCTGGCTCTAATAAATTGTGTCCACTAAAATAGCACAGAATTTCTCTCAACATTATCTTCTACTTTCAAGGATCTGGGGGTCCTTTTCTTTCAACCATGAGACTCTGTTTCTTTGGCACATGGCAGTACTGTATTCTCAACCAATTAATCCATTAATTGGTTAATTTATCCATTTATTTGGCAAGCATATATTAAATGGCTGTTCAGAATGACCATGTTACTAAAAGAAAGTCCATGGCTTCAAGGAACTTAAGAGTTTAGTGAGAAAGAGTGAGTTTAGTGTGAAAATAATACAAATGGAGTATTACATCTCCATATCCAGAGGCCAGATAAGTGAAAGTGGTTTTTGACTGCTTAATTATATGCTTGTTTTGTTTTTTGTAAATTTACAGGATTTTCTTTACTAGATTATTCCTCTAAAATTAAGTGTTTAAGTGTGTGTGTGTGTGTGTGTGTGTGTGTGTGTGTGTGTGTGTGTGTGTGTTTGATTCTATTCTATTTGTTTAACTGGAACTTGGGGGAAGGACATTGAAGATGCATGGAATAAGGGAGGAGCAAAGCCCAACAGAGGCAGAAGAGATCTAGTCCTCTCAATAACACTGAAGCCTGTGAAATTATGAATATGGAAGAAAGCCTGGTGAGAAATGTCTTCACAGATGTAGAAGCCAAGCTCCTGGTTCTAGGAGAATGCTTTCCTACCATCTGTCACCTGGGCTAAGAGATAATTGCTGACTTCTGTGTGAGAAGAGATAATTGCTGACTTCTGCTTCCGACTGCAGCTGGATGGCCACTTCTCTTAAATTACCAGGCCCAGATGAGCATGACTTTCTGTTGTTTCCAGGGAACCCCTAAGGTGCTGTGTTAGATTAAGATTCCTGTTCAGAGAATGTGCACTGAAAATGCCATTATCCTTCTTGACAGACAGATGTCCTGGAAAGTCTAATTGCATTCCCAAAAGGCAGAAATCCTTTAAAAAGTTAAATCAAATTAAAGATTAAAAGGCAGCATTTCATCCAGGGATCAAACTCATGAGGCGTTAAGACCAAAGGAGGTATGGCATCTTATAAGTCTTGTAGAACATAGGCAGTGGTTATAAATAAATTCATATTTTCCCTCACTCCATCTCTCACCTTCCACTTCAACTGCTTCTGTTGTTCCAAAAGAAAATCAAGAAGTTAGAGCTTCTAATCATGGTGGATTACTATTTTTTATGGTCCATGAGGATTATTCCTCCTCCATGAAATCTTCACTTATATTTCAAGTGCACATTAATCTCCGTGAGAAAAAAAAGTTAGAAGCTAGTTCTAAAGACAATTTAGCCTTTCCTCAGTTTATGAAAAATGGCATATATGTTCAACTTAATTGAAGATATATAAGGACATAATATCCTTCAAAGTTAAGCAACCAGAAATGACTTGAGTCAAAGAATTCCTTGCTATGGGAGCTTTAAGAAAGTGTTGAAAGCCAGGAAGAATTCAGTCAAGAGAGGAGGAAAGAGTAAATTTTAGAGTAGTAACTGGAGCTTGAGCAATGATCCAAATATGGAAATATTCCAAGCATCCTTAAGAGACCACAAACAGACAGGCCCAGTAGTGCATGGTAATGTTTTAGAAAGAACAATCTGCAGTTCATTGAATATCCCCATTCCTCATCTGAACCCCGCAACATTATGTTATGTTTTACTGGAGCTAAAGGTAGAAGCTCAAGGAAAAATAATTCCAAATACAGAAGGATAACATCAAGATAAACATGAAGCTTCTCCTTGCTTGCAATAATTTTAAGTCAACTAGAATGTTATGTGGCAAAGTTTAAATAAATTAATGGCCACAAAAAGTAAAGGTAATGTTCAGAATCAGTTAAGGCTTTTCTGGTTATTAGTGACAGAAACAAACACAAACACATCAAGCAAGAAGGGGAATTAGCTGGCTCATTTACCAAACCACATACGCACTCACACACACAATGGAAAGAGAGCCAGCAGCAAGGTTAACCAAATAAGGTTCACCAATTGTACTGTATATGTATGTATGTCTGTGTGCATGTGCGTGTGCGTGTGTGTGTGTGTGTGTGTGTGCGTGTGTGTGTAAGGCAGAGACAGACGGAGAGGGAGAATGATATAGACTACATATACTCACCTTTCAATATTCTGCGTGTGTGTTGGCCTCAATCATTCTGGGTTCTGCACATTACAGGGAACAACGTCACCGACTGCTCTGAGGTCACAGCCTTACAGCTTGCCATTCAAGGGAAAAATAACTTCTTTTTCCCAGGGACTGTACAAAAGATTCCTAGGAGATGTCTGATTGACCTGGCATATATCCTTTGCCATCCCTGAGCCACTGTATGGCCACAGAGATGATCTATTCTGACTTGCCTGGTTCCCCCGCTCATTCTTTCGGCCAAAGTAGCATGTCACTGTGATCGGAAGCCCTACCAGTCTCATCTGGGACAAGAAGTCTCTTTCAAAGACAGTAAATATAGTTCTTCGCTAAAGGAAGGGAGAAAGGGAATTGGGCAGACAAACAAATTTCCTCCCTACTCCCATATAAGACTAAGTTGCCACCTGCAAAGAAGGGTCTAATTCCAGAAAATGTACTTCTAAGTGATAGTTTCAGGCCAATATAAATGGCCCTGAAGTGTCCAGTCTTTATATTTGTTTCTGACTATGTGAACTCCCTTTAACTCTTACACTCAACTTGATTTCTTTCCTAATTCCCTTCTTCCTGGTCTCATTTTGTGACTCCTGCTGTTACTTATCCTCCATGATTTTGAGTCATAATTTTTCCCTGAATCAGCCCAGTGTCTTTGAAAAATAGACATAGATATTTATATATTCATCACTGCTGGCCAATTACTTTGTCTTCCAACAAGAGCAGTTAGTGGCATTTTCCTTTTCACTAACTGACCTCCCTGAATTTTAATACATAAGTTATAAAATAGTCTC
This sequence comes from Ailurus styani, assembly GCA_002007465.1. Taxonomy (NCBI): domain Eukaryota; kingdom Metazoa; phylum Chordata; class Mammalia; order Carnivora; family Ailuridae; genus Ailurus; species Ailurus styani. Next base: position 456,120 of record LNAC01000577.1, read on the forward strand.
CCAGACTCAGTAAATTCTGCAAGCAGTAGTTGAACAGACACTGCATTGCATAACATTTATTTTGAATAGTAGTCTGTGTCAGTAGCATATGGCATTAATTATAAAGACTAAAGGTTTCCTCCACTATAAAGAACAAGTTTTAAATTTTTAGATAAAAATTCATGCTTTATTTATTTTAACCTCTCTAACAACATAGACAGTGTTATGTGATTATTTTAATATTAGATTATGGGGAAACCCATGACCATATTTATACACACACACACACACACACATACAAATATAAATTCAGCCTGTTTAGAAAATGTTAAAGAGTTTATGATGCAATAGTGTATAATACAAAGATCCAGAGATGATTCCTAGGGGGCCATTATAGTAGAGCCTTCCCTTCAGAAGAGGATTTATCAAAGTTTCAGGTTCAACTGTAGAGAAACTATCCATGGAACAGATCCTGGCCTGCCTACTTTATGGGTGTAGGATATTTTTACATTGAGCTGATTAGCTGTTTTTAGTCATCTTAAAATAGTGACCCATTAGTCTGGGTGAGTCATAAAAATTGATATTTTCTTAAACTCTCCCAGGTTTAGAAACCACTGCATAATTGATGACAGTTAGATCTTACATTTTTTAATTAAATTGTCATTTCTGAATAGTTAAAATGGCTATGGGCTGTGATAGCTGCTACAGTATAAACACAGGAAGCAAAATAGTGAAAATTCCATTCGGACTTGCTCACATTGACTTCTCTGGCCTCTTCCACCCCCACCAAAATAATGTTTTATCATTTGCGATCTAATTCAAATGGCACCTCCTCTGTAAAAACTTCTCCATCTTTCATAGGTTTGGGTTGCCAGACTGAACAAATAAAAGAAAGGATACCCAGTTAAATTTGAATTTAATATGAAGTTCTTTGTTTTGTTTGTAGTGCAAAAATGTCCCAAATACTACATGGGACATCATCCTTAAAAAACATTACCAAAAATTCTGATTTAANTGTTTGTAGTGCAAGAATGTCCCAAATACTACATGGGACATCATCCTTAAAAAACATTACCAAAAATTCTGATTTAATTAGACATCCTATATTTTATCTAGCAATATGATCTTAGGTATTGTATCCATTTGCTAAGACTGTCATTTAAAAAAATACTAGAGAGGCTGGGTGTATTAAACAACAGAAATGTGTTCTCCTACAGTTCTGGAGGCTTGAAGTCTAAGATTAAATTCCCAATAGGTGTGGTTTCTCCTGAGACCTCTCTCCTTGGCTTGCAGATGATCACTTTCTCTATGTGACCTCACATGGTCTTTCCTGTGTATGTACATGGTTTATCCTAATCTCTTCTTATAAGGACACTAGTCATATCAGAATAGGGCTTCACCCTTACGAGCTCATTCAACTTTGCCTTTTTAAAAAGATTTATTTTAGAGAAAGACAGAGTGTACACATGCACATGCAAGTGGGGAGGAGCAGAGAGAGAGAGGGAGAGAGAGAATCCTCAAGCAGACTCCCCACTGAGCATGGAGCCTGAAGATGGGATCAATCCCAGGACCCCTGAGATCCTGACATGAGTCAACATCAAAAGTCAGTCACTTAACCAAAACCACCCAGGTGCCCTTTAATTACCCTTTAAAAGGCCTAATCTCCAAAACTGTCACATTTCAAGATATTAGATGTTAGGTCTTCAACATATGAATTTTAGGGGGGACAAATCCAATCCATAAAAAGTATATATCTTGTCCTCTGAGCTTACAGGGCACTCAGGTTTCTTGCCATTATTGCTTCAACATAATGTTTGAGCTTTCCTAATGTTTCACGCATTGTTCTGGTGAACATACATAGTCCCTGCCCAGAGGAGCCTACATTCTAGATGATGGAGTCAGATAATCAACAGATAAGAGAATATATAGGTAGCAATGATTTTTGTGTGTATAACTCTTAGCTAGAATGTGACTCTCTAGGTAATTTTTCTCAAGTCTGCTGTTCTTCCTTATCTACAGATACCTAAGTTTCCAAATTTATTGAATATGACCCTCCATTTTCTGTGCACACTCAACAGGTTCCTTTGTAAATGCATCTGCCGTCACAAAGTCATTTCAAAAATAAACTCTGACCTCTGCTTAGTGCTACTGTAAAATACTCTACATTTGATCTTTTAACATCTGAGAACCCAGGCTCCTCCAGGAAGGAAGAGAAATGAGTAGACAGTGTTTCTGGGGAGAAAATCATTCAATCGTGTGTTGTCAAACGTTTCTTTAGAAGTTTGTTTTTTTCTGAAAGATAGCATAATTCTGACAAAAGGGAATCAGGATTAGGAAAACAAACAAACAAACAAAGAAACAAACAATGTAAACATAATTGGGGCTAGGACAAAGACTTGATTCCAGAAAATGGAAATAAAATTCTACAAAACGACATTGCAAAGCATTGCCACATATGTGGTATTGAAAGGCTGCCCATTAATGGGCAGGAGGTCAGGAGCTTTAATAAAAGAGGATTCCTCTATATTTCGGCTTTGTGTTTGGAGAAGTCCTCTTCACATTTACAATCAGTGGCAGCTATTAAACTTATGAGGGATTTTGTTGCTGTTGTTATTTTCTCTTTTCCTTTAGCAGCTTTCAATTACCAGGAACTACAAGTGAATTTAAAATAAGAGATGTTTCTCTTAAATGCTTGCAATTTTCTGGTTCCTCAGCCCCTAGCAAATGTCTCAGTGTATTCAACTAATATTTATAATATTATTATAAAAGAATAGAATAGAATAGAATATGTTATTATAATATAACTAATAGCAATACAGGTATTTTATANTTGTATTCAACTAGTATTTATAATATTATTATAATAGAATAGAATAGAATAGAATAGAATATGTTATTATAATATAACTAATAGCAATACAGGTATTTTATATTATTTTCAAGGCTACATTCCCCTGCTTTGCTTTGAAAATTCCTTAAAAATATAGATTATCTAGATGTATGCAAATGAAACCCATTTTAAGTTCAAAGGCACTCATAAATAAGAGAGTTGGGGTATTTTCCTCTTCTACCAAAGTTCTCCAAATCTCCTAAGGTTGAGATAAATTTGTGACCTTCCTACCATATAGAGGCCTACATTCAGAAGACAGGATTTTTGCTCATTCACCCAAAGCAACATGATATAGTGAACCTTTTCAGCAAGAAAGAGGATGGGGTAATGTAAGATATTGGTGAACTATACACTAAATTACTATACGTCTTCCCATTGGTGTTTCTACAAAAAGCTTACTGTTGTGAATATCTGAGTATAATTAAGGTCATAGGCTCCAGTTTCAGCTGTGAAACCATTGAGCACAAAATTGAACATATACAGGAAAGTGTTCTGAAAAAAGTTTTGAAGTTGGGGAGGCTGGAGCTGAAGAATAGCAAGCTGAGAAGAAGCCAGGCAATTTCATTAATTGTTAACACGGCTTTCAGTCAATGGTTCAGTTTCTCAGGGAAATTTTGGCTAATTAAGACAGATGACAGTAATGGGTCACAAGAAACCCATAACCACAATATGTTGGGACAACCTTAAGACAAATCCGTAGATAAGATATATACTGTCTAGGAAGCAGACTCTTCTCAGGTACTTAAAGACAAGAGGAAAGAGGTATTAAGAAGTGTTCCTAAGGGTACCAGTGGAGTTTCTTCTTTTATGTAGGCCATTTACTATAATGTAGATTTAAGCTTGAAAGAAATAGTGAACAGAAAACTTCCTCTCCCTTTATGCTCAACAAAATCATATGCTATCACAGGTGGATAATATTGTATGTCCTCCTACCTGGGGCTTGATGAACAAGCAATAACCCTGTATCACAGCTAATAAACAAAAGGTTTGGACAACCTCTTCAGGGCCTGTAAGACCTTACAGAAACAAAGGTGTGAATGAAGAGTAGTAACAGCAGGAAAGATTATTGGTATAATACATTAGCAAGATACATTTGCTACAGTTAATCACCCAATATCGATATATTATCTGAAATCCATACATGTTTCCAGAATTTCTTATTTTTTACCTAATATCTTTTCCTTTTCCAGGCATACATTTATGCATGCTTCCTTAGGATCCTCTTGGCTGTGGAGAGTTTCTTAGACTTTCTATGTTTTCATGACTTCAATATTTTTGAGGAGTAATAGCTAATTATTTTGTAGGAGGGCCCTCACTTGGCATTTTCTGATGTTTGTATTATACTTAGGTTGAGATTATGAGCTTTTTTAAGACATAGAAGAGCCATTTTCATCACATTGTATATATATATATACATATACTACCAATGTTAGTTATAACTGTCAATACTGATCTTCATCACAAGGCCGATGTAGTGATTACCAGATTTCTCCACTGTAAACTTTTTTTTTTTTTTAAAGATTTTTAAAATTTTATTTATTTATTTCACAGAGGGAGAGAGATCACAAGGAGGCAGAGAGGCAGGCAGAGAGAGAGAGGGGGAAGCAGGCTCCCCGCTGAGCAGGGAGCCCGATGCGGGCCTCGATCCCAGGACCCTGAGATCATGACCTGAGCCGAAAGCAGAGGCNTATAAATGTCAATACTGATCTTCATCACAAGGCCGATGTAGTGATTACCAGATTTCTCCACTGTAAACTTTTTTTCCTACCTTTCCATGCTTTACTCTTTGGAAAAAAGTCATTATGCACACTGCACACTTAAGGAGTGAGGATTTATGCTCCCTTCATTTAGGGTGTAGTATCTACATAAATTATTTGGAATTCTTCTACAAGGGAGATTTATATCATCTCCCCTATTAATAATTTATGCATTTATTCAATCATTTATTTATATAATTATGAACTGTAGATATTTATTTTCTACTTTGAGTATATACATGTTATACTTTGAGTTATAATACAATACTACTTCATTTTGTTCCTCAAATTTTTTCAGGTAATCTACTGGGAGCTCTTTCAATTTGGTCCTGTATCCCTTAGAGATAATGCCATTTTTCCCCCACTTCCTTCTTTTCTGGTGCTACAAGATGCTCTAGGCTCATCTTACTTATTCACTGTCCCATTCCTAGAATCAACCATTTTCTAAGAAGCCCTGGTTCCTTCTAGCAGAGAATGGTATTAGAAACCAAGATCTGGACATTAGGTGTGCACATTGCTACCAGGGTATCGTTGCTTCTAGGCCCTTTCATCTGAAAGAGCAAGAAAATATATTTGTATATACAAACCCATGCATATAAACATTTCTATAAATGAATCTATATGTAACCATCTATATAAACATGAGTTCATACTGGTGTCTCCAAGTCTAATCTATTACCAAAGGCTCTTTTTGTATTAATTCATATGTATATCTGCATTTTCTGCTTTAGCCTATTGATATGGATTAATTCAAATGGTGTCCACACCTAGAATAAATCCAACTTGTGTTATATAGTTTTAATGCATTACTGAACTTAATTGCAATACTTTTAAGATTTTTGCATTTATATATTTTTAAGAAATAATAGTCTGTAGTTTCCTTTCCTTGTAATGTCATTGTCTGGCTTTGGTGTTGGGTAATGTTGACCTCATAGAATGAGATAGGAAACATTCTCTTTGCTTCTGTTTTCTGGAAGAGATTGTTAATAAGGTATTATTTTTTCCTTAAGTATTTGTTAGAATTCAATAGTGAAACTACCTAGGCATTGTACTTTATTTGGAAGGTTCCTAATTATTGATTCAATATCTTTAATAGATATGGGATTACTCAGAGTATCTATTTCTCCTTAAATTTTGGTAGCTTGTGCTTTATAAAGAATGGCTCCATTTCATATAAGCCATCATATTTGTGGGCATAAAGGTTGTTTCTAATATTACTTTATCATCCTTTTTACCCAGGACAACAGTTTTGACAATGCCTCTTTCATTTATTACTAATTTGTGACTTCTCTCTTTTTTAAATTTTGATAGTCTGACTAAAGATTTACTAAATGCTTTATCTTTCTAGTGAATCAACCTTTGGTTTCACTGATTTCCTGAACTGTTTTCCCGATTTTAATTTTGTTTTCTGCTCCACTTTCTTTCTTTTCTTTTGCTTGCTATATACTTAAGTTGTTCTTCTTTCTAGATTCCTAAGGTAGAAGAATCTTAGACTATTGAATTTGAGTCTTGCTTATTTCCTAATATGTGCACTTGATGTTATGTTTTCTTCTAAGCACTGCTTCCTCCAAATTCCACAAATTTTTATAAGTTGTATTTTCATTTAGTTCAAAAAATACTGTGTAACTTCTCCAGAGACTCCTTTATCCATGTGGGTTGTTTAGAATTGTGTTGTTCAATCTTCAAATATTTTGGAACGTCCCAGACATCTTTCTGTCACCAATTTCTAGTTCATTTCCATTGGGGTCTAAGAACATGATCTATTCTTTTTAAAGTTAAGGTATGTTTTATGGCACAGAATGTCCTCTCTATTGGTGAACGTTCAGGTGAGTTTGAAAATAATGTATTGCTGTTGTACGGAATATTCTTAAATGTCAATTAGATAAGATGTTTAACAGTGCTGTTTATATCCTTACTAGTTTTACTAAAATTGTTTTTAATTATTTACTAAAATTACCTTACTAAATTATACCCTTACCAANGATGTCCTCTCTATTGGTGAACGTTCAGGTGAGTTTGAAAATAATGTATTGCTGTTGTTGTATGGAATATTCTTAAATGTCAATTAGATAAGATGTTTAACAGTGCTGTTTATATCCTTACTAATTTTACTAAAATTGTTTTTAATTATTTACTAAAATTACCTTACTAAATTATACCCTTACCAATTTTCTTCTTGTTTATCAATTACTAAAAGAGAAGTACAAAAATCCCCAGCTAAAGTAGTGGGTTTGTTTATTCCTCCTTATAGTAGTATCAATTTTTGCCTCATGCATTTTGTAGTTATGTTATTATGTGCATACATATTAAGGATTACTGTATATTGTTGGACACCTGATTCCTTTATCTATCTGTAATGCCTATTGCTAACTCTGACAATGTCTTTTGCTCTGGAAAGTGCTTTGACTTCTGTACTTTTTATACTTCTATACTTTTTGGCTTTTTTTCTTGGACAGTAAATATGTGTCTTTATAGACAAAGTGAGGTTCTTATAGACAACATATAGTTAGACCTTGCTTCTTCAGTCCACTCTGACAGCCTCCAAGTCTTTTAATTGATGGATTTAGCCTATTCACAATGAAAGTGCTTATTGATATATTTGAATTTAAATCTACCAAGCTTATAACTATTTCTCTTCACTGCACTTGTTTGTTTGATGGGGTTTTTTTCCTCTTTTTTTTTCTTTTTTGGTTTTGAGAAATTTATATAAATATATATTTTTCTCTCCCCTCGCATCAGTTGTCCTTATTTTATATAACTTTTTTTTAAGTGGCTGCCCTGTACTTTGAAATATACATTTGCCACCAATCTAAGTCTACCTTCAAATAATACTAAGTCTACTTTCAAATAATACTATACTTCTCAAGTAGTGCTGATACTTCAGAATAAAGAATTCCTACCTTTTATAAAATAATTGTCATTTATTTCATTTATCCTTACACTATAATAATAAAGTACATTAATGCTATTATTTTAAACAAGCATTTTTTTAAAGGAGTAAACTTAAATGTTCTCACACATTAAAAAATATGTAAGGTGATGAAGGATGTGTTAATTAGATGGTAGAAAAAAATAAAGATTTTTTTTTCTATTAGATTATTGGTAAAAATAAAAAGATTTTATTCCTTCTCCAATGCTTTTTCTTTCATTTTCTTTCTTTTTTAAATGTAGACCCGAGTGTCTCATTTATGTAATTTTCCTTATCTCTGGAGATCTTCTTTTTAGTATTTCTTATAAAGCACATCTGCTAGCAATTAATCCCTTTGGTTTTGTTTGTTGTGTTACTTTTCCTTCACTTTGAAAGATACTTTTCTGGATACAGAAATCTAGGTTTGTTTGGTTTTTAGCACTTTAAATATTTTATTCCACTCTCCTCTTGTTTGCATAATTTCTGAGAAAAATTCTCTGTAAATTTTTTTTTTCCTTTATAGGTAAGGTGATTTTTCCCTGTAGCCTCTTTCAATATTTTCTCTTTGTCTTTGATCTTCTACAGTTTGAGTATTACATGCCTCAGTGTATATTTTTGGTATTTATCTTGCTTGATGGTCTATGAATATAATGATTTTGTAATGTGGTTTCTGTCATTAATTTTAGAAAGTTCACAGCAATTATTGTTTCAAGTATTTCTCCTGCTTTGTTTCTTCTTTCTTCTCCTGGTATACCAGTTATACTGATATTACACTTATGAAATTTTTTCTCAGTTGTACAGTCTATTCTTTTTAATTATTTTTCTTAAATTCTTTTCAGTTTGGGAGGTTTCTATTGACATATCTTTAAGTTCTTTAATTCTTTACTTAGCTATATCAAGGCTACTGATGAGCCCACCAAAGGTATTCTTTATTTCTTTTGCAGTATTTTTGATTTTCAGCATTTCCTTTTCTTTCTGTTTCAATTTCTCTGCATATATTACCCACTTATTTTCTATGTTGTCTGCCTTTTCAGTTAGTGCCATTAACTATCAATTAGAGATATTTTAAATTCCCTTCAGCTAATTCCAACATCTCTGTCATATCTGAGATTTTTTTCTGATCTTTTCTGGTCTCTTCAGATAGTATACCTTTACTGCCTATAGCATGCCTGGTCTTTCTTATTGAAAGATAAGCATAATATATTAATATATATGTGTACATATATATAATATACAATATACCGGATAATAAGAACTGAGATAAATAGGTCTTAGAGTGTGAGCTTTTATGCAATCTGGCTAGAAACTGACCTGTCTTTAATGTTAACTATAATTGTACATGTAAAAGACCTCAAATTCATTTAATATTCTTAGTTTCTCTTATTTCCTTCGTATATTCATGAAGACTCCATCTTAGTTGAGTCTGAGCCTTGTAGTCATATCAACTATAATTCACTGTTTTATACTAAAGACCTGTTAATATGGTAAGAAGGAATAGGGAAAGGAGGCTTTCTATAATATTATGATTAAACCTTCTAGTGGACCTATATCCTTGTCATAAGTCTTTATTTTTCTTTCCCTTAGGTGTGACAGGAAAACTATCTGGGGCTATAGTTGGATAACTGGACTCCCCACTTACGTGAGATAAGGCTCTGGTAGAGTATTTTTCACTAGAAAGTATGTGTTTGTTATGAAGTCGATATGAGTATATTTCAAAATGATTACTTCTCCTCTTCCCTTGCAAAAAAAAAAAAAAGAGAGATGATTTTTCTTGACTTTTCACCATGATAACTTGGTGAGACACTTAGAGGTAAAACCCACAAAGTGTGAGTCCTTATGCCTGCAGCCCCCAGGAGTTTGATTTTTGGCTATTTATACATTCAGCTTCCAGCAATTCCTCAAAATTACCTTTTAAGTGTTCCTACCACTTCATGTCTCCAGTGATTTCTACACTGAGGTAAGCTGATCTCAACTATTTCTCTGTATCTACCTGTCTCTTCGGGTTTTGGTGTGGCAGTCTGCCTTGCAACCTCAATTCTCTTTGGGTTGAATGCATCCAAGAAAAGTCATTGATTTCTGGTTTGTTCAGCTTTTTTCTTGTTGTAAGGATGACTTCTAAGTCCTTTATATGTCAGAGCTGAAATAACACATAGAGTTTTAATCTTGCCCCTTGCCAGAATATGATTACAGGCCAAAAGGGTTGCTTCACAAATAATGTGGACTAAGCAAATGTTCTAAATTAACCAAGAGTCTTAAAAAAAAAAAGACACAGACACTCAACTAGTTGGTTTAATCTCATTATTAATTTTTATCACATTATGATTTAGTATGGGTGGCAATTTTGTGTGAATATTTTTGTACAAGCCTGAACCCAAATAAGGTTAAGAATAATCTTTAAATTGAGGATACTTGAATTTTTAATAAGGAAAACTCTACTGGAGCTAAATATATCCTAAATCTGGTATAAAACTTCAGGGAAAAAGAAAAGAATTTCACTTGCATATACTGGACAAAATACATAAGGGGAATATGTTTATAATTTAATGATACAGGGATTCTTGGGTGGCTCAGTGGGTTAAAGCCTCTGCCTTAGGCTCAGGTCATGATCTCAGGGTCCTGGGATTGAGCCCCGCATCGGGCTCCCTGCTAGGTGGGGAGCCTGCTTCCTCCTCTCTCTCTGCCTGCCTCTCTACCTACTTGTAATCTCTCTCTCTGTCAAATAAATAAATAAAATCTTTAAAAAGAAATAATAATAATACTTTAATGATACCTACATATGCACTAGTTACTTTCTCATTTATAAATTGGCTGTAGTGGAAAGGTGCAATAAGAAGTTCTAGAAATGTCTTGAATGATCTAGAATTATTGGGGTGAGTATTTAATTCCCAGAGAAACTGAAAGTGCTTACCTGAATGGAGAGGTCTCCTTCATTCATACCTTTAAAGCATCTTCTGTCCATGAGACGCAAAAAAAAAAAAATCACTTGAGAAGTAAACAGCTTAATTCACCCTTTATCAGTTTACATTTAGTGTGAAGTAGTTCTCTTAATTATTAATTTTACTTAACTTTTTTTTTCCTCTAGGCATCATCAATACTTTTTAAAAGAATAGCTATTTGGGTGTCATTTTTCTTTTTCTTTTATACCTGAAATAAGGCTTAATTAAACAATTGCTTATACTGTTTATCAACAATCTCAATTACTCAACAAATTCATTGATGCAAAGAAGATATCTCTACCTTAACAGACACAAACTCTCTGTATTTTGTCTTTCATCAAAATCAGAAGTTACAGTCATTGATCTTATTCTCTCCCTTTGCAATGGGTAGTTTATGTGTGTTACCTTCCCTAAGTTGTAGAAAGTCCAATCTGCAACCTACCTCTTCAGATGTATTTTATAGAGGATAATATTCACCTTTCTTGGAAACTGAGTTTGGCATACTGAAATAAGCATAAAATGAGTGAAACTACTCCAAAATATTCTCTTAGGAACACTAAATTGTTCCCAACTGGCTATAAGAAACTCAAAACAATCAAACACAAAAGTAAGAGTAGAACTGCCAAAAAGGCCACGTCACCCAATTTCCTTTTTCCATCACATGGAGAATTCAATCCTTTGCTCATATTTTTGAGTATCAAAGCTCAATTTTATTAAGAAATTAAATACATTTCTATAGGTGTAGTTGGAAAGGACAGCAGTGAACTAAGAATCTAAAATTATGTAAATATGCTGAAATGACAAGCAGGAAAGTTAAAATCCAGCATACAAATATCATCCTGTAGGACATGTACCTGTTCTACTTAGCATGGATTATCTCTGTAAGTCCTGTAAATATCTAAATAACAGATTTTTCTTGTTTGAAGATGCTTGACGATGCGAGGTTGGCTATTTTCTCTTCCATCAGGGTTTAGAAAATCAGACCCTTTAGAAGCCCACTGACCACCCTATACGAGCAAATCCTACGATGGTAAATTTTCCAAGAGTAGGGTAAACAGTGAAAGCTCCTAGGACTCATATGTTTTTTAAGTTGTTTTTTGTTTTTGTTTTTGTTTTTTTATTTCAGGAAAAATACAGTGCTATCTTAGTTTCACGTATATAATATAGTGATTCAACAATTCCAAATATTAATCCCCATCACCTATTTCATCCATCCCCCCACCCACCTGCCTTCTGGTAATCATCAATTTGTTCTCTATATTTAAGAGTCTGCTTCTCGATCTCTTTCTCCTTTGCTTATTTGTTTTGTTTCTTAAATTCCACATGTAAGTGAAATCACATGGTATTTCTCTTTTTCTTATTTCACTTTGGCATATACTCTTTAGCTCCATGTTGTTGCAAATGTCAAGATTTCATTCTCTTTTATGGCTGAATAACATTCCATTGTACATATATATCATATATTCTTTATCCATTTATCTCTCAATGGACACTTGGATTGCTTCCATAATTTGGTTATAAATAATGTTTCAACAAACACAGAGGTGCATGTATCCCTCTGAGTTAGTGTTTTTGTATTTTGGGGGTAAATACCCAGTAGTGTGCTTACTGGACCATAGGATAGTTCTATTCCTTTATGAGGAACCTCCATACTGTTTTCCATAGTGGCTGTACCAGCTTCCATTCCCAACAATAGTGCACAAAGGTTACTTTTTCTCCGCATCCTCACCAACATTTTTTTTTTCTTGTGTTTTTTATTTTAGTCTTTGACAAGTGTGAGGTGATCTCTCATTGTAGTTTTGATTTGCTTTTCCCTGACACTGAGTGATATTGAGCATCTTTTCATGTGGCCTTCTGTATGTCTTCTTTGGAGAAATGTCTCTTCATGTCTTCTGCCTACTTTTAACTGGATTATTTGTTTATTCACTACTGAGGTGCCTGTATTTCTTTCATCATCAGTATTTTCTTTGTTGCTTTGACAGAGTAATACATGTAAACAACTGTAAACATCACATAAAAAAAGATGTTTACATGGTTACAAAAACATATTGCAGTTTTCCAGAAACAATATAGGTTTGGCCTAGAACAATTAGCCAATGAAGATGGAGTGATTAAGATACCAAAAGTTTATATAAAAAGATGGCAAGTAAGGCACAAATGCAGACAAGTATAATTGCAATCAACTCCTCACTGTCTGAAAGACCATCTAGGCATTCTAAAAGCACACAGGAATGAAAGAGCACAAAGAGGCAGTAAGAACAGGGCCTCACAGAATGAACCGACTTTAAAAGAATCCTCACACTTTATCACCTTCTACCTTCATAACTGCCCCAAGACCTAGCCACTAACAAAATCATCCCTGCTTAAAAAATGAGAAAAAGGGTGCCTAGGTGGTTCAGTCAGTGAAGTGTCTGCCTTAGGCTCAGATCATGATCTCAGGATCCTGGGATCTAGCCCCACGTTGGGCTCCCTACTCAGTGGGGAGTCTGCTCCTCCCTCTGCCTCTGCCTCTCCCTTTCCTCCTGCTCATGCACGCTTGCTCTCTCTTTCACAAGCTCTCTCTCAAATATAAACAAATACATACATACATACATACATAAAAACATAAGGTACAGATAAACACAATTCTTTAGTTTGTTATAAGGTTTGACCTCAAGGTCTCCTTACTTCTAACTTAGTATTCTTTCTCCCTATAAGAAACTAAAATAGGAATCTATTTGATGGAATCTGAGAGTTGACTCCAGATATTATAATGGTTGCTGTTGACTGCCCACCAGTATGCTTTCCTTCCTTCATGCTTCCTATCAGAAACCTGAAGGCATTCTGGAATCTTTTTCTTTTCCCACTATGATCTCACCTCAGCTCCAGGAGTAGGCTCCTATTTGTTGAAGTACAGCATAGTAATACTATACTCTATGCTATCTTTTGGTGTAGAAATGGACATGTGAACCACTTACTCTCTAAAAAATAAGGTTTCTGGGTACTTCTAAGGATATATTTCCTTTATCTTAAGAGATAACTGGGAAGTAAGGTTCTCTTTTATAGTATGTGCTTTTGGCAGCAGCCTTGAAACATGAAAGAAGACTAAGTGAATGCACAGAGTGAGGCACTGCTGAAACAGAAACAGAGCTGGAGTCCTGACTATATGAGATTGGAAGATTCTCCACTTCCTAAATGTGTTATGTAAGAATGTATTATTCCTTATACCTTAAGTCCATTTTAAATAGGTTTCTAAAACTTGTATTAAAAAATCTTTCTGTAAGTTCAGAGGGTTTATGCTGAGAGTAAAATAGATATTATATCAGAAAGACTTTTTAATACAAGTTACAGAAAACTGAAATAATACTAACATAGTATTTTGTTTCTGAGAGCATACATCTCAACTTTACAAAGCATAAGGTGATGTCTGATTAAATACACACACATTTTATTAACCAGCATAATTCCTCTGAACTTCCAGTCTTTTATCCAGCCTTTGAATTTACCATTCCCTTCCCACCAAATTATATCCTTTTCCTTAATAATTCAAAATCCTCATCTATGCAAAAGTTTTCCAAAACATATCATTCCACTTTAGATATACACATATTCATTCCAAAAGACTATACTATTACAGTTCCATATAGCTATCACCAGTTGTATATTTATTTAGCAGTGTTTTCCATCTGTGGTGTTTCCTCTTCTACTATATTGTCAACTCCTCTGAAAGCTAGGCTTAAGGCTTTCTTTTCATTTCCCATGGTACCTAATACTAGACTCTAAATGCAAGGAGTTTTTAATCAATTTCTCCTGATAATGAATGATAGAAAACATTCCTGTGGCTACCTGGGTTAAGCAGTTATGAAATTCCTTGGTTTTCTGCCTCACAGATTCAATTCATTCATTATCATAAAATCTGAATGGAGTGGGCCCAAAAGAAACATTGACCCACTATTCCCAAAATATGAATGGAATGGAAAGCAAAGACTAACAGGTGTGGCTATTTATCATAAATTTATGCCTAACTTTAATTTTACATCACTTGTATTTTCTTCCTGGTATAACTCTTACTACTTCCCAGGCTGGTCCAGCCTCATTTTTGTGTCCTTGGGCCTGATGTCCCTCCTGAAAGAGAGTTCACCTTTGGTATCCAATTTGAGACCATCATCTCCTGACATAGTGCTGTCCTATGAAGGCTCACCTTGCTCCCTGTGGGACCACGTCCTGTTAATCATCACAAACCTAATAACAGTGATGTTAATGCTACAGCCATAATATTCTCATCTCCCTCCCCAGGCCTTCTGGGCTGTTCAGACGGCTAATGTCTTGTTAAAACTTTTTTACTTATTAATTTTATCTGTGACAGAGGCTGATTAGCTTCTGAATTACTTTGTGCCTATTTTTAGTCTGCCATGCTTCTATCCTTCACAGACAGTTTAATCCCAAAGTATTAATTCGTCTCTATATAATGCTGACTTGTCTTTCTACAGGTATCCTAAATCTTCCTGTTTTCACTCAAGGTCCATCCACCTTGCTTTAAACTTACGTTCCTTGCCCATTGCTTTCAAGGATTCACCTCTCTTAGGAGGAAGAGAATTCCTTGTTGGAAGCCATGAGAAACCTTGAAGCCCATCACTAACCTATTATCAACCCAGGTGTGGAAGAATATGAGATTGCAAATATCTGTAATTAACAAGGACTCCGTAAACATCTAGCCTTACTGTTACGTGAGACACTGCTGAGATGTTTTTTCTGTACTTTAGGTGCTCATAAATCCTGTTGTAGAAGGAAACTAAAATGCATGAACCCAACTGAAACCAATGCAAGATAGTTTGGAATAAACAGCCTTTGGAATAAAATGTTGAAAACGAAGAAACAAAATATATGACCCAAATCTTCAGTGCTAGGTGTAGACAGAACACAGAGGAAAATGATGGTTAGAGAGTTTGTAGAAGGCATCAACAGAGGTTTCAGACCAGTGTTATGCTTTAAATAACAACTAGGACAGCAATAAGAAATAAACAGTAAGAAATGTAACCAGAATAGGGAGAACATTATGAGAGAGGAATTTGAGAATGCAATTAAAATATCACGGGGCTTGGATTGGTAAATAGAGTGGGAAGAGACCAACCAGTTGAATGGAGGCACACAGTAAAAAGTTCTATATGTGTTCTGGGTTGCACTGAATTTTAAGTTGAAAGTCTGGATACATTCTAATAAAACAGGGAAAATTATAGGTTGAAATCATAATCAGTTAACTATAAATGTGGGGCATCCAAACCATTTAGATGCTTCTATGAAGCCTCATGGAATCGTCTCTACCCAAGGCTTGACCCAGAAATGTATGGAAGTCTACATATAAAAGCACATACTATTTCTTGACCAGTATTTGTGGACTTAATTTCATAAGTTTTTCAATCTATTCCATTCTATACATCTTTTTTTATTCTATTCTTTTGGTTCTTCTAATACTCTAATTTTTCCATTATTGATCCATCTTCCACATATTACTTCATCCTGACTTCAGCTCTAACCTTGGTTCTACTCCTCATTTCTGTCACCTGACAAAGACTGCATTCATGTGCAAACCTCCTGTGACTCTTCATCCTCACTCTTCAGGGTCTCTGTAATCTCCAGGCCCTCATTCTATGAATTGCTTCTGAGGACAGCCTTCCATCTGTTATAAACTGCATACACAGAGAAGATTTGACAGGCAATCGACGATAATTGATGAATATAAAAATTCATTTCTATTCTAGAATCAGAACCAGAAACCAAGTCAAGTCTCTTAAGAGCAGGGGTAGCCACTATTTATCTCTGCATACTCCCAATCTCTGCAGTGACTGGCATGGGGTATATGCTCAGCATATTCATTTCTAAATTTGGTTTTATGTAGGAATAAATGTTATCAGCTTTTAAGAATAAACCATATTTTTCATTAGACATATATTTATTTGATGAATATGGTGATAATCTGGATTGTGGTGATAGTTTCATAGGAGTATACATACATCAGAACACACTGAAGTATGTACTTTAAATATGTATAGCTTATGATATATCAATTATTCCTAATAAAGCAATTAAATATATGTAATGATTACCTGCTATGTGGCATCAGCTATGTGGCATAGCTCAGAGGTTACAGCACTGGTCTTGTAAAACGAACTGTTCATTGTAAAGGTGTATTTAATAAGCTAAAGGCATGAATATGATGAAAAGGCATATTTCCTGTGCTGAAGGAACATATAATTGAAGAGTATTACTAATGGCAGAAGGATAAACTCCCACATTTGGCACAGATGAGTCTGAGGAGGATTCACAGAAACACAGAAGACTTAAGAGATAAACAGAAATTTTCCAAGTTGGACAGACAGATGGAGGGCCTTCCTAACCAGGAAGAGGGCTATGTGCAGTCACTGAGAATTACAAATGCTTCATGTTTGCAATATGGGTAAGGTATAAAAAATGAAATACAACTAATTTAATTTTTAGCAAATGATATTATAAACAACAGGATATTGACCTGAGGAGCCATAAAAGCAATCAAACTGAAGCAATGAATTTGGATTTTTTAAAAATGGGTGGAACAGAAATTTGATATTAAAAAGGGCAAGGTGTTCCAAAGACAAAAAGGTAGTATGAATGAGCATTCTCCTCTACCTTACCTTATGCATGATGCCTTTCATTCTTACATAGAGATCTACTGTCAGAAAATTGTATGGGAGAGCTAGTTCTCCTGGAAAATAGTAGATATACATAGTCACTCCTACACCTTCTAAACTAAGTGGATAGTGTGAGCTTATGCCTAGAAACAAGGTTCAAGCTTGAATGGTCACTATAGGCAAATCAAGTTTAATCTGTCCCTTTTTTGTTGTTGTGTTATTGTGAACGATCACTGTAATTTAATCCTTAATCATTTCCACATAAATTCCAAATGCCTTTTATACTTAACAGAAGAGTTATTTATATCCATTATTTTATACTGAAAGGTATGTTTTTACATAGATTGTTATCTCTAGTTGAAGGATAATGAAACAGGTTTGATAAAATGAGTTGAACAGAGTGACAAAAAAAAAATCAGGGTCAAGAAACCTGATTTTGACAACTTTTCCCATGTCATTTCAGTATTTATGCTGAAAAACCTTGAAGCACTCCCAGAATCCTGTATCTCTTATTTTTTGCTATATTAAGATTCAGGATTAGGTCTTTATGCTTTCTAAAATCTCCAGCTATCACAAAAGAGAGAGAGAGAGAGAAAAGGAGAGAGACATAGAAAGGAATATTTTAATAAAAAATGATTGCTACATTACACATTTACTGGGGAGTATGATAAGCTCTATAATTAGCATGGATGCACAACACACTTAAGGAGCAACTAATGGTTTTGATAGACTATCTCTTGAAACATTCTTGTCATACATGCAGAAAATAAGGAATATGAAAATTTGATGGTTTTCAATTTCATGCTTTTTGTATTACTCCTGAAAACTCAGACTTATCCTATAAATTGCATATGACTAAAAGATGACTGAAGACTTATGTGCAGTGTTCTAAGGAAGTAGACACTTGGAGAAGCAAGTCTAGAAGAGTTTAATTCAGCCTTAGCCAAATAATCAAAGTGGCTCTGAAACAATCTTCCCTTCCTTACTCTTTTCCACATCAGTAAAATGAGTGATTTTGTATAACCACTAGCCACTCTGCATTTATATTTGTCACTTGTTTTGTACTATAATTTTTAAAAAGCCTTGACTGACTTTGGCCATTAATAGGAACTCCCAAGGAACGGGATGGTTCTTGAGTCTTATTCCAAAGGCAGTTGTAGGAAGAGAAACTGTAAGCCCACCTTTTCTGGCCAGTAGACTGAAAAAGGTGACCTCAGGATGCAGAAAGTTTCTGGAAGACTGGAGAGAACAGAGATTTCAAAACTAGAATTCCTCAAAGTGCTTTAGTGACCTGGGCTCCCTTCTGAGTGGTGCATATAAGGATTTATCTCTAAACACACATGAGGCCATCAGGATTAAGCTACAGATTATTTTTAAAAGTTTTTTTGATACTATAGACCAATATCCCACACGAGTATACATATACAAATTCTCAAAAAATATTAGTAAATTATACCCAGTGATATATAAAGTAAAATACTCTTCAATCAATTGGGTTTTATCTTATGAATATGAGTGTGAGCCAGCACTCAAAAAATCAGTAGGTAAAATCCAACACAATAAACGATTAAAGAAGAAAAACTAGATGATTACATTAACTGAAGCAATTTATAAAATTCAACATCAAACCATGATAAAAACTCTCAACTAGAATGGAAGGGAACTTCTTAACTTAACATATGATATTACCTACAAAAATCTATACCTAACACTACATTATACTTAGAGGTAAAAGACTGAGTTCAAAGTAAAGATTTCAACTTGTACCATTCCTATTCTAATTTCCATGGAACGCCTATCCAGGGCAATAAGGCAAGAAAAAGAAATTAAAAAGGTAACAGGTTAGATAGGGAGACATAAAAATGTCCTTCTTCACAGATGACATGATCATTATAGAAAAACTCATGGAATCTACTCATACATACACACATACACATACACACACACACACACACACACACACACACACACACGCATGCAAGAAAGCCCAGACCTTGGAAGAATCTCAAAGGCATTATACTGAATGAAGGAAACAAGTATCAGTGAGTTGCATGCTATATGATTTCATCGAATCACATTCTGGAGGAAAAATGATGAGAACAGATCAGGGTAGTGAGGGATTGGGGTTAGGGAGAATGTTTACCTACAAAGGGGCAGCACAAAGGAATTCTGTGACACCACTGCATCCAATACCTAGATATTGACTGTGGTGGGTGGCTATTAAGGGGATCTATAGATATGTCCCAGCTCATATTATTGTGCAGTAAAATTAATTTTTTAAATGAAGATGGGACAAAAAGTATTCAAGTGAATACTCTCTAATACTGAGAAAGAAGACGGACCACATACAGCTGATCCTTGAATAACATGGGTTCAAACTGTGTGGGTCCACTTATTTTTTTTTTTTAAGATTTTATTTATTTATTTGTCAGAGAGAGAGAGCACAAGCAGACAGAGTGGCAGCCAGAGGCAGAGGGAGAAGCAGGCTCCTTGCTGAGCAAGGAGTCCGATGCTGCACTCGATCCCAGGACCCTGGAATCATGACCTGAGCCGAAGGCAGAGGCTTAACACACTGAGTCACCCAGGCGCCCCAAATGTATGGGTCCAGTTACATGCAGATTTTTTTCGATACAGTACAATCTTGTAACTGTACTTCCTCCTATGATTTTCTTGGTAACAGATTCTTTTCTTTAACCTAACTTATAGTAAGGATAAAACATGTAACACATATAACATTCAAAGTAGGCATTAAACATCTGTTTATCAGCAAGGTTCCAGTCAACAGTAGACTTAGGTAAGTAAAGTTTTTGAAGAGTCAAAAGTTATACTTGGATTTTCAACTCTGGGGAAGGCTCCTAACCTCACACTGTTCAAGATTCAACTGCAAAAGGAAACACTAGTTGAAAAAATTTAATAAAGGGAACAAAATACTAATATCTATGTGTATATATATGTATATTTGAAATCACATATTGAAAGAGTATACCATATATCTGAGTACATCAACCTAGAACACCAAAACATATTCTAGTAAAAGTACTGTATTTTAAGTTAAATAAATGAATAAATAAATAAGTGGGGGGCATCCAGGAAAAAAAGAACATGTAATTTACAAGGAAAATAGATTATTAGCATATTTTGCAATAATTTATTCCACAAGAAAATAAAATGACATATTTAAGTCACGAGAAAATAAAGCATGAACCAAAGATTTTATACCTAGAAAAACTGACTCTCAAAAATAAAAGGCACCATTATCAGCATGCAGGGACAAAAGATATATTGTCCCCATGAGCACATTCTAAGAAATCTACAGAAGAATGAGTGTTAGACAACCAAAACAACCAGAAAGACTGTGACACAGGTTTATGGTGAGCAAAAAATATATGTTATTTGTAGAACTAAGAGTAATTTTTTTCTAAGAGGGAGAGAGCAAAGGTCTAATGACTATAAATTCTGATAAGATAAAGTACAACTATTAGAAAAAAATGAGAATGAAGAGTGCATATTCAAAAATAATTTTAACAGCTCCTATAATAACATTGGTGGTATTAGTATTACTGTTCTGAGACTGTTGTGTCTGGAATATGTCACACAGAAAAACAGTAATTCTGATATAGATTAATTCTAATTCCTCTGTCATTGAGAAGCAGAGTTCCTTGTGAGGGAGAATCCTTTCTTCCCTGAGTGGAAAACGGAGAGAGACATTATACAATGAGTTTTGTAATGTGAAATTTTAATTGCAAACATTGATATGAATTCATAATGCAGTTTATTTTATATTTTGTGTGTGTGCATGTTTATTAGTCCATTAGAAATGAACACCTATAGTGTCCACATTGTGGTCCTGAAATAACATTTCTCACTAAAAGACATTATCAGGGATTGTTAAATAGCTGATGCCCAGTCTGGGGCAGTACATGTATCAGATGAATTTTATATACCCTGTAATACTAAATGTTAAGTAAACTATCAAACATTACAAAGGTCATATCAAAAGGACCCAGATACCACCTGAAGAGGCTACACTGGCCAAATAGAGTACAATGTATATTCCAAAAATTACAACACCCTCAGTGGGATAAAATCCATCAAATATTTTTAAACCCATGATTTCATAATTATATTTTAAAAATTGGTCAACTTTATATGATAAGAAACCAATCACTACCTTAGAAACTGGTAGACAACAGGAAATAATCAACCTGCTCCTCTGTATTTCCTCTATAATCTTGCAACACTGGGTAACCAATTAATAACGGACTTGCCTCTTTACAAAAGCATCACAACTTATAAACAAAAACATATATGATAAAATTATATTACCATTTTTGCAACTTTTATTTAATAACTAATTAAAAGCATGAATCAATGGTTGATAAGATCACAAAAACAGACAACCAGACATCATGTATTTCATATAGTCTTGCCAAGCACTGCCTATAGTTTTGCTAAAGGGATTGAATTATTGTCTGAACTAACATCTTAATCTAGCTGCCAATGTGCAGCAACTATAGAGAACTCACTGAACTTGTCTGAACTGCAAATGGTGCAATCTGGGCAATATTTTGACTGGAAACTACAGGGCCACAGTGCCGGTTATTCAGCAAATGAAGGGGATAGTGGGGAAATCAGTATAAAACATGAAACTTTATTAAGGAAAAAACCTACTACTTGGGGTGCCTGGGTGGCTCAGTGGGTTAAGCCTCTGCATTCAGCTCAGGTCATGGTCTCAGGGTCCTGGGATGAGCCCCCACTTGGGCTCCCTGCTCAGCAGGGAGCCTGCTCCCTCCTCTCTCTCTGCCTGCCTCTCTGCCTACTTGTAATCTCTCTTTGTCAAATAAATAGGTGGAATCTTTAAAAAAAAAAAAACCTACTAAAAGTTTTTAAAAATGTGGAAGATAAACTACAGTGTCTGCTAATGCACATTTGGGTTGTAAAACTATGAACAATGCAAGGAAAATATTACTATAAATGTCAAGTCAATAGTTACTCATGAAGGAGTGAGGGCTCTGAAGTTGGAAACAAACACATAGCAGGAATTTCTGGGGTAGCTGGCAAGATCGTATTCTTAACCAGAAAAGGGTTTACTTTATAACAATACACTAAGTAAAATTTTGAGGGTTTGTTATATCTGGCCATTGTTCTGTCAAACAGATGCAAACTGCAGAATTCTTTAGCCCTTACCTATAGTTTCTGCTCCGCGTCTTAAAGCCGGTTTCTCGCATCTGTGATTCCTTCGCGGGGAGCTCAAGTAGGAGCTAAGCATCAAAGTCTGGAATGGCGTCGTAGGGGTGTCCTCAGTAGCCGCTGCAGGCACACTCGGCAATTCCCACATGGGAAAATCCCCGCCGAAACACCAGGCTGCCAAGGACCTGGACCAAAACAGCCCAGCCGGGAGGCCCACCTTCACCGGTACAGATGCCAGCGGGGCGCAGCCTAAAAAAATGAAATAGGCGCCAACCCAAAACATCACTCCAGGAGGCACCACGGCCTTACTGATACAAAAGGCCTTATTAACAGACTCGCACAACTACATTGGGAGCACGGGCTGGCAGGACAGGCCGAACAAGTTTGGCAGGAGAGAGGCCCGGAGGCCGCAC
The DNA here is from genome assembly GCA_002007465.1 of Ailurus styani. Taxonomy (NCBI): domain Eukaryota; kingdom Metazoa; phylum Chordata; class Mammalia; order Carnivora; family Ailuridae; genus Ailurus; species Ailurus styani. The sequence goes on from LNAC01000577.1 coordinate 478,837, forward strand.
AAGCCGCACCTACCGCCTTCCCGCCTGACTAGCGGGCGCCGGAAACGTCCCGCCGGAAAAGGTCCGCGGGCAGGCGGCGCAGCGGAAGTGGCGTCACTGAGAGTTTGGGTTTTCGGGTTTTGTGGGTTTTGTTTCGTGTTTTTTGTTGTTGCTGTTTTGTTTTGGGGTTTTTTGGTTGGTTTGGTTTGGTTTTTTAATGATTTCAAAGTATTCATCTTCCGAGGGAAAAATGAAAATTTCTCATTATGTGCAATGGAAAAAAAGTTAATGTCCATTTTAAACTGGGTATCTAGAATCCTGAGACATTTCATAAATATGTAAATTTGTGAGCACCTACTATGTACCAGGCACTGTGCCATGCATTTTCATGCATTATGTTTACTTCATATTCTCAGCACCATTAGATTCTGCATTTTACACAGACAGATACAGAAATTGGGTGTAGAACAGCCAGATGACTAAACCCTGATTGCATGAGTTAATTGATAGAGCCAAGACTTACCCCATTTGTTGAACTGCAAACCCTAACTTGTGATACACTTCACTTTACAAACCCTTCTTTGAGAGCACAGGAAGCCTATACTTACATAGGGTATAGATCAAGGTTAAAAATACCAGAAGTGTTCATTTAACACACTTGAATAGACACCATGCATAGACAACGTTTCCTCTCATTTACATCTTTTCACAGTTCCAGTTGTCCATCTTTCAGGAACCCTAAAAACTAAATTATACCAACTGAATGAATTTTAAATTATAAAACAGGTAATATCTGTGGATTATTTTGCTCAGAGAATTAATGATTTTTTCAAGTCCATGTTTCAGGAAATTGTTGTATTTGTGTTTGGTTTGACATAACTGTAGATTTTTCACCTGCTTTATCATGAAGTCTGGACAGGAGGGGAAAAATCCAAACATTTTATCAAAGTGACAAGACAATGATCCACCATGTATCTTGGCCGCAAAAAATATGTTATTAGATTCAATTTATCATGAAAAATTGCTAGATTGTGAGAAGGCTGAAATGGCAGCATGGCAAGAGTGCAGCTCTTTGGTACTAATTATCTTAAGAGTTGACCTTCCAGGTCACCCCAAACCCTGTATTAATTCAGGAGGAGAGCTTAGATGGCCAACTCGGAGACATCATAAAATTTCAACAGAAAAGCGTTCAGCTTAACTCTTGCAAGGCTGCATGAGCAGACACACATTAGAGTGATATCTAAAGTCCCAACAGTCTTACCCCTTGCTATCTTCCCAACCTTGCTTGTCACTCCTCTCTGAACAGATCCCCTTGTGTTAAAATTATACTCACAATTCCTGGAAGAACCCATTCTTTCTTTCTGTCTCTTGCCTTCACTGATGCTGTTCCAGACCTCTTGAAAGCCCTCTCCTTCTTAGCCACTTGTTGAGTTAATAATCATTCTTCTAGGTCAACCTCATTCTAGGATCTTTCTCTATAAGATTCCCCTAATGAATTATCTATAAATTCAGCTGAACTTAATCATTTCCTCCCCTAAAATGTTATAGCACTTATTGTCCATGTCACATATTGGACACTTAACATAATCTTGAATGAGCCTGGTGAACTTACCATCTTCTCCATCTAATCAAATAATTAATAGCTTGATTTACTCCTCTACCTACAGTAGCCATTTTTACATGGAAGGATGTATGGGTGAAATTGTTGCTTATTCTTTCATTGATTGTTACCTGAATGTTTTTTTGTTTCCTTTCTTTGCTGCCTATTATCCATATCCCTTCTAACCTAAGTCATAGAGTTGGCCATATAGTCAAAAGAGGACACAGCTAAAACTGGGTGTTATGAGCTGAACTGTGTTCTCCCAGAATTTACATGTTGAAGCCCTAATCCCAGTATTTCAGAATGTGACTGTATTTAGAGATATGGCCTTTGAAGAGGTGACTAAATTGAGACTGTTAGGGGGAGCTTTGATCCACTGGTGTACACTGTACTGTACTGTACACTGATACACTGTAACTGGTGTCTTTATACAGAAAAGAAAATTTGGACATAAAAATAGACATCAGGAGGGCACCTGAGTGGCTCAGATGGTTGAGTGTCTGCCTTGGGCTCAGGCCCTGATCCCAGGGTCCTGGGATCAAGCCCGACATCGGGCTCCCTGCTCAGCAGAGAGCCTGCTCCTCCCTCTCCCACTCTCCCTGCTTGTGTTCCCTCTCTTGCTCTCTCTCTCTCTCTCTGTCAAATAAATAAATAAAACAAAATCTTAAAAAAAAATAGACATGAGGGATATGTGTTCACAAAGGAAAGACCATGTGAGGACACAGAGAGAAGGCAACCATCTACAAACTGAGGAAAGAGGCTTCCAGGAAAAAAAAAGAGTCTTGCTAACATGTTGATCTTGGACTTCCATACTTTAGAACTGTGAGAAAATTAATTTCTGTTATTTATGCCACCCAGCCTGTGGTATATTGTTATGGTGACCCTAGAAAACTAAGACATTGAGGAATCTATTTTATAAGCTAAAGTTATATTTGGCTTTGATACTAAGGTGGTACATAAGATATCCAGAGACAACACTTTTTCATCTATTTGGTTTGTTTTAATTGAAGTGAATAAAGAGGCAGATGAAAGAAAGTTTGCAGAGAGAGAGAAAGAGAAATGAAGCAGACATTTAGAGCAAAGCAGAAATGGGTGATGATGAGGCATGGGGAAAGAAGCTCCTTGGTTCCAAACCTTAGTGAATTCTGGTTGAACTTCCTTATTCTGGGTTCAATGATAGACTGGTTGACTTAGAAAATCTCCTTTCCATGGGAGCTAATCTAAGTATTTTTTTTCTCTACTTACAACAAATAATCTGGGCTAAAAAAAAAAACCCATGGAGGGAAGAGTTAGCAAAGAAGTTAATGCTGATATGTGCCATGAACCTTCAATACCTGATTAATCAATCAGATAGATTAATCAGTCTATCATATAGTTTAACCCTAAATTCTAATTCATAGGAAGGAATAGTACTCTACTGATATCTGGATTATCCTCAAGGAATAGAAATGTCTATTCATAGTGGCCCAAACAATGTTGATTTGTTTATCTCACACTATAGAAAATTGAGAGGGAGGTGGTTGTTGGTACTAGTTTGGTAACTCATGGTCAGTTGGTTTTTATCTTGACACTTCTCTTATATTCACTACCCATTTTTGTGACATGATTGTCTTTGGTGTCCAGGCATCAAGTTTGTATTGAAGGGAGAAAGAAGTAAAAAGAAAGTCCGTACAAGCTCCATCTGTCCCTTTTATCAGAAAAATAAATGCTTTCCAGATGCTGCTTCTTCTAACAGGTATCTGTTTATGCCTTATGGACCAGAACTGGGTCACAGAGCCACTATCATCTTCAAGAGAGTCTGTGAAAGCATTCTAACATCTTAGTGGAAGGAAAAAAAAGGGAGACCAATATTGGGAATAGTGTTTAGGTAATCAATCAATGGAATTTTCTTTCTTTTTTTTTTTTTAAAGATTTTATTTATTTATTTGACACACAGAGAGAGAGAGATCACAAGTAGGCAGAGAGGCAGGCAGAGAGACAAGGAGAGGAGGAAGCAGGCTCCCTGCCGAGCAGAGAGCCCGATGCGGGCCTCGATCCCAGGACGCTGAGATCATGACCTGAGCCGAAAGCAGAGGCTTTAACCCACTGAGCCACCCAGGCGCCCGGAATTTTCTTAATATAAATTTTAGTACACTGTGGATATCTATATAGCATTAAAATATTTAAACATGTGTGTGCATATGTGTGTTTTTCCAACTTTTGCAAAACTTTCAATTACCCCAAATTTTTGAAACTACATTAAGATTACAAAGAATGAAATCACTGGCATGAATCATTACGTCTTCCCTTCCTTTCTCCACCCTATGGTCCCACTGTTCTCTGGAATCACCATTTATCTGTAGGAGATTTTTTTTTTCTGGATTTCCAGTTGAGACCTTCCCTCAGGAGCACTATTGATCGTCTCTGTAAGACTTAGAATCCCAGTTACTGTACCATGTAACTACATCACATGTGATTCCCTACCCACTCCTTCACTAGAGTTGAAAGCAGTAAAATCAACACATCTAAAATCTGTAACCTCTCCAGATATAAATAAAAAATAGTCTCCATTTCAGATTGTGTTAAAATGAGTCATGTAGTTGAAGTGGCCCTGCTCTTCTTTGTACAAAAATCAATGGATCTGAATCTTATATCATAGGGTTATTTGTAATTATGTATTTTGTATACTACACGTGAAATTTTTTAAAATTACTATTATCCTTAAACTCCAAATATTCATGGGAGAGCAACTTTCATATACCAAATACCACTAAACCATCTTGGTGCTAGTATCATATAGTAGGCCCCATATTGTTTGTTGCTGCCTATAGGTTCCATTTGTCTTTCCTTCTTCTTTGCACATACTTTTTTCTACCAGAAGACTATCCCGTCGTCCTTGTGTGGGCTGTTTAGTAGTTATCTCCATGCTTTAAAGACTTATCTCTTCACCAGTGGTGTGATGAAATCAACCCATACTGGCTCATGATAGACAATTGTTACATCTTTAGAAATTTGTGTGCCTACTATGCACAACTATTATTAAAATTTAACTTAAATAAACTATATTTTAAATCATGGCAGTAAATACGCAAACTCATAATTTTCTAAATATTTTACTACATTTCACCATTATCGATGCTTTTGAGATTATTGATACCTATTATATGTATTTGTTGTAAATACATCATAACAATGTGCTAAGGTGCATCTCTTCCCAACTCTGCGTTCAGAGATGTCACGTCAGAAGCTTGGAATTGGTCAAAGTGAAAGCCACTGGCAAACACTAAAAGTAAGGGGTTTATTTTGTGATTGCATGCAGTAAGAAACTAATTGAGAAAATGTTAAGAGTGCAGAATAAATTTCAAAGTGTAGTGTGCCATGTTTGTAAGTAGTGCACAAAACTGAAAAAAAAAAAGGCTTCCATTGTCTGTTATTCAATTTGTCAAAGAAGTAACTGACATCACTGATGAATAACTGAAATTTGAACATATAACTTTTTTTGTTTCACGTTCATCTTACTCATTAACATACATGAAAATACCAACAAACATTCATGTCCTAACTACACTAGTTACCTTCTATATATACATTAAGGATACAAGAGGAAACAAAAATCAATAGCAGGATTCTCTGAGAATTGTAAGGGAAGAAAAATTATTTTCCCTCTACATTTCTAGGTTCTTGGCTAAGGACCTCCTCTTCCCTCCATACTAAAAAAGACCAATTACCAGGAGAAAAACAAACTGAAGTTCAATAACACATATTCCCTCTTTGCATGGAAGGTAACTGAGGAAAACTGAGTAACTCTTTGATATGTCCAAGCCACACATTAAATACCCTCTTAAGTTAAAAACAAAAGAAAGATGTTGGTTGGAAGGAGGAGGCCAGTTATGGGAGGTTCCCAAGAAAAGCACAGTAAACAAGGGTAAGGTTGTTATGCAGAGTTGTCATTGCCTTCTTCACTGATAAGACTTTCTACAGATTCAGTCATCCTTCTCCTTCTGGTACAGAAAATACCCTTACAAGTGGACATATCCATTATAAATGTAAATATCCCACAGAAAAGGGTAGCTTCTACTCAGTTGTTTTTAAAACTTTTCTTATGTCTGGTGTTTCTTAATAGTCACCTCAAAATAACCCTTACAAAGAGGCATATTTTGGGGTGGCAAATTCTGCTACCCTTCAGAATCAATGGGCTGTATGGAATTTTTGTTAAGTACTGTGTATTTTATTATTTTTTAAAAAATTTTCCAAAACTGATTGACTATTGATGCTATCTTCAGAAAGTCCACAGCTATCAGTCTTGTGATCAGGATTTGTGTTCTCCTGTCAACTTCCTAAGCAATTGCTTAAAACAATTGCCACTTTGCCCAGTCCAAAGATTTTGGCCCAGTTCAAACAAAGGCAAGTAAGGCACCTTCTCTGTCTCAGCTACTCCAGCTTTATTTTTAAATGGTTCCAGTCATATCAATTTTTCACATTTCTCTATAGATTAATGGGGAATGAGTACCATTTGGTAATCCTGAAGACACAGTGCCAGTAACTTGACCTTGTGGCTGCTTCTTGAAACAGAGTCTGAAGCAAAAAGAAGGGAGAATCTTCGAGGCTCAGTTTTATTTTATTTATTTTATACTTTTATTATTTTTTAAAAGATTATTTGTTTATTTATTTGAGAGAGAGAAAGCATGAGAGGGGGGAGGGTCAAAGGGAGATGCACTCCCCATGGAGCAGAGTGCCTGGTGCAGGACTCAGTCCTGGGATTCCAGATCATGATCAGGGCCAAAGGCAGTTGCCTAACCAACTGAGTCACCAGGTGTCCCTTATTTTTATCATTATTATTTACTTCTTTGTCCCCTCCTTCCCCCATACCTCTTCTTATGAATAGTCTGGGGCACCTGGGTGGCTCAGTCGGTCCATCATCTGACTCTTGGTTTCAGCTCAGGTCATGATCTCATGGCTCATGGAATTGAGCCCTGTTCTAGCTCAGTGATCAATGGGGAGTCTCCTTGTGATTCTCTCTCTCTTCCCTTACCCCCATTTGTGTACACATGCCTGATCTGTCTCTGTCTTTCTCTCTCTAAATAATTAAATAAATCAATAAATAAATCTTAAAAAAAAAAAGAGTAATCATCAGCCCACTCAGCAACCAGGACACATTTTGATGAACCACATATTCAAGAAAGAAACTTCAGGTAAAACAAAGGTGGGATGGGCTTCACATTTTCCTTCTTTGATAATCTAGTCATTATTTTTGTACTTTTTTTTTTAAGATTGTATTTATTTGAGAGAGAGAGAGAACATGCACCATCATGGAGGGTGGGGCAGAAGGAGGGAGAAGCAGACTCCCTGATGAGCAGGAGCAAGGAGCCAAACATAGGACCCTGAGATCTTGACCTGAGCCAAAGGCAGACACTTACCCAACTGAGACACCCAGTGCCCCCACCCTTTTTTTTGTACTGTTAAGAACTATCTGCTTATGGTGGAATTCTCAACATATATTTTAGTTTTCTTTTCTTATTTGGTCTTTCCCTTCACTCCACTAGCTTCCATTTCCTGCCCTATTTGAAATTTCCTTATAATTCAAATGGCAGCAGCCTGTTTTCAAAAATTGATGATACTGACAACTCAGAAGGAAGAGAGGTTTTGGTTTTCTAAAATGTCCTTTTACCCCTCATTACCAACCCCCCCCCACCTCCTGCCCCCAGTTCCAGTCTAGATCTCAAGTAGGCACTTTTCCTGGATCTTAATTCTGAAGGAGTTGGTTTATTTCATGCGCATCACCCGATCGGCTGAACTCTCTGTTGCCCTCCTCTAATTAATTACTGTTTGTAAAGAGCTTGGAAGATGAATAGTGCTATATAAGTGCTAAGTATCATGATTTCATTGTCCTATTTCAGTTCTTATTGGAATGAAGTATCATTATAATAATCAGCTTGTTGCATTTATAACTCAGGAGGGGGAGAGCCAAAGCAGCAATACCTTTACTAGTTCCATTTCTAAATCTCTGGAACAGCACCAAACTTCACAGTGACCTACTGGGATCATTCTCAGGCTTCATACAGTGACTATCTCATAGAAAACCAACTACTTGAACATAAATCAGGTACAATAGGAGGGGTTTCAGTGGTAGATTAAAACGTGTATGGAATTTTTATTCAAGTGGTTTAGGTTTTAGTTTTAATTCAATGATTGTATGAATTGGGATGATCATTTAACTCTACTAAGTCAGAATTTTCACCAATACAATGGGAATAAAGACACCATCCAGTTCACAGGGTCATGATGAGGATCAGATTGGGTAACATACTTAAAAGCATTTGTGGCCCCCCGAAAAATTGTTTAAATATTTTTATTTTACTTCTACAAGTTAAAGGATTAGATTAAGTATTTAGAAGAACACATAGTGGGGATCCTAAGAAACATAAAATATGCTACCTGAGATTTATTTTTTCCAGAGATGAGATGATAAAAGTGATTCTGGCATGTAACTGTTGACGTGAAGAACAGAGATCATCTCTGATGTTAAGGAGAAAGAATTGCTAATAAGCCTTGAGATAAAGAAGGTGGTGAAAAAGGGGAAAAAGTAAACGAATACTTTAAAGCCAAAATGAAGGGAAACAGAAGGAAAATGTCACAGGCAAAAATAGTGAAGGTGGGAGAATGTCAATTTTGTAGGAAAGAGGATAAATGCACTGTTAACATCTTAGAACTAATGATGACAGTGGTCATCCTTTCCTTCATCAGTCAGCTTGGTATTTGGTTGACTCTGGCTGAAGTAAAGACATAATAGCACTGTGGTTGAAAGTGCATGCTTTGAACTCAAACTTCCTCTGTTCAAATCTTTCATTTGTTAGATGTGAAAGGTATATTCTCTCAGTATCTCATTCTCCTTTTTTCTGACTTCTATTGTAATAAGAAGTCACTTGTCATTTTTGCTCCTTTGAAGGTATAGGTGTCAAGGGTGGGCCACCCCAAGGTGGACCATTCTGGCAAAAAGAAGAGCCTTTAGAGCTGAAGGCAATAGAGACCCTGTGGGATCAAGAGCAACCGTAGAAGATTCAAAATTGGGAATCTTTCCCAGAATAAGGGTTATTGGCAGAGATAAATTATCTCCGAGTGACCCATCTACATGGCAGGGCAAACATCTAATCACCAAACATCTGTTCTTCTTCTTATTGCTTGTGAATTGCATTTCTTCTCTCTGAAGTCCCAGACCCGTACCTCCATCTCCTTAGTTTAGGATGACATATATGCCTCATTTTCCCTGACTGCCTTTGGAATTTCCACGTCTGTGTGGATTCCCCATATATACAAAGTTAGATTTTATTTTCTCCTGTTAATCTGCCTCATCTCAATTTGATTCTTGGTCCAGCTAGAAGGACCTTGAAGGGAACAGGAATTCTCACTCATCTACAAAGGTAATCATTCTCTCTCTCCCTCAAATCTTCTCCTTTGTCTTTGTGCTCTGTAGTTTTATAATACATTGTCTTGGCGGGGATTTCTCATTATATATGGTGCTTGATATTCTTCTGGTTTCTTAAATTTGTGGCTGGTTATCTCTCATCACTGCAAAGACTTCTTTACTTGTTTTTCACCTCATAAATGCATTAAAGTTATAGATAAGTAGGTAGCCTGGTGGATGGATGGATAGGTAAATAGGTAAAAAGAGGTAGACTGATTCCTAAAGTTTTAATTGTTTTTGACCAGGGGCCTTATTACTATAAACTTTGATGTTATCCTGTTCTATGTCCAAGCTGAATATTATCACCACTGCTATTCCATGTCATAACCAGGAACTGCTAGTAGACAGAGAAACCCAGAGAGCTGTGATGACTCTTTGTGATGTATCTTTGTGACTCTTTTTATATTTTCATCTTTTTCTTGTATCTCTCTGACAGGCACCAATTCAGAAGGCTTTGGAGAAATAAAAAAAATTTTTTTTTTCTTTAACAGAAAAGTTAAGCTTATCCAACTGTTCAAGAAATGAGGATGAGTTTTACTACCTGGAGAAAGAGCTCCTTCAACCATGTTGAGAAGACCACCACCAAAATTTTGTGTGATTCCTAATAAATAATCTCTCCTCCTATCCTTATCCTATAGATAGGATTTAAATTTCCTATCTATAATATAGGGTGAGAGGACTAAATATTGTTAAGGCTTTACCATACATTTAAATTATGAAAATCCTAATTACTAAGATAAAATATTAAAGAAATACCACATATGCAAACCCATTTAGGAAATACTCCATGGTTGAGAAGGCAATGCAAAGAAACTTAAGTTTAGTGGGAACCTTCAGAGCAGTCAATGTGAAAGGGTAATACCTATGTTTATCCACTAGCTACTGTGCAATGTTGGGATCCCCAGACAAGTGTTCCAGGCTCTGCCTATGGGTCAGTGTTGCATCCAGTGTTATCCAGTAGAAACAAGTCAGGGTATAGAAGGCACTGAAAGCATGGTATACTAAATGTCCAGGTGAAAGCTCTTACTCCATGTATTACCATAATGGATGCTGTTTTAGATGGAATTCCAGACTCGACATTTTATTTGAGAATATGCATCTGTATCCAGATTTTCCCTATGTCAGTATACACTAAAAAAGAAAAAAAAGTCAGTAAGCAACAATTTCAAGTGATTTATAATACAATGCTAAGTTCATCTTGGAAATGGTTATGAGGAGCTGATAGAGTGAGAGTTGGTACCAAGTAGAGGTAAGACTCCATATAGATCATAAATAAGTTCTCAAATCCAGATACTTGTCTCTTCTAATAATGAAACTGTAAACCATATGGAAACTTCCAGACCTATTTCCCTCTCTGCAAACTTTTGCTCCTATCACCTTGCTTCCTGGACTGCTTTGACGATTGAATATGTCAAATTTTATTATTGCACACTGGCTTCTCCAATGTGTTACCATTTGGAATTTTGTTGTTGCAGTTTGTGAAGAAGCACATAAAGTCCATAAAGTACCATCTGATAACCTGTGTCCCACCAACCCCAGAGCAAGTGAGTGAGAAGCAGGCAAGATACCACTGCAGTCTCTTCTGAGAAAACAGACACTACTGTGTAATTATAGTACCATTCAGACCCTATCAGTTCGGAGCTGACTGGAATTTCTTAATTTTTCAAAATTCTAAGAAAAAGCAAACTCAATGTTTGTATATCTGACTTTTAGACTCATAATGGGTAGAGGGAGTCATGAGATGGGAGTGGATGCCTATAGTATGTATCCTTAAGATTTGGCTAGAAACTAAATCTCCTGGACTCCATGTGATCATATTTTTTTTTGCATTTGTCCAGTGTTCAGTATACTTTCTACATGTATTTATCATGACAGGATTATGTTGGAAATTGGGGACATACCATAACCTGATAAATGTGCTCTGATCTCGTGCAGTGCATCACTGAATGGGGACTATGAACATATAAAAGACAATCACAATAATGAATAACAGGTGGTAATATGGGAGAAATACCAAACAATGTAGGGGCATATTGAAGAGGGTCTGAGTTAAGACTGGGGATTTAAAGAAAGGTTTTCTGAAGGAATGGTATCTAAACTGAGATGTAAAGTATGAAAGTTAGCTACAAGAAAAGAAGTAAGAAAAAACGTTAAGTGCTGTGAAAAGCCCTCAGCCACATACTAAGTCTGCTACAGGAATAGCAGCTTTCCCCCATAAGGCTTTACAATAATGGACAGGCTGGAAAAATCACACACAACTTTTTCAGTCAGGAGTTGGACTCTTCAAGTAGTAGACCTAAATTATGGTAGCGTGGTGAGGATAGAGAGAAGTGATAGAGTTGGGAGACAACTAGCAGATGATTGCAATAAGACTTCATAATTGATTAGATATGAAGGTAATAGTAAGAAAGGATTAAGGATAAGACTGAAGTTAATGAGTAGGGCACATAGAAGGATGATACTCATTCACAAAGATAAGAAATATGATTTTTAGGGAAATTATCAATTCATTTTTGCATATGTCAAATGTGAGTTTCCCAGAGAACATCCAAGTTATTCTCAGTAGTTTATAAACTGCATGGGTCTGAATCTTGGGAGAGATATCTGAACTAGAAGGATCGAGAGTCAGAAAACATAAATAAGTTCTGAAAATAATTACAAATATTCAGTCTCTCCTCTGCAATTACTATCTATGTGACCATAGTCAACCTTCTTAATCACACCAAATCTCAGTTTCTCATTTTTAAAAAAGGGTAAAATAACATATCTCATTGGGCAGTTATGAGATACATGCATATGAGATACATAGGAGAATGAAATGAGATGTATGCATTCACACAGATTATATAGCACCTCATTTACCAAAAGTGTAAGTAAATGGCATTAGCTATCATTAATACCAATTATCATCATATGTGATCTGGAGCCACTTACTTAAAAACAAAGTCTCAGTTTTCTCATTTAAAAAATTCATTTAGCTGTTATGAGTATTAAAATACACAGACACATGCACGTACACAAACACACAAAGGCGTACCAGGTAGAGTACCTGACTTACAGGTGTTTAACTAATGGCAGTAACTATATAAATAATTATCATTATATAGCAAAGCTACTGATAATAGTGGGGGGGAAAACAAGCAGAAGGAAACAAATAACTGGAGTAAGAGAAAAAAGTGCACAGGGACTAGGAAGAAGAAAAAGATGGCAGTGTGGAGAAAGAGAGAAAACAGGCTTTGTGAGCATTCCTATAGAAGAGGAAGAGGAAGAAGGGATCAACACATGTGTACATTTCCAGCAGTGAGAGGAATCATATCATGGGAAGATTTGTGGGCAACAGTGACCCCAGAGATGAGAGGAGAGACTTAGCAAGAGCTCATATCATGGGGACCCTGATTATTAATTCTATTGGATACACCAAGGGACATATTTGCTGTAATTCAAAATCCAGGATGCAAGAAATTTGATATGAGCCTTAGATGAGAAGATAAATTGAATTTATTATAGAGACAGTGTCAGAAGTAAAAAGGACCAATACCGTTCCGAGAACTTTGTGATGATTCCACTGAACAGGCCAAGGCTAAAGACCCTGTTCACTCACTTGAGGATGAAGCAGTGCCTATGGGCACTTTTCGTTTAAGAACTGAGATGAGTTATAGCTGCACAGAGGACATCTAAAGATCAGCTACTGATGAAGCTCAGGAAATCATTTAAGTAAAAGGTACAATCAGGTAAAAGGTTTTAGGTCCAGAAAATAAGTACCATTTGTAAAGGGAACTCTGGATAGCTTCTGGGGACAAAAAGGACACATCTATCCAAAGCGCACAAGAAAATGAAATAATAAAAGGGGACCAAGGACAACAGACAGATTCCAGGACTCCTGATGGGAGAAAAAAAAAGAGCCATGGAGTTGGTAGCATCTGCTCAAATTAATGCAGGAAAATTTCTCGAAGTCTCGTTAACATATTCACTTACGTGTTCCTTTCTTTAATGGGCATTTTTGAGCTCCTAGCAGGTGTTGGGTTCTGTGATAGCCTCTAGGGAGGCAAAACTCTTTCCCCTAAATAACAAAAAATTAAGTAAATAAGATAGTCCCTGCATTTCAGGACCTCACCGTTCAGTAATAACGTGCTACTAAAAACAGCTGATGAGCGTTTCAGAAAATAGGAGGGAAGGTAATGAGGATGAATTTGAGAAGTAAAAGAAGAGAGAAGAGACGAGACAAACAAATGTAAGAACCTGAAAAGAGTTGGCAATGGAGAAAGAGTTCCCTCCTTCTTTCCTCTCACAGACGCAGTTGGTCCGAACTTTAAGGATGAAGAAATAAGGGAAAATATTCATAAAAATGAATACATAGCAGGAACAAGGAGAGTAAAAATAACTGTCCTCAACTAGATGAAACCAGGAACCTGAAAGAGGAAGAGGAGAGAAGTGGGTTAGTAGCAGAAAGCAGACATGACAGGAAGAGGTAGGAATACAGGATTTAAGATGGCTCCCTTACCCAATTTACATTAGGGGGATAGGATTACCAATTAATTAATTAATTAATTAAGGTGAGTGGGCCAGAACAATTGATATCTGCAATAGAAGGTAGAATGATGGTGTTAAGGAGCTTTCACAAAGAAGTAGGAGAATATTAGGTGATAGTGTCTTCTATAGCTCAGGCATAATGATCTCACATACCATAAGGTCTGGGAGCAGGTGATCTCTGGGTTGATGAGAAAGTCTAACTTAATGGTAAGAATATCAACGATGGGGCCTGCCTGTCAGCGGTCCAATCCTAGCTGTGCCACTGATGAGCTGTGTGACCATGGGCAAGCCACTTATCCCCTTTGTTCTTTGCTTTCTTCAGAGCCAAAAGGGGAAATAGCTCTCAAAAACACTTAGGGTTGTGTAGACAATTTGATGATACATGTAAAGGGTATAAAATGCTTGGCGTTCAGTAAACCCTCCAACAATGTCTGCCGTTATTACTAGCATCATAGCTTTCATCATACATTACTGGTTCTGAGGCATAGGAATGCCGCTAAGGACTGAGTTTTTTCACACCAATTTATCCTGCTGGTCTCGAGCACTGACAAGATCTCCCTGTGGCCAAGGGAGCATTAGCCCCAAGCTTCATTTCTTCACAAGATGATGTCCAGAATCAGAAGAGTGACAATGAGAAGGATTTCCTCACAATCTCTCTCTTGTTAGAGAAGATGATCCTTCCCAGAAACTTCTCAGATGACTCACTCATATCTCTCTTGGGCTAGATATGACTTATGAAGCAGCCTTAGCTTCAAGGGAGATTGAAACAGCAAGCATTTGGCATTTTCAGTACCATTCTAGAGACAGACACTGCCATAAAGGAGGAAAAAAGATGGGAATGATTTTTGAATTGACAAGCAAAACGTCTGTATTTTGTAATAGAAAGTGAAGCCTTGGCATTTTAGAATATCTATTGTTAATTTTTAAGAATTTGAAAAGGTGCTTAAATAAGTGTGTGTTGAATATGAAAGAAACTTGCAAAGGTGAGGGATTAAAACGGAGGTTTTACTGAATAAAGTAAATAGTCTAAGCTTTGGAATTATTACATGGAGAACATAGATAAAACCCAGGTGGGATGGGGAAGATAGGAAAAAAATGAGGAAATCTGTGTAGATAGGGTCAAGGTTTTTTAAAAAGAAAGGAAAGAAAGACAAGGCAAAGTAACTATCTGAAAAGCTTAGAGAATGCAACCATGATAAAACAAAGGATTTTTAGATTTGAGGTAAGAAATTGCCAGGTTAAAATATTGCCAAAATTATTTATTTATAGTAAGAATAAAGGCTATATGGAATAGGATAAAATTATGGACTCATACTGAAAACCTATCTGAGAAATTTAAATATCACTCTCAAAAATCAAGTATTATGTTGTTAATGAAGGGAAAGTGTTGCTGATTTAATGGCATTGTAAAAATCTTTGAAAGAACATAGAGGCTTTCTGGTCCACCTCTCCAGGCAGGAAGTGCCGGCCGCCGCCACTATCGTGCCACAGCCCAGCCGTCGTCGCCGTCGCTCCTGGTCTCGCGCAGGGCAGCCCGGGTTCCGGTGTCTGGCGGCGAATTAAACAGCCACCATGTCGAGCAAAAAGGCAAAGACCAAGACCACCAAGAAGCGCCCCCAACGCGCAACATCCAACGTGTTTGCCATGTTTGACCAATCACAGATTCAGGAGTTCAAAGAAGCCTTCAACATGATTGATCAGAACAGAGATGGTTTCATTGACAAGGAGGATTTGCATGATATGCTTGCTTCTCTAGGGAAGAATCCAACCGATGCATACCTTGAGGCCATGATGAATGAGGCTCCAGGGCCTATAAATTTCACCATGTTCCTCACGATGTTTGGTGAGAAGTTAAATGGCACAGATCCAGAAGATGTCATCAGAAACGCTTTTGCTTGCTTTGATGAAGAAGCAACTGGCACCATCCAGGAAGATTACCTGAGAGAGCGGCTGACAACCATGGGAGATCGGTTTACAGACGAGGAGGTGGATGAGCTGTACAGAGAAGCGCCTATCGACAAAAAGGGAAATTTCAATTATATTGAGTTCACGCGCATCCTTAAACATGGAGCAAAAGACAAAGATGATTGAAAGAACTTTAGCTAAAACCTTCCAGTTGCTTTGTCTTACTCCATTTTATTTCCCAGACACTATCCTCATAGACCTGTTGCATGCAACTTAGTTTCACGGCTTGGCCTCTTTTTTTGATGTATTTATTCTAGACCTTTCTGCCACTTAGCACTTGTATAATCAAACTGCAAATGGGGTTGAGGTTGTAAATTGTGCTGAAAAAGAGATTGCGAATAAAAATCAACAAATGCGAAAGCCCAGGAAAATATATCCGGAATTTCTGGTTTTGCTGGATTTTTACATTTTTATATAATAAAAACACTATTTTGAAAAAAAAAAAAAGAACATAGAGAAAGATTTTGAAGTCTCTTTGCAGCTGCATGTGGGAAAAAAAATGGAATAACCAGGGCATCAAAACAAATAGATTAACAATTATATTTTATAGTGAAGAGAATGTTAGAAATTGGAGACAACAAATACTGATAACAGTTCTGGAAATGCTGAGAAGGCCCAGTGGTAAGTAAAAAAGAGGTGGAAAATTTCAGTCGGGTCTCAACATAAATCATGGAAGACAATAAAAGAGGGAAGTGATGTAGATATTTATACGGGAAAGACAAACTTTTATTTGAATAGATAATTTTCTCATTAAACCTTCTAAATATATGGTGTGTCAGGTATAAAATGTTTCATACTATAATCAGTAGTCTGTTAGGAAAGAGATTAGGTCAAAAGAAGAATGAGCCAGAGGTGAACATGGTATGCTAATTAAAAACATATTTACTCAGAATTATTGTTGTAACTGAGGGTTGCTGGAGTGGAGGAGGATGGGAGGGAAGGGGTGGCTATGTGATGGACATTGGGGAGGGTACGTGCTATGGTGAGCACTGTGAATTGTGTAAGACTGATGAATCACAGATCCGTATCCCTGAAACAAATAATACATGATATGATAATACAAAAAAATTTAAAAAAATAAATAATAATTATTGTTATAAAGTCCTATCCTGGGCACAGAGCTAGAGGATCAAAAGATAAATGAGATCTCAAAGCACTGAGATCAAAACATTCTTACTGTCAGAGAGACAGACAGGTTTATCCCCAAATAATACATGTGAGCTCTCACAATTCAGGGGGCAAGGGGAGTGCATCAGGGCTAAGCATGAAATTTCTAAACTTTTCCATTTTACTTGGCACATTTATTTTATGGTGTGGCAGGCCCTCCTTTATATCCCATACCGACAAGTCACCTGATCCCTGTTAGAAAACAGTACACCTGGATAGGTTCGGAAGAGCAGACGCGATATGTACAAACAAAATCTTTATGCCAACCTGAACATTTCATGGGAACTTTTACTTGATGTGTGGTCCGGAGTAGACTCTCTCATCACAGAGATTCTACATTTGAGAAGACTACAGTGAGATGTTTAAAAAGAACAGTGTGGTATTCACTAGAACCAGCTGTGGGTCATACGTAAGGCATTAGAACAGCAGCAGGAATAAAGCTGCATTTCTCCATTTTGGCACTACTGACATTTTGAGCCAGGTAATTCTTCATTGTGGGGGATTTCTGGTCTTTATGCATGAGACTCCAGGAGCATTCCCTACTCCTAGCTGTGACAACCACGGATGTCTTGACATTGCCAAATGCCATTTGGGGGCAAAACTGCTCCCAGTTGAGAACTACTGGGGTAAAGGAAAAGTCACTACCATGGAATAATGATGGAGTGACAAAGAAAGTAAAAAGCAGGGGTGAATGGGCAGAATTCCATATGGAAAAATTAAATAGAAAAGAGGGGGACATGGAAAAGAGATAGAAAAGGAATAAGAAGAAGAAAGGAGAGAAGAGAGGTGAGGAGAGAACACAGTAGCCTTTCATAGGAAAAGTAAGATTTCAGGTAAAATATAGTATGTGTGGTAAATGAGAACTTCTGGGATACATTTTCAAATATAAAGTTGTAAAGAAAAATTGAGAAATGAAACTAAAAGAATAAAGCATAAAAAGAAAACCATATAGGAATATTAATATCGCTGTGTGTGGTAAGAATGAAATTTAACTTTTTTAAAAAATGCATATTATGATTTCCACCATTAGGTTTAGCACAGGTCATAAATGGAACATTTCACAGGTATGGAACACTAGGAGAAATTTGGAAAACATCGTATGAACCACCTATAGGAGAAAAAGGATAAAACATAAGATTCAGTTATTTAATCATTAAAATTTTTGTTTTTAACCTGAAGATGGAAAAGGGTAATATCTAGGATTTCCTCTGACCCTGATAGAATGGACATGCCCATTCCCCACCGCCAGGAGAAAAGATATTGAAAATATTACAAAGTACTTTAAGGGTTGAAGAAAGCAGAAGAAATCGAAGAAAGCAGAGCTACCATATCTAGCTAAGGGAAGTTCTGTGTCAGAAAAAATTGTGCCTGTCCATTGGAAGATAAATCCATACTTAGTCTCTGAGTGGCCCTTCTCTTTTTTTTAGCTTAAAATCAGCTAGCAAAAATTATTTAAAAAAATTAAAAAGTGGTCAGGTTAGTAGCAGGAAGAAATGCTTTATATTTCTCACTAAAAGAGAAGAGGAAGGAGCTCCATCTTTGGAACAGATTATCTGAGAATCACGAATACAGATACTTGAGAAAGAGTCGGAGGAAGGAACCAGAATGGTGAACTATTATTGCAAAACAAGAGGGGGACATAGGTGAGGGTAAGCAATGATTTTTACAGTATTGGGTTATAAGAAATTGGTATGCAATGCCTGTGGAAGTTTTGTTGGTTTCATTTGATGAGAGAAGAATTGTAAATATGAATAATATGTAAATATACTTTCTGACAAAAATAAACTTATGAGCATCAAATGAGAGAAAGAATGTGGAAGTGTGCTGAACAAGTTAAATGCATGATTCATAAAGGGGATGAACTGTGATCTGAAATCCTAAACTCTCTTGTGAACTATCGAAACACTCTTTTTCACACCCATGAGACATACATGACACAGACCTGTGGCCCAAGAGGCAGTTAGGAACCAGAAGAACAAGGCCTCAAGATGACAGTGACCACTCTTCACAAGGCCACACAAATAGGCACAAAAGAAATGAAACAGGTGAAAATGTCTGCCATTCATAAATCCCTGTACACATAAAAAGAAGCGCTGCTATTATTAATGGTAGAACTAACAAGTAGTATTAATCTCATAATCCTCCACAAACAGGGGAAATACCTTTAGGAAATCACAAGTTGGTCTTTCTTTCTTTCTCTCTTTCTCTCTCTCTCTCTCTCTCTCTCTCTCTCTCTCTCTTTCTTTCTTTCTTTTTTAAGATTTTATCCATCTATTTGAGAGAGAGAGAGAGAGAGAGAGAGAGAGAGAGCAAGAGCAGGGGGAACTGCAGGCAGAGGAAGAGGGAGAAGCAGACTCCCCTCCGAGCAGGGATTCCCATGTGGGGCTCAATCCCAGGACCCTGAGATCATGACCTGAGCCAAAGGCAGATCCTGAACCCACTGAGCCACCCAGGCAACTAGACAAGTTGGTTTCTTGATACTGCTTGCCTGAAGTGTGTGTCTGAGGATAGTTCTCCAAGAAAACACTAATAGAGATGAAGTTTTCCAGGATAACTACACTGTGAGCTTCCAGTGAATAGAAAACATAAAATTTATTTCAGCATCACCATTGCAGCCTTCCACTACACTAAGCATTTAGTGGTATTGAGTAAAAAAGATTGAACTGAAATGAATGAAATTAAACTGAAACAAATACACAAAATGAAAGTTGCTACTGTGTGTTGAGCCGTAAGAATTATAAGTTTTCAGTGGCAATGTGTTAAAAATAATTAAGCATAAACTCTCATTATTCTCACCAATGCAGGGGAAGGTAAACAGTAAGTACAGGGAAATAGCTCCACTAACCTCCTTTCCCTGTCGTTCAAAGGTCCCTCCAGCGAGGTTCCAAATTTTCCTCTCAATATGATATATTTCACAACTGCAGTAGACCTCTTTACCAAAGTTCACTCTCTCCTCAAACATATTTTTGCCTGAGTTTTTACTCATACAAACTCTTTCTTGTAAATAGCTTTCTGAGTACTTGTGTACAATTCTACTTGGCTTTCCAGGGCAGTCACTAACACCTTTGTCTGTCTTTACCTACGTTGTTTTTATTCTTGTTTTTAACCTCCTCTGGTTCATAGAAATTTATAGCATATATAAACACATATTCTTAAAGTATTCTTATGTTATAAAAAAAAATGGGGTGTCTGGGTGGCTCAGTCAGTTAAGTGTACCTACTCTTGATTTCAGCTCAGGTCATGATCTCAGGGTTGTGGGAGTGAGCCCCACGTGGAACCTGCTTAAGATTCCCTCTCTCCCTCTCCCTCTGCCCTTCCCCCTGCTCTCTCTCTCTAAAACAAACAAATATTGTGTTATCCCCTAGATTTTACTGTTTCAGTA
Source organism: Ailurus styani (assembly GCA_002007465.1). Taxonomy (NCBI): domain Eukaryota; kingdom Metazoa; phylum Chordata; class Mammalia; order Carnivora; family Ailuridae; genus Ailurus; species Ailurus styani. The sequence goes on from LNAC01000577.1 coordinate 498,901, forward strand.
TGCCTTCCCTGCTCAATTATAAGGTCTTTTGAGGATAAGATACCTTTACTATAGCACAAGTGTCCTAACTACTTAATAAAAATCTACTGGTCAATGGATGACTAGGTCCAGATGAAAATTTTTAGAAGTACAATTAATCATAGCACCTTATTTTTCAGATTAAATCTAGCTTCAGTTATCCAGGTAATTTAACCTCAGGATGTGTATTTGTGGAAATTTTGACTCCTATATTTTGGTCTTAACTATTTTAGAAAGATTCTAGTTCCTTAACATAAGAAAAAAAAAATAGAAGAAAGGATGGTCAATCAAACTGTTTTGGGTCAACCTGCATTGGAAACAGTTGGCTGCCAATACTCAGAAATTTAGAGTCTGAGTATGAATATGAATCTAATCTAAAGCCCACCCAAAGGGCTCTTATGCTAAAATAGAGAATAAATGTTTTAAAGAAATAATGAAAAATAAATTACAAAAACACCGTGCTCCATAGTCTTCTATGAGCTCTTAGTGTATGTAGCTTGCTACAGGAGTTGATTAGGTATTGTCAATAGTCAGTCCTAGAATGTACCAGGGAGCAGAATCCCATGAGTCTAGTAGAATTGGATTTGAAACCACTAGTCTTGGTGAACATAGCTTAGACATCCTCACGGTTGATATAAAACGAATTTTATTTGTCTATTCATCCATCCATCCACCCATCCATCTGTCATCTGTCTATTTAACTTATCTTATTTTGGAAGTAGTATGTTAAAATAATGGCGTACAGACAATTCAGATTTAAACATGAAGATGGAATTCCAGTCCTGCCATGAATACGGCATTGAGGGGACTCAGCTACAATACTGCATTAATGGGAAAAGTCAAAGAAGGAAGTGTTAGTGTACTTCTGTTTTTCCTGTCTTCTATCCTAATTTAGTAGCTCATCACTCATTTTCTTTGTATTACTGCTGGCTCTGTTGTAAAACCCAATGCTAGCCTTAGTATTCTCTGTCCCTCCTTCCCAGGCAAAGGTAAAGAAAAATATCTTTCTGGATCGGGTACAGCCCCTTTTCATACTGTTACTTCGGCCCTACCCCAGACTCTGCCTATTGTGGTCCCAAACTTTCCCACTCACTGCTCTTTGCTTGCAGGGGATGGTACATACTGTTCATGACCAAATTGAAGTTTTATTTGTTGCATTATTGGTAGTTTTGAAGTATGCTTTGGACAGAGCAAAGCATCCCTGGATGTCTTCAACACACCAGGTAATCACACCATTGCTCAGTAGGCTAAATTATTTTAAACCTTTCAAAAAATAGCTTCTCTCCTATCTGCAGGTTTTCCTAGGAACAATCTCCATGAAAACGACTCCTAATTTAAAGAAAACTAAGGCATCCCTCACCACTGACAAGGAAAATGGCTCTTTTTGGCCAAATCATAGAAATGAGCTTCCTTAAGTACATTGCACCGTTAAAAGCTGACATTATTGCTGCAAAGCCTGAATGGTACCTTGTCAGCATGGAATAACCAGACTGGGCCAAGTTGTCATTTCTGACAGGTCAGTGTAATGAGCAAAAGAACGCTGAGTTTGTCTAAAAGTTTTCCCTTGAATCAGCAGGGTAGAGCTGTTTGGGGCGATAACAGCTCTACGTATGTGACTCATTAAATGTGTCACATTATCAAACATTGTGGCCCACACTATCGCAGCCACCACATTTGTGCTTTGTTTCCTCCCCCAAGTACCCCCTAAAATCTTTATATTTCTAATCTGAAAAGAGGGCAGATTGCAGAGCTTTGAGACACTGGATGTTAGCTGCATGTGATTAGATGAATGCCAAATGTTTCTTTGCTCCTTTCAAATCACTACACAGAGATAAATACTGATCTAACTCAATGTGAACTTCTCTCTGGGCATTGCCTTCCCCATGTCTTAGGATTTTTCTGGTAACATCTTTGCCATCATGAAAACAGAGATATAGAATAAATAAGGGAAACGAAGAATTGGGTAAAATTGATATCCGATGGCCCTTCTGAACTACTAGATGACATTCAATGTCCAGAATCTTCCCTTACGTGTGTCGAGGAACCTGCCCACAGATTTGCCATTTGGATACAAAACACAAATGTAGCGATGTGACATCACCTGGACCCAGATTTCCTAGTCCATAGATAGTAAAGCTGAGAGGTTCTGCCCCTTCCCGCTCACCAGCCAGCTGTGGTGCCCTCTCTTTAATCAGATGCACCAAACAACAGAAAACATTTTTTCCCTGCTTCAGAAAAATTCACTTAATGTTCGTGACTAATTAAATTCTCACTCTAGTCATGATTAATGTAACAAATAATTACAGCTTAGATCTAATATAGATACAACTAATTGTTCTGCCCACAGTGCATCGTGACTAACAATTAAACACTGCTTTTAAAGCAAAAGTAAGATCTGAGGAGTGACCTTCACCTGGCTTTGCTCTTGCCATTGTAGGAAATGCCTGTAGCTTCTGTTTTCCTCTTCACTTCTTGGGATGATGACAAAGGTTTTATTTGTTTGTTTGTTTGTTTGTTTATTTACATTTCTCTTTCATTAGGTGTTCCATTAGCTGACACCTTTACACTTCTTGTTCTTCCAATTTGCTGGATGTTGGAGGTCTTGAGCAAAGCACTAGGAGAGAGAAATAGAGGGAGGTTACGCCAACTGAATTTTCTTCAAGGCTCAAGTGCAAAACTGCCCTCTACATCCTCAAAGTGAAAGATGAAGGGGTACTGGCAACGCTTCTGATCTGATGCAAGGGAACAGGCCTGGTCCCTGCGTCTGTCTGCTCTGGTACCTCTAAAGGCCAGGCGAGGAGAAGAGGTGCTTTTCTACTGTGATCCTGAAGCAGAATGCACTGCTGCTGCATTGAGAGAGGGACACTGGAGTGGTCTCTGGAAATATGTTTCCAACTAGTGCAAATACTCATGAAACCTCTTGGCGAGTCTCATAGCTGTGCATGAAAAATGTTCCTAGTTTTTTGTTTTTGTTTTTTTTAATACCTCGTGAAATAGAAAATTGGGCAGTTACCCATGTGCCTCGTCTGCCTTGGCGAAGTGGAGACACACTAAACTCTCTACTGAAGAATGTGCTTATTCAATTAGGACATTGAGTCTTATCTCTGTCATCTACTTTGCCTTCTCTCACAGTAACCAAATATTTCCTTTTCATCAGGGCACAGTTAAGCGTAAACTACCTACACAAACTCAAACACAAATAATTAGAATGTCCAAGAAATGGGACTTCTGGTTAATTATATTCAAATGTAACTATGCCTCAAACCAGAAAATTTGTCTGTCCTCTTTCAAATATTTCTACAATATTCAAAGCCATTTTCCTGACTTACTAGAATTTGACGGACAAACAATGGTATTTTATTGTTTAAGCAGTTCAGAGCATTTTGATTGGATCTGGGGCCAGAACCGGAAAATTCTGTTTGTACATCTTACATAATTAATCTGATTCAATTCTTCTAAATACACTCACAACTATGTGAGGATGACTTATATTAATTTAATGTCTACCATGGTACCAGGTTTGGGCTAGTGATAATGAGTAGGCCTTTCCTACTTTTTTCTATCTTTGCTGGATAAAGTACATGCAATTTTAGGGAACATTTAGTTAAACTAAATTCCAACTTAGGCCATGCAGGATAAAGTTACTCAGCCACAGCACAAAGTTAACATTGCAAAGCCCTCTCCTCTTGTCACCTGGTGTTCTGTCTACCACATCAAACTTTGCAATGAACTGTTTTTTGTTTAGTCAATATTTTTAGGACTCGTTCCATCCCAGGTTCTAGAAAAATGCAGTCCCCAATAAGAAACAAGTTTTGGAGCAACAAACCAAAAGTCAAAATCTAAATGGTACCAGATATACTGCTAGTTAGATACAGATAGGATGTGTGAGTTCTAGGATGTGGAAATTCTTGGTTTATTCTTTCTGATGGATCCCACCTAATTGACTCTATGTAGGAGTTTCTACTCCAATTGGTTTCCTAGTACCCCATTTCCTTTAGATTCAACCCCTGTTCTGCTCTAGTTAATCTTACCACCCTTAAGCTCTAGTAATTCATGTCAACAAGACTTGACTAGTGTGATGTGTAAACTAAATGAGCAAAATCAGTCTTCCAGAAGGCTGTGGAACTCAAGGAGACCCAACATGTCTTTCATGCCCCCTGGGGGCATGGTAGAATGCCTTTGATGGAGGATTGGTTAAAAAGTGTTCATAAGGAATGAGTCGATGGGTGAATGAGTGAGCATTGAAGAAGGGGGTTTTGTGGCATATGTTTCCTGTGGTTCTCATGGTGTCCATAAGTATCTCTTATGGTACATTTCCCATGATTCCATTATTCTGTGACTAACACAAAATTTCTCAGGACCATTCATTATTAGAAAATTCAGTAGGTAGATTCTCAGATTTGAAAGGATCACTGAGTTGCCATTAAGCAGTCTCCCAGTTTCCAAAAAGGATCAAATTTAAAAAGAGTCAGCATTTCATTTTTGTAAATTTAACTATTTACATATAAAACTTTTCAAAGAAATATGTATAGTTATCCAAACTTTTTAAATACCAAATACACCTCTCCTTATTTTATTTCCATATGACCCCGTATATCTGAGAGGTCATCAGCAACTAAACCAGATCTTCTATCTAGCTTAAAAATACAAATTGTAATCAAAATTTGTCATCTTGTTGTTGAGGCAATTGGCTTTAGATATACGGGTTTATTTCTGAACTCTCAAATGCACTCATTTAGACAATGAAATGATAAAATCTTAGCCTAAAATAAAAGTAACTAAAATATTTTAATTCTGTGTAGCTCCATCAGTCATGAGTTACAGTATCTGTTAAACTTTTTTGAAAGTAATCCATGAGTAAGATCTTCCCCCTATCCATTATGATAGAAATATCTTAAAGGCTCCAGGGTCTCTCACTTAGAGAGAAAATCAGTAAGTGCACTCACTCAACAACATAAGAGTGAACTTTTTTTTTTTTTTAGGTTGGTTCCACACCCAGCCCAGAGCCCAATGTGGGGGGTCAAATTCACAACAGTGAGGTCAAGGGTCAGACGCTCAACTGACTGAGCCACCCAGGTACCCCAAGAGTGATTTTTTAATGCCAAATCATATATTCTTTCATTTTCATTCTGTGGAAGCTCCTTAGATTACTAAAATCCATGACACAGAAAAACATAGAATTAATCTAATTTTAGAAATTACTGAAAAAATTCTGTAATCTTCACTTAATTTGGAGGCAAAAAAGTAATGTTTATATCTTAACATATTTATCAGTTGTATGCTCCTTTCAAGCTGGTTTTCTGGGCAGTTTAATTTATAGCTCCTATTATTTTGAATTTCTTTTTAGATCTCAAAATGAATGTCATGCCTATGAAAAGTGCCAGACAGGAAACTAGTCCTGTGTTTATTTCAAGTTCCTAAATCACCACAGGACTAGAGGAAAGTCATCTACAGGTCCTGCCTCTGTCAAAAATATTGCAAGAAAATGGATATCAGAGGTTCCAATGACAAAAGAGTTGTTCCACAAGCATTTCATAGCACAGGACTTTGAAGACAGTTGTATTATGGTTGTGTTTTCAAAATGTGGTTTAAAAAATACCTCCCCTATTTACCTTTTAAAACCTGTGTTTCTTCCCGATGCTATTGCTCTCCTTTGGTCAGATCTCACTGACTTCATCCTTCAAAGGAACCTTGTATGTTGCCAGACCTGTTCCTTTGTTCAAAAGGCTTTGTTCAGGTTCTCTAGTCTTGCTTTCCTGTTCTCTCTGTGATTTCCTAGACTTTGAAGGTTAGCTCAGTCTTCCTGGGTTTTGGGACACCTTCCTCAACCATGTCCATTCACATTCCTGAGAGTGTCCTGGCCTTTACCAGGAGTCTCTACCCAAGACTGCATATGAAAATTACCTGACAAATGTGTAGAAAATAACCATGCTTAGGCCCAACCCAGACCAAATACTTTTGCCTGGAATATCAATTTCAGTGTGCCACAATTGAGCATAATGGTGGAGGCTGAAACCCACTGGTCCATACTAAGTTTTTGTACCCACCTATAAGTCGAGATAATTGTAATAATGAATGTGTATATATTTAAAATGTACACACATACATACATTCATGCTCATAGATATATTTAAACTTTGTTTTCTCCTTGACAGGGAACCCATTCTTTACCCAGATTTCAGTAAGGATGCCCTCTATAACCTAGGGCAAAGGAGATCTTATCTATGTAAATGAGTATAAAGGACCTGGGGTATCACTGTCTGGTCTCCTTTCCTTTCCTTTTCTTTTTCTCCTCTGCCTCCTTTCCTCTTTTCCAACAGAGCTGATGCACAGACAACATCCTGTACCTCTACCTAAAGGTACCACAGAATAAAGTTTTAAACCCAATAATCTATAACATGCTTTTCAATTTTGAAAGCCTGTAATTTAATTACATACTTGTACTGTGATTACCATATACTAAAAGCTTACCAATCAATAAAAAGATAAAGCACTGCCTGAGAGCTGACCCTTCTTCCCAGGAAGGCCAGGCGATCTGTGCATTTCAGTGCATTTGCAATTATCACTGTGTGTGTGTGTGTGTGTGTGTGTGTGTGTATCTGTATACATACACATATATACATACATATGTATACATACACACTGGAATACTATTTATGTATATATATTTATATTTATATAAAATATATATTTAAAATAAAATATAAATAAATATCACAATTTATTTACCCATTCATCCATTCATGGATATTTGAGCTACTTCACCTTTTAGCTATTGTGAATAGAGCTATTATAAACATGAATACAAATGAATTTGTTTGAATATCTGTTTTTAATTCTTTAGTGCACATGCCTAGGAGTAGAATTATGGGCTCATATGGTAATTCTATATTTAACTTTTTGAGGAACCGCCAAATTGTTTTCCACAGTAGCTGAACCATCTTCTGTTCCTATCAGCAAAGTACAACAGTTCTCATTTCTCTATATACTTTCCAATATTTGGGATTTATTAAAAAATATATTATAGCCTTCTCAGTAAGTGTGAAGGGGTACTTCACTGTGGTTTTTTTTTGTAGTACCCAAATGACTAATGATGTTGGCATTTTTTCATGTGTTTATTGGCCCTTTGTATATCTTTTTTGGATAAAGAAGTCCTTTGCCTCTTCAAGTTCTTTGCTTGTTTTTAGTTGGGTTGTTTATCATTTCATTGTTGAGCTGTTGGGGCAATTGGCCATAGATATGGGTTTATTTCTGAACTCTCATTTCTACTCCACTGGTCTGGTCTACACATCTGTCCTACTGCTAGCACCACACTGTTCTGATTACTACGGCCTGCGGTAAGTTTTGAAATAGGGAAGTGTGATTTGGTTCTTCTTTTTCAATAACATTTTGGCAATTCAGGGCCACTTGCATTCTATATGAATTTGAGGATTGGATTTTCCAATTCTGAAGAAAAAAAAAAAGGCCATTGGAATTTTGATAGGGATTGTTTCAAATCTATAGATCACTTTGAGTAGTTTTGACATCTTACTATTAAGTCTTCCAATCCATGAACACAGGATCTCTTTCCATTGATTCAGGTCTTTTTTACTTTCTGTCAGCAGTTTTCACTGCACAAGTCTTTCACCCTCCTGGTTAAATTTATCCTTAGGTATTTTATTCTTTTGAATACTATTATAAATTAAATTATTTCCTTAAATTTCATTCAGATTGTTAATATGTATAGAAACATTACTGGTTTGAGTGCATTGGTCTTGTATCCTAAAACTGCTGAATATGTAGCTTTTTGTGTATGTATTGTTTGGGATTTTCTATATATAGAATCATGGCATCTGGGAATAGAGATAGTTTTACCTCTTCCTTTCCAATTTGGATACTCGGTATTTCTTTAAGTTGCCCAATTGTTCTGGCTAGAACTTTCAGTACAATGTTGAATAGCAGTGGTGAAATGAGCATCACTGTCTTGGTCTTAGTGGAAAATCTTTCCCTCTTTCATCATTGAGAATGATGTTAGCTATGAGTTTTTCATAAATGGACTTTATCATGTTGAGAAAGTACCCTTCTTTTTACATTTTAAAATGTCTGAAAAAATCAAAAGGAAAATAATGTTTTATGACACATGAACATTATATGAAATTAAATTCAATATTCATAATTACCTTTTTATTGGAACCCAGCTACACTCATTCTTTCCCACATTGTTTAAGACTGCTTTTGTACTACAAGGGCAGAGTTGAGTAGTTGTGGCAGAAACCATATGGTCCACAAAGCCAAACATATTTACCCTATCTTTCACAGAAGACATGTGCCAATTCCTGGCCGAGTCCTGCCCATAAGCTTTATGATGGCTGTAGCTTTTTCTTTTTTCTTTTTCTTTTTCATCACTGAATCTCTAGCACGTCCCATATTAACTGCCTAGTAAATGGTATATACTGAATAAATATTTGTTGAAGTGATTAAATAATTCTAAAATCAACCAATCCAGGAAATTTTTAATCCTTTGTTTACCTACTAACTCAAATGGTTACCTAAGAAAAGAACAAACAAGTAAAAACATTTAATTATCTGTTTATGGTGAATCAGTACAAAATTTTAAGGTGTGAAGATGACTAGTGCTACATATACCAAATGAAATAGTATGTGCATACATGTCTTTGTGTATAAAGCAATAAACTCACATATGTAGCACTTTCTATACAATAAGGGTTTGACTTCACCAGTTTTTTTTCCTTCTAGAATTGACTGAAAATCCTAACACACGTACTGCATCATATTAAGTGGTCTTATCTTTTTTGATTCTTGGTTTCCTCATGTGTAAAATGGTCATGACCATATCTCTCATGGGATTTCTGTGGTGATTATTTGAATATTACACGTACAGCACCTAGGAAAAGGTGGAGACAAAGTAGCTGGCAGCAGTTTGTGAGACTATTACAGCGAAAGAATACAATGATAGCTCAACATTAGGACAGAAATACCAGCCTATTTATAAATTAGCATAAGCACGTGAGATAATCTAGGATGGTAGGCAGTATAAATTCACAAATAATCACAAAAAAATCTTGCAAATCACTGCAAGATCACTGCACAATATTTTGGGGCTGGTCTTGCATATTTTTAAGTAACATGTTTTAAGCCCACAGGAGATAAGAAATGAAATTTACCACATCCACTGTGGTCAGACTGAGTGGTGGAGCCAAGCTTGGAAGAGCTATTGCTCAACTAGTGTATAAAGAACCTCCAGATGTGTGTGTGTGTGTGTGTGTGTGTGTGTGTGTCTGTGTGTGTCTGTGTGTGTCTGTGTGTGTATGCAAGTGCATACTTGTGAGGGGTGGGAAAGAGGGAGAGAGCTACTTGGCTCTTAAATAAAAGGGGACAGTGGAACAGTGCTCTTGGCACTACATATCCAATGTAAAAATAATATACATTTTGTCTCCATTTGGACTGTACTTCCAGGTAGAGGTTGTGTTCAATGAGAATCAAGTTGAAAATGTTTCTCTGGTCCCATTTAAAAGGTTATACATAATGAGATTTCTGCCGTGGTGGGAAAGTTAAGAATTCTGGGTGACTTGCCAAATCTTTTGATCGCAAAGAGTGCTTTTAATACACATTGCAAAGCATTTGTCTTTGCAAGGTGTAAAATGCCAGAGCTCAGCTTCCTTTTTCAGGGTCTGTTACTCTCCATAGCATAATTTATCTTAAATTCTCCAGCAGTGTTAACTCTTTATGCTCAGGAGCACTGGGAACTGTATCAATATGTATTGTGTATTCCCTGGGAGTCTCCCTGTGCATCTTCATCCATCTTCGGGATTCTAGGATTCTGACAAACACTGAAATAATCTATCTTTTCAATTAATCAATATACCACGTATGTGTTCAGGCTGTATTTAAGGAATATGACATATGACTGGTGCTCTCAAGAGAGGTGGTAAAGCTTATGATACAGAACTTCTCTGGAAGGGTACATAGAAAGCTGGGGATAATGGATACCTCTGAGGAGGTAAAGGAGAAGAAGGAAAGGATTACTTTTCACTATTTACCTTTTGATACCATTTGAACTTGTACAAGTGATTCATTTACCTATTATATTTGTTTTTTATTTTTTAATTTTTTTAGATTTTATTAGAAAGAGGGGGGAGGAGCAGAGGAGGAGGGAAAAAGAGGAGGAAAGAATCTAAAGCAGACTTTGTGCTGAGCGTGGAGCCCCACATGGGGCTCGATCTAACAATCCTGAGATCATGACCTGAGCCAAACCCCAGGGTTGGACCCTTAACCGACTGAGCCACTTAGGCACTCCTGATTTACCTATTTTAAAACAAAACTAAAAATCACAACTTAAAAGATGGTTTAAGGGTAAAGTTTCATTTGCAGGAAACAACTGGGAGGGATCTCAGAGTGTGTCAAGTATCACTAGCAATACAGATTCTATGTACTAGTCAAGAGAAGGAAGAATGAAGACTAAAATAATTGGAAACAATTTTTTTTTTTTTAAAGATTTTATTTATTTATTTGACAGAGAGAGAGAGATTACAAGTAGGCAGAGAGGCAGGCAGAGAGACAAGGAGAGGAGGAAGCAGGCTCCCCGCTGAGCAGAGAGCCCGATGCGGGCCTCGATCCCAGGACGCCGAGATCATGACCTGAGCCGAAGGCAGAGGCTTTAACCCACTGAGCCACCCAGGCGCCCAATTGGAAACAATTTATCCAGTACTCTTGCACTGCCAAAGGGTTAGATCATAGATACATGGCCCACCATTGTCAAAATGTTCCCCAGTCATTTTGGGGGGCCCCCAGGGGTGATTCAAATATAGTCACAAGCTTAACTCTCAAATTTCTTCCCTTGCATCTTATGCATGCATGTGCTTGCCCCCCAGTTGGGGGTGGAGACTCAGCAGTGCTCCCTTTGTCTACCTTGTTCCTGCCAGGGGCACACCTTTGCAACCAACAGTGTGGCAGTTGACTTACCACTCATTCTGTAGTCATCACACCACAGACCCGAGGACAGCATAGCCTTCTAGCAACTTTATGCTACACTTTGTCACCTGGAGTCCCTCTGGTCTCATGCAGCTCATGAAAACAATTATTTTACCTGCTACTTATAGTTTATTATAGCTGGCCTGTTTTCTACAAAAGGCTGATCATGGACTGGATACTAGGCCACCCTCACCACAGTTCAACTCTTCCTGGCTCTCCTCTCAGGGCCCACAAATAACTTAGTGTCATGTATATGGTCTCATGTAAATAGATGACTGGATAGAAAATGCCATCATATATACATAATATACTTAATTCATATATAGGTTACACATATATGATTTTTACAGAAGATATGCATATATTTTCATTCCTAATACTGCCACATGCAATGTCAGATGCTTACTGAATTCCTAATGGTTACATCTGATTTTAAAACCTTCATAGTAGGTATGACTCTGGAGGATCAGACTCTGGAGAAAGGGCATATCACATGAAGTTTATCAAATGAACTTAATTCTCTCCACTTTATAAGGGCATAAAAATTAATCTCAAGGAGAATGGATAGCAAGTTTTAGTATACATACTCCAATTACCAGGACATCCTTTGCTTTGAATCTTCTGATCGAAAAGAACCCTTGAGTCTGGCATCTCATATTTGTTTAATGGAAGAAACCTTTATTTTCTAGCTTTGCAGAAATTCCTAGGTGGATCTGAGTCCTAAACAGCTTTGTAAATTATATAGTTAATGCTCTTTGCTCAAGTCCCATGCAAGGACGGAGTAAGGAAGTGTTGGGTACGAATGGGCAGAAGTTGCCATGAGAGATGTAAGCTGAAGATTTACAGAGAGAATGAAAATTTACATCCTTAGCTGGTGTTTTGTTGATGGCTTGTAATAGTCTCCTAGGAGGTTTACCTTGCATGTCTGGTATCTACAGAACAAATAGCCTCAGCTTGCACTGACCTTGGTATCATTATGAATTATTTTAACAGGAAGAAACTTGGGAAAACATCTCTAATGTATTAGATACCACCCTGCTAAATGCAGCATCTGGAATAAAGGTCTTCTCTATCTGTCTGTTTACTGTGTGCTGGAGATATGCCAGGCTATCAAAGCCAGCATGAATATGTAGATCGTTTTGCCTTCGAAAAAGTTGGTACCCAAGTTTGGAATTCTTTTCCATTAATATTTGCAATAACCTGTAAATTTTAGAAGGATAAGAAGCGGAAAGTTATTCAAATACTTGAGGTAATGTTACATATGGAATCATTAAAGGCAACTGCTTAAGAAAAACATGACATCCAGAAAATGACATCTGGTAATTTACAGAACCCAGCACTTTATCCACTAGTTTTCATCGTGATGTGGTTATTTGATTAGTAGGTGACCTTAAAATAACCACTTAATATGTCTGTTCTCCTGGTTTGCAAAAGGAAGACATTGAACCAAAGGGTCTATAGGTTCCTTTCAGCTTTAAAATTCCATGAGTTAATGAATGCAAATGAAAGTAAGACCTATGAAACACTAAACGTACCAAAATCAGAAATCATGATTCATTTAAAAAAAAAAAGTCAATCGGGAATGTATGAGTAGTACTTTATGCTAAAGGAATGCAGAGTGGACACCTGTGGTTCCAAGAGAGAACCAGGCAGTGATTAATTGATATGGTAAAATAAACCTGTAACTTTATAAATAACTCTTTTAAAGACTTGCCGAAAAATAATAAACTTGTTTTCCTCTCTACATATAAAGATTGTGCACATGCCATTGCATGAAGTTAACAGCTTCTCTGCTGGCTCACCTAGATTATGTTGGATCTGTAGTTCCCCTTCTATTCCATTCATAACAGGACAGAGCCATGGGCTGCTGGATGAGGTGGGAACTAAGGGGCAAAGAGGATTAACTCCTTTACCAAAATGATTCAGTCTGAACTCTTTCCTCATATGAATGCACGGAAAACCTTCCACAATGCACTGCATGTGTTATTGCAATAACAAATCATTATTGTTTGCAAGAATATGGTTATCGTATCAGTTAGCTACAGGTGCAAAAGGGCTGAGACACAGGGTAGGGACATAATGATTCATGAAAAGGGGATAAAAATCTCTAACAAACCAAATCATAGTGATTAAACCAAAGCAGACTGAGATACTTAATGAAAGATGCCCATTTAGATTAGTAAACAACAAACTCATCAGAGATGCCCAGAGTATCAGGTACAGTAGGAACACTCCGGTGGTAGGGATTAGGCTGATGTGGGGCAAAAAGTATCAAAGAAAGGGGAAAGCAAATACTAGGTGACAAAAACTTCATCATCTAAGTGTACCACTACCCTTTGGGGAAAGGCCCATATATCTCCCCCTCAAGGCTCAGAATCCTCTTAAAGGTCTTAGATGTCCTCTTACTTAAAAAGCCCGATTTTCTTGTTTCCACCCAGTTTTCTTGTTTCCGCCCAGCCTGTGGATGTGAAAGGATGAGGCTAGAGAAAGGTACAATGACATCTGTAAGAAGTGGCTACTAGTAGATATATGGGAAGGAGAAAAAAAGAAAGAAAGACAACAAAACTGCTAAAACCAGGTATGAACACGTGGGAAGTCAGTGGTATGGACCACTTGTGGGGCTAAAGCAACATGAGCCCCCTAAAGGAAGTGCCAAACACTTTTTCCCCCGTGTAAATAATATGCTGGGAACCAGGACTGTGAACCTTCCCTCGTCTGTCTTTACTGCCCTTCTGCAGCTGCTGTAGAGGATCCAAAGCTTTCCCTCTGCCCCTACCCCTTGGGATTAGAGGATGGTGAGGCCGTCTGAACAGAAGTCTGTCTGATGAAGAGGAATCTGCTTAGAGCTAGCTCTAACCTACAATTCCTGCTTACCTGTGAGAATCCAAAAGTCTTGAGAGAACACAATGAACAGTAGCCAACTCAAAAAGTTTTTGTATGACCAAACCTTACAACATCCAAAAAATCCCATCAGTAGAAAAGATCTATGACATTCTGTAATTGTTTTTTACTTAACTGACAGAAATTCATCTGTCATTTTGGTTCTAGGTAGACAAGCAAGAAATTATTTATTGAGTACCTACCTATTGCATTCATATAAAAGTGCTCGGGGAATGTAAGAAATTCTAACATATTCTATGCTAAAGTTCCTATGAAAAGAGCATAGCCTGCTAGGTAAGCCATACACTTAAATGTCATGCGAGGAATGAACAAACAAGTATGATTGGATTTTTAGGGAGTGAACAGTCCTCTCTAGGTAAGGCAAATAGGAAATACTTCCTGGATATGCTGACATTTGAACTTGACCTTGAAAGACGGGTAGTTAGGGGGATGAGGATATACCATACTTTTCAATTTCTGTATTGGGTTTTCAACATTTAACATTGACCAAATCACATGTGCATGACTAATAAAAGTGTACATTTAACTCAGTAAATATACTTCTATCTCCCGTTAGCCTCAAACAGCTATATTTAAATTTGGGACACCTGAGTGGCTCAGTTGGTGGAGCGTCTGCCTTCAGCTCAGGTCACGATCCCAGGAACCTGGGATCGAGTCCCGCATCAGGCTCCTTGCACAGTGGAGAGCCTGTTTCTCCCTCTGCCTCTGCCTGTCACTCTGCCTGCTTGTGCTCCCTTCTCTCTCTCTCTCTGACAAATAAATAAATAAATAAAATCTTTAAAAAAGGCTATATTTACATTTATTCAGCATTTAAACATCAATGATGTTTTTAAAGTTGAGGAAACCTGGATTGTTCACAGGCTGGCAGGACAGAGACATTCTGAGGTCAAGGCAGGAGCAGTAAAAATGTAAAAGTAGAAAGAGAGATTTGTTAGAAAGATGGATGACACACAGATGATTATTAATTTAGTTAGTTTGTTTGTTTTAGTTTTTTATTTTCTTGCTGTGTGACTTGAGCTCAATCATCAAACCTCTCTGTGCTTTGGGTTAATTACCCGTGAGACAATGTTGGAAAGAAGAAAAAAGCATGACTGTAAATAGTTTGGTTGATATAAAATCCTATATAAATGAGTAACAAGTGTAAGGAGATATGTTTAATTAGATATTGATTAACTTAGAGAGCCTTTATCTGACCTTCTAGAAGCTGTGTATTTCTATTTGCAGTTAACTCCAATTTGCCTTGTGAACATGCACATAGTTGTATCAGTAAATGAAAGTAAGAGGTCTTACCATGAAGGTGAAGAATGGATTAGTTGGAATGCCAAGGTAAAAGGCACGAAGGCTCAGCCAAATGACAAAGTAAAGAATAACAGCTTCAACTTTCCTTGAAATAAAGATAGTTACACAATGAATATGATGGCTATTTCATCCTAGAGCCAGGCAGGAATTGGCAGGGCCATATTGTGATAAAATGTCTGTAGCAACCACTTGATAATGAGTCTATCCTGGGCCCTTTGAGGTAGGAGGAAGAAAAGAGCTGGCTGAGATGAATGGGCATGCTGTTGCCTCCAGCTACGGATAGCCATGAATGCATGTGTGGGTCAAAGAAAGGAAATGGCACTGCAGAATCAGGCAAAGTGGGACCCAAGATGGATCATATCCTTATACAGAAGACAGATCCATTAACTATTACATTTACCATGATTTTTGCTCTACCCCCGCCAATCTAGAGTTACATGTGCATTTCTCCTATCCATGCATCTAGAATAATGATACAGAATCCATCCTGGCTTGTCTCACACTGCACACTTCTATTCATTACCCCATCCTAATAGTACACATTTTCTACATACTTAGTGCATCTTGTATTATCTTCTGGCATTTTCATGTTGATTTTTTGTATTGTTATTTAAATCAATAACACACAGGAAGAGCTTATAGTCATAGGGGAGGTAAAAAAGCCCTAGAGGGGACAGCATATATTGTATCTGCTTTTATACTCTCCACTGGACACAAGGGAAAGGAGGTTGTCATAAGTTATTTCTTTAAAGACTGAAAGACTGAATAAGGAAATGAAAATATTTCAGTCTTCACTATGGAGCAGGATGGTAAACTTTTATGTGCATTCGACTCCTGAGATGACCTACCTGGAAACAGTGAGGGGGGGCTCTCCTCCCCAACTCTGTCAGAGCCCATGTTTTGGACACTAAGAACTTCGTGTCGTAACTCTTTTAGTTATATCTTCACAGAGAAGTTAGAAATATTGAAGCAATGTGTATCTCAAGTCCTTTGAAACCCACCTGTGAGACTGGTGATTGGGTCTTACAATGCTCAAAATGTGCCCCCAAACAAACAAGTCTGCTTTGGTTTAATGACTGGTTATTTGGTTGACTTATTCTCATACTGAGGTTTTTTTTTGTTGTTGTTGTTGTTTTTAAAGATTTTATTTATTTATTTCACAGAGGGAGAGAGATCACAAGGAGGCAGAGAGGCAGACAGAGAGAGAGGGGGAAGCAGGCTCCCCACTGAGCAGGGAGCCCGATGCGGGCCTCGATCCCAGGACCCTGAGATCATGACCTGAGCCGAAAGCAGAGGCTTTAACCCACTGAGCCACCCAGGCGCCCGTCATACTGAGGTTTTAAAGTAGCTCATATTCTATACTTTTCTAGTCTAAAATTTTATATATATAACAAGTACACACACACACGCACATATATACACATATAAATAATATACATCTTACCCCCCACACACACACACACCTAGGCAATGTTGCATTTTACCTGAGCTCTGTGATCCAGGAAAACAGCAAAGGTCAAGAAATACCCTCATTCTTTTGTATTTCAGAAAAATGGCTTACAAAGTGTCACCCTTCCTTACACGACTTGATAAGACTCACGGATGGGCCCACTTGCTCACCTATGACTAGGACAGATACAGATCCTCTAAATTCCCATTCTTTGCCTCATAAAAGATTTAGCTGAACTGCTTGTACCCACTGATCACTCTGAACACACTGCTTGTTCTGCAAACTTTGGTTAAGATTTTCTCCTTCCCCCAGTCTCTTGAACTCTAACCACCCCTCACCCTGAGCAGCACATGCAGCATCTCTTGAGACAAGCTGTTCTCAAGGTAAAACATTCTCTTATCTACTGCCCAATCAAGCCACTGGCTCACATCCAGTTCTTTCTACCCCGATTATGCCTCTTTAAAAAAGAAAACATATTTTGGCCTAACCCTTGAGACACTTTCAGATCTCAGGATCAGAGCTCTCTGCATTGCAATAGTCTCCAACCCTTATTCGTCCTCCTCTCCTCACCAGTAATCATTTTGAACAAAGTCTCTCTTTACTAAGTCCAGTCTTTGCTTTTTGTTTTTTTAATTATAGTTGACATACAATGTTATGTTAGTTTCAGGTATACAACATAGTGATTTGACAATTCTATACATTACTCCATGCTGATCATGATAAGCATAGTCACCATCTGTCACCATACAATGATATTATGATATTATTGACTATATTCCTAGGTAAATTTGTTTTTTATTTGACAATACATATACACACACATGTCATGCATACATATACATATAAATACATACATACTTGTAAATGTCAAATAATACAAAAATGAGAAATTAAAAGAAATAACAGCAACTATCCTAAAAGTAACCACCTAATATCTACAATGATGGGGGGAGGAAGGAAGGGAGGCAGTGAGGGAGGGAGGAGGCGAGAAAGACAGAGACACAGAGAGAGAATGGATGAGACAGTACTGGCTTCATTAATCTTGGTCCTCATTAATACCTACAATTTAAAAAAATTTTTTTAAGAGTTTATTTCTTTATTTGAGAGAGAGAGAGAGAGCATGTGCTCATGAACACTAGTTGGGGGGAGGGTCAGAAGAAGAGGGAGAAGCAGACTCCCCACTGAACAAGGAGCCCCACATAGGGCTCAAACCCAGGACCCTGAGATCATGACCTGAGCTGAAGGCAGACACTTAACCTACTGAGCCACACGGGTGCCCCTAATACCTACAATTTTTTCAATGAAAAGGATTAAATCTTATTTTTCATGAACTTAGCAGAAGTAAAAAATGTGTAATTGAACTATAAGTATAGCTTTTTTTAAATCTTTGATGAAAAGATACTATTTTTCTAAAAGATGCTGTTAAGGTTAAGAAAAACAGAGATTTTTAAATTCCATGTTTCAGTTTATGGTAGTAGCGACTTGCTCCGTGCCAACAAAGAAAAGGGTGCTAACATTCTCATTTATCACACCTCCCTTCACCTCCTTTCCTTGTTTATGTAATATTTTAATTTTGATTATTTTATATTTATTAAAATTTAGAATGATTACCTTCTGTTTTTTTAAAAAATCAATTTAAAAAATCATAGTATTATTTCTATACTTAAGTGGCTTTAATGAAACCAAGATACTTTTTAAAAATCATAGGTACTAAACATACTGAAATATTTGTCTTGATATATCTCTTGTTGGGATCAATACTGAGGAAATTTCATTATTGTAGCTGTCGTTTTCGTTTTCAAGAAGGGCTCTCATGAGCTTTAAGCTCCCTGAATTCCTTCATGTTTGAAAAGCTGCCTGTTGCTTTCTTATTGAAACCAGATCTTGGCATCTAATATTGCTTTCTTTCCTTCACAAGTTGGAAGTAATGTCTTGTCTCAAATGTGTGACTGTGGAGCTGTGTCAGACCAGCCCAACACTGCCTTCCTAGCCTGCAATTTGCTTCTCCTCTCTGAATAGCTCAAATATTTTTACCTTTATCCTTGAATTCAAAAATTATTAACTCAAGGTAGTTTTCAGTGTTGAATACTCCATTTTAACTCTTCCGACAACTCAATGCATATTTTGATTTAAAGATTTCTTTATTTCTTATGCTGGGGAACTGATTTGCTATTATCCCTGAGTGTCCTTTGTCATTTTTGTTGAGTCCCCTACTTCAAGGATACACAATATCCTCACCTTTCTTGCCTGTGTATCAAGTACTCCCTCTCCCTCTGCTTTAATCTCCTTCTGTTTTGTTTTTCCTACTTGCCATCATTGGGAGTTTCTCAATCTTTCTTTTCATGTCTGTAATTTAAACTGTTAAAATGCATATCCGTCTCCTTATTATATTATTTCTTAATTCCCCAGGCTCCCTTTTCTTCTGCTTCTGTTCTTTTATAACCTCTTACTTGAGCAGCATGTCTAGACTTTGTCTTCTCTCATATGGTATGTGTATGTATGTGCCTGTGTGTGTGTGTGTGAGAGAGAGAGAGAGAGAGAGAGAGAGACAGAGGGAGGGAGACTTCTTACTGCCTCCCATAAGATCTGAAACCTGGTTACTTTCCTCTCTGAGCTATAATTTGATATTTGGGTATTTATTTTCTTACCTATCTTTGTAACTGGGGTTGGGCATAAGCTCCGATAAAATTGGTGTTCAGTATGTTCTTCAGGGCACCAATACCTGGTTCCTATAGGTGAGAAAAAATGTAAATATTAGCAGGAGTAAACTAGCTAAAAATCTTTACTGAGATTTTATTCTACCCTAGCCTCATTCAAGGCAGCTGCGTTCAGTAAGTTTACCACCATTCCTGATTCAATTCCTCCTCTGCCTTCGAGATGCTAATATTTCTGACTGGCCTTACCTGTCCTATAGGAAGATTCACTTTACCTAGTTAGAAGGAGCTCACCGTTTCCATAGACGGAGTTGTTACTCCCACTGAATGTTTGGAGCCAAAGCATTCATTTCCATCAGAGACACAGCTCACCATTCAAGCTCCCTAATTTCCCTAGTAGCTGTTGCTACAAAATGTCAGTTAAAAGAGGGAAAAGCTTAGCATATAGTCAGTATGCTCCATAATTAAGGACATTCATGAGAGTTCTCAAAGTTATCACTTCTACTATATTCCAGAATCTTCCATTTTCTTTCCTGGCCTCAGTTTAGGAGTTATATGGTATTTGGCTGTGTTCCTTCTTTGGGGTTGCTGTGAGGGAATTTCTTTGCTGATTTTGACAAGTTCTTGGCCAATGTCTTTTACCACAATTACCTTCAAGTCTCCCCAGTTGTCCCTGGATCCCCAGGTGTGTCACACATGTCCAAGTGGAAAGTTCTTTCATGATTTCATTTCAGGTGGTACATGTTTCTTAATGCCCTCACGGGGGTAATGCCTTAATGTTGCCACTACTGACAGTCCTCCACTCTCAACATGGTCCTCCTTTTCTGGGCTGCCTTTCTCCTAGGTCTCTGAGCATTTCTAAAACTTCAAGTTGTGTAAAAGCACCAGTAGGTTCTATGCAGTCCTCACATTCACTCTAAATGTTGACTGGACTTTGTCTCTAGGGATACAGAACAGTGTCGTGTCAAGTCTGGGTCTCACAAGATGCTTCTTCAAATCAATGTCATGACATGTCTTTATAGACTGCCTTCTCTCAGCACTCCAGCCTGGCCCATGGGACCACACTCTCCAACTTGTATCCCTCAATGTCCTCAAAACCCTGCAAAGAAGGTGATCAGGAGCAGATGTCACTTCACCAATTCCCTGGGAAAATACTTAAATCTCAGGTGAAGCTTCTCTGAACCATGCCAATGAACATGTGTGAATGGCTTATGTGTTGGGGTGTGTTTATGTGTATATGTTAAAATACATACATATGATTGAACATTTGCATAACCCCATAATTATTTATATAGAATACATTTCTTGGAATTATTAATAGGAATGCAAAATTCTAACACTTCTTCTCCTAAAAAAGTTCTAAAGCACCATAGTGATGGAAAAAGTGCCTGTATCATCACAGGCTTGCTACAGTGGTCTGTCTTCTTTAGTGTGTTAACATTAACCGGGGCACCTGAGTGGCTCAGTTGGTAGAGCGTAGAACACTTGATCTCAGCTCAGATCTTCAATGTATGGTCATGAGTCTGAGTTCCATATTGGGCTCCATGCTGGGCATGGAGCCTACTTAAAAAAATTAACCAATTTGATGGATTAAAAATTAGTATAGTTTATTTAGTACTTCTTTGTTTACTAATGAGGTTGAGTATTGTTACATATGCTTATTGGATAGTTGGATATCTCAACCTGCCCTTTGCCAATTTACTTTATTTGTATACTTTTCTTACTGATTTATGTTTAAAAATATCCATCTTACTATCTGTCATCTGTCATCTATCATCATCATCTATCTACTTACATCTATCAATCTTTTGCTCGTGATATTCTTTAGAAAAAAATGAAAATGCATATTAGGGTAACTTTTAAAATGTAGTCTAGTCTTCATATTCCCCTTTTACATCATGCCAATCCCAGTGACCTCAGTCTTCTGTTTTCTGTCTTGATCACCACTTTTAAATCTGTGACCCATCACTTTGAAACTTCGCTTTGCCTCTTGCCTGATACATTCCTGATACATCTGCTCCTTTTCCCATGTTCTGATCGAAGTTTCGTATTTATTTTAATATCTCTGTTTCTAAGTGACACATTTTGTTTTTCTCTTGGTTGTTTATCTCTGGAAAGATAACCTCTCTATTCTGTATCTTCTTCTACCTATGTAATTTCATCCAATATTAAGCCCCATCCCACAGTACATTTCCTCTTTTCATTCTCTTATTTTCTAGACAGAATCTGACATATAACATTTATGTAAGCAAGTGAATTGGTTTAACATAGTGTATTCCTTTTTATATGTATGAAGATTACAGACACAATGAGATTGTATTCTTTAAGCAATTTCGGGAATTGTAGAACTATGGATGTTTGTGAGACAATGTTTGTAGACCTGCATTATGGCAATTTTTACGAAATGATTTACAAGTTTTCTGTGACAAACTGATATTTTCTCTGGCCATGGTCACTCCTGACCATTTTGAGTATGCTATGAAGCCAAGAGTCAGCCCTTAAAAAATACTAGTCTTAAGAGACACATTGTTTTCCATTGCATGTAATTACAATGAATTATTTTATATAATAACATTGGAAAATGATAAAAATGTTGTATGGCCCCTGTCCCTGGTGAACTGCCCTATCCACTTCCATATTGCCTTATAATAAAATGGCAAATGGCTTATTTGCTTTTTGGTTTGTGTAGGTGCTGGCTGAGTTGACACACTCTTGAATTTCATCTATTTTCAATCAAATGCTCTACATAAACTTGGCTTCTCTCAGCTGCCTGAGCCCATTACTAAGTTATATATTCCCTTTTCATTGCTCCATCACAGTGCTGTAGATTTGAATGACACAAGTCATCTGTGGTTTCGCTTATGAAAGGCTCTATAGCAACTTAAGATATTGTTTTCAGATTGGACTGCATTGTGCAACTCATATCCTAGTTCTGCCTTGACTCCCAATAGGACTCCTTAGGTAGATAATAATGTATTTGAATAGGAAACAGCCAATCCAAAATATTTGCACATACAGTAATTGAATGACTGCAAGTAGAAGATAATTTTCTTATTATTAATCCTGAACAGTTTAGTTCTACAGAATATCTGTACATTTCCAATATGCATTCACTTTCATTGAATTTTTTTTTCTCCCTGACATCTGGTTATTTAATCTTCTGCCAACATTGTGTCTGTGAAGCATATTTTTTCCAGCTATGCCCACTCAGCTTTTAGACTATTGATGTTTTCATAGAGAACGGTGCATGTGTGTCAAATTATAGCTATTGATCTATGTTTGTTTGTTAATACATACAGTTGTTTAGATAGTGTTATGGCTTGTCTGATTGTGGATATATAAATAAAAGGAGGAAAAGAGAAAAAAATGCACTTCTTTTTTATATGAATTTCATTGTTGAGTAAAGACTGTTTATTTGAATTGAAAATGCACTGGAATCAATGTTTCTTTAGATATGAGTTATCTTTTTCCATTTTTCAGTATCAAATGGAAGTAATAGGATGTACAGCTATAATATAGAGAGAATTCTATTTTTAACAAAATAAATCTTTTTAAACTATATAGTGTCAAATTTCCTTTGTCTTTAAAAAATGTCTTTTCTATATTCTCCAACATATTTCTCCCTATTAAATGAATACTGTCAAAACAAGACTTTTTTTTTCCAGTCCCCGCCTATTAGAGATTCTTTGTTAAAAGTTTTCAAATAAAACATCTTGCCTCACTAATTTTGTTTCTTGCCATTTTCTAATATTGATTGTCTCCACTTATACTGTGTAATGTTTATGATGGATATGTAATTTAAATTACTTTAATAATATTAAATCAGTCTTTATTTTCACCCAAACTGTCAAGAAGTAATATACATGAACATAACATTATCTTCGTGCAATTTCAGTGTGTGGCAGGCTAGGAAGCAGATGTAGAGAAAGGTAAAGTAGGAAACATTTGGAAGAATGTAAGCATGAAGTCCACATTTAGGAAAACCCATCTCCAAACATACAGCAGGTTACAATGAAAACCTATCACCTCATATCTGTGTGCTTTGGATGCTTCACAAAGCTTCTGCAGCCATTATCTGAAGGAGCATGCCACTGACGAGATAGGGGTGCCTGTGCCCGAGAAATGTGGCTGTCAGATCTGGGAAGGAGACTTATAAAAGGGAAACAGTAATTTGCTGAAGATCATATAGCTGGCTGATAAGATTAGAACAAGGCCTGAAGTCTCCCACCCCTAGACCGCTTTGGTAAAGGCTCATTACTCAAGCATCCAGTGTGTCCCAGCACAGTGTAGGAAAAACTTTAGGTTCCTAAAGGTCTGGCTTTGAATGTGGCCCTGCCACTTACAAAAGGTATGATCTATAAGTCACTTATTCTCTCTCAGCCTTGTGCTCTTCATGTATGAAAGAAAAAAAGCCTCCTTTCTTAAGATTGTTTTGAAGATTAAATAAGAAACTATTAGGAACAGAAGTGTTTTGCTAAGGACTAAGAATATATCAGTGAATGAGGCATGATGCCTCTCTTACAGAAGATCACATTGTTGGGGAAGAGGAAGAAAAATATACTGACATCAAGTGAGTTTGTTCATCTGTGAAAGAGAGCAACATATCTGTTATGAGAGCGTAAGGAGGAGCAACTGGCATCATCAGGGATGGTAAGGCTGAGGGAGAGAGAGAAGGGTTCCTGGGGAGATGATGCTTGCCTTGGTCTTGACAGATACACAGACAGAGGCCAGTTAGGAAGGGGAGAGGTAGGTTCTAGGCCAAGAAACCAGCAAGAGCAAGGTAAGAAGGCAAAGAAACTGTGTTGATCTTCAGCCACGGCAAGTGATTCCATAGAAAAGAAAAGCTATGTCCTGGGACATTTTATTTTATTGTATCTTTGATAGCCCCTTCTTCCTGCCACTCTTCATTTTCTCTCTCCTCTCTTTCTGTATTCTCATTGAATACTGGGCCTTCTGCTTTGAATCTTAATTATCTTATTTTTTCTTCCTTATTTTCTCTCCCTTTAAAATTTTCTTCGGGCGCCTGGGCGGCTTAGTGGGTTAAAACCTCTGCCTTTGGCTCAGGTCATGATCCCAGGGTCCTGGAATTGAGGCCCACGTCGGGCTCCATGCTCAGCAGGGAGCCTGCCTCCTCCTCTCTCTCTGCCTGCCTCTCTGCCTACTTGTGATCTCTCTCTCTCACTCTGTGTCAAATAAATAAATAAAATCTTTATAATTTTCTTCAAGTGTCTAAGAGATTTTCTTAACTTCAATTCCGATTCTTCTACTTACTTTAAATTTTATTATGCCTTTCAAAATGCATTTTTAAAATTGATTTATTATTTTCTAAATACTTCTGTCTATAATATCCTCTTCTTGTTTTCATGGGTAAAATATTTTCTCTCATCCACCAAATAAAAGGTCCAAGAAGGCAAAGGGCTGTTGATCCACACATCCCAAGTACCTGGAATGGTGACTGGCATAGATGCTTTATGCTCCTGCTTCATGAATATTTATTGAACAAATGAATGAATGGACGAATGAATAAATGATGCTCCCTGAAGCACTCAGTTGCAGTTTTATTAAAATTTTCTTCTGACTCCAAATTTGTCTCTATTTTATTTAGTTTGTCATGTTGTTTTCTGTGCCCTTGCCTTTCATGTAAAAATTTAACAACAAAATAAAACAAGGAAGTGGTGAACCTTGGATATTATCTATACTTAAGGGTGAGGCCCAAATTAACTGACCAGAAACTCTCTGTGGCATGGGTAGGGATTGCTGAATGGTACACTTTGTCACAATATAGTATGATGGGAAGCTAGTTATCTCCTTCTCTTTGTCTTTGTCAATATCTGTAGATCCTTTCTCTTGGGCTTGGAAGTTTCCTTTGTAGAATAATATCCCAGTCTTCTGTCTGGGGGCTATAATCCTGGCTTTCATAATTTGGGAAGCTTGTTAGGGGAAGAAAGCTCTGAAAGTGGGAAACTCCACTCTATATTTGGATTTAAAAAAAAAAACTCCCATTTTCAGGATGGCATCCTTCAGCTTTGCTGCTCTCTCTGAATCAAGTGTATTATTGTGCATCTTTTCTCAGGAGGATGGAGGAGGGAAATTTTCTTGATAGCATGGAGTTTGAAATTGAAACCTGTTTCTAATTGTTCATTTTATGAATTTCAAGAAATCCACTCAATTTTCAAGCCTAACCTGAAACCTCAGCCTCAAAAGTATCTGGTACCCCCAGTTTCTAACTGGGCTTTGCAGAGTGAATCTTATTTCTTACTATGTTTCCCCTCAATACAAGGAAGCAGGTTTTATCATTCTTCAACCTATTGAATCAGTTAATAACCGTCTGTTTACTCAGAAATTTTGTTAACAGCTCTAGTCTGATGTTTTCTCCTGTTTAATTTTCTTCATTTTTTTTGTGAGCTTATTTCTTTTTTCATTCCTGAGCTGTTATTCCAAAAGAGTTTTAAGAAAGAGAAGAGATAAATGTTTTCTAGCTACTAAGTATACACAGAAATTCTTACGAACAGGAAGGGAGAGAAAGAGAGTCTGAAATGCCACAAATTCTAGGAACACTGCTATTGCAAACAATGAGCATACCTGTGAATAATTTTTCTGTAGAAGAGTTAGTTACTATCATAGGCTATTTCAGGTTACTTCTTCAGTACTATCAATGGGATCCCAGAGAGTTGGAAGAGTGACTGTGGCATGCAAAGGAAATCGTTTCCTCTCTGTGAACCTTTGCATGTGCTATGTCCACATGCAAGAAATGAAAATTTCTTCTGCTTTTTTTCTTGTTTTAACTTGAGAGACTGTCTTATATGCTTTAAACATATTAAAGAAATCATTATATTACACAAATGGGCCACTGATGAAGTTGTTTTAGGTAGTATAGAATGCCTAAATTTAACTTTTGCAAAAGTCTTTCCAAATCACCAAGGCATTCTGTCCACTCCAATTCACTTTTCCAAACCCTAACCCACTAATTCCCCAACTCACATTTTTGTGCATCTCAGGAATTATTTAACTCTGCTTTATGCATATATTAAATTTATTTATGAAGGTTGAGTGATGGAAAGAGACCGAGATCAGATAGATTAATATTTGAATTTAGCCTCACCCACCAGCCATATGATTTTGAACCAGTAACCTGATCTCCCCGAGCTTCAACTCTGTAATGGGAGTAAAATATCACCTATTTTATTAGGCAACCTTGTACCATATTTGATAAATGAATGCAGTACCCAATTTTCTATGCATTAATTTGCAAGCATAGATGAATGGCTAGACAGACAGACAGACTGACAGACTATCAAAAGATAGAAAAGGGATCTATCTTTTGATTAACCTTTAGGATTTAATGATATTTTTTAATGCATGTAATCAATACAGCTGACTTTGAAATTCCTAAGGAGAAAGATAATTATCAGAGAAATGGAATGAAAAGTATCTGAACTTATTAGCTCGGGTTGGGGAAGTCATTTAACAAATATCCCCTATTGACTCGTGTCTTTTGTTTTATTATTATTATTATTCTTAGTAGTAGTAGTAGTAGTAGTAGTAGTAGTATAGACCACAAATATCTCCCAATCTGAATCTGACTGCTTTTCCCCATCATATCCAGCCCACTGAGAGATGCGTCAAAAAAAATCAACAATAATTTTATCAATCTATTGAGGTATTGAGTACCTAAATATGCCTTATACCTCTTAGGAGCACAGAAGAAAAACATATTTGTAAGTAATAAGGAATAAAATCATGCAGTCTCTAGAGCTTGACCAAGGTTCTAAAGCTTTGTTCTGGGGTTCAAAGGAAGAAGGGAAACAGAAAGGCAAAGATGGTGAGCTTGCATGTAGGTGGTGCCCTGAGTCAGGCCTAGAAACAAACCCAGGTTTTGATGGACTGAGGAGGCTGTGGGAAGCATTAGAAAAGGTGAACAGTTTGAGTTAAAAGCCAGAAAGGGGCATAAGCATGGAAATTCAGGAATTTGCTGAGTTGTTAGGTTGGAGGAAACCACCCACCATGGTGAACTTGGAGTGGGCATAATAATGTCCAAAGGATTTAAGGTTATAATAGAAGTTCAGGAAAGTGAAGTGACTTGTTCAAGGCCACAAAGTCAATTAGTAGCAAAGTCTAAATACATCTTTTAGTCTAGGCCTATTTTCAATTCTTCATGCTACTAACAACTGCAAGGTCCCCACAGGGTTTGAGTCAGCATTCCAGGTATCAGTGCAAATACAAAGAAACAACCAAACTTAAAAGGAATAGGAAATTCAGAAACCCATGAGTGGTCAATATTGGTAATTATTACCTTGCCTTGATGGAACAGCCAGGGTTATTTCTGCAGCGTTAATATAAGTCTGCTTCAGATCTGGGGTATTCTATTCCTATAGCTTAGACATCTCACCTCGAACAGGCCCCCATGCAACATGCAGAGGACTTGCTAATGAAATATCACATAGTGGTTACGACACCTCTTGCTCAGGCCCTGCTCCTCACAGCATTATACTGGGCATCTCTTAGGCAGACAACAAATCTCTTAGATGCTTTTCTCCTTGTTCTGATCTAATCCCTGTTCTTTTTTGCTCTTAATAGGGTAAAGTACCCAAGCACATTTTCTCATTTATTTATGCCTGTTTCTGGATTCCATGTCTTGCTTATAATCCCCATTAAGATAAAGACTAGAAGAGAGAACATCCCCAAGGAGTGGGTAGAGGCTTAATGTCAGGGTCTGTATTCCATACCCCAAATTAGGCACAAATCACTGACTACCTTCTCCTTTCAGTCTTCCTAAAATGAGTACATCATTTTCCCACCTCCCATGTAAGCTCCCTGTGTGCAGAGACTGTGGTTTGTGCCTCATCCCCACCCCAGGTAAACACAGATTGCCCAGACTAAAATTTGGGGCATGCAGGGTCTGATAACTTTGATTGATGGATGGATCAATTGAAAGCAAAATGGATATAACTGGCCAAGTAATTTCACTGATGGATGAAGGGAAAGATAATAAAACTCATTAATACAAGTATTATCGTAGACTTCTCTGGAGCAATTTCTCCCTCTTGCACACCCCCACCTGCTGCGGGCAGTCTTGCTTGGTTATCCAAGGGAGACCTCTCTACACCCTTCACACCCTTATGTAAACTCTCGCCCCTCTTCTTTCCACTAGTGCCTCCTATGTCTTCTCAGGGTTTGAATTCTTAGAAGAGAGCATGTAAACATTCTCCCGCAGCCTGCCGCCTGCCAGAGCCAAAGGCGTTGTCAGCGACGAGCCAGCAGTGGCAGTGCAGTGCTGGGCTGTGTTTTTGCAAGTACAAGACAGAAAATCCATGTAATTACCTCTGAAGCCCGAGAAGCTGTGCCGCCTGACAGAACAGCATGTGTAGGAAGCACTTTGTCAGGCCTCCGCTGACTAATTCCCCACTCCACCTGGGGTTGTGTGTGCATGTGTGTGTGTAGGTGTGAGTGAGTGTGTATGATCACTCCTATGTCTGTAAGTCCTGCCAGCAGTTTGACCAATATTGAAAGACAAGACTCCAACCCGACCCTGATTCACTAGCAAATCTTAGTTCTGCTTCACCCCAATTCAGAGGAAATCTAGGCTTTGGAAGGCACTCAGGCTAGCTTTACAGCATGGTGGGACACAGTCTGTCCTTCCCCTGGCATGGTAGTCATTCAGTCAGACAATACCGCTGCTCAGAAGTAAAGGAAAATACAGTCCCTGCCACAAATGGACCGTAAAGAAGTTCAAGCCTGGAGCATCCATTCAGGTGGGGAGACGGTACCCTCCCAAAGCAGAGTCCCTGCATTATTCCAAGAAACCGTAGGACTTGGAACATCTCACCACCTGCATTTTGACCTTACAGCCCCCTTCATTTGAGTGTTGCGAGCTAGCCTGAATATCCTGAACATCTCCAAAGGAGGCTCAAACTGAAAGACCTACAGAGTTAGAGAAAGCAGATGCATATAGTTTTTCCTCATACTGCCTTAGTATAATTATGAATCTTGAGCATCTCTAATAAATAAACTTCTTTATCCTTCAGTGATTGATAACCATATATAACAAGGGGCATGTGGGCAACAGAACTGGGTTTAAAGCAAAGCCACTGACTATAATTGGTGGCTTCCCCCATGATACGTAAACTCCTTAACGTAGAGGATTCTCTCTCTGTCTCTCTCTCTCCCTCTTACCACCAGTGTATCTGTGGCACACATAATAATGCCTCTGTAGTAAGAGAACAAGAAATATTTGTTAAATGAATGAATCAACCAATTAAGACAGGCTTTTTTGAGCCTCTGCTTCTTCAGAAGACGCTACCCCGAAATACGGCACTTTGGCGTACTGAAGCTGAAGGAGTTTGAGAAAACAGCAGAAGCAGGAAAGTCACTCTCACTTCCCCATTGTCCCTCACCCCCGACCCTGGTTGCCTCTCTTCCCTGAAACATAAAACCTTCATGTGAAAGGTGTCCTCCCTACACGCAGAGGAAGGGGCCACCCTTAGCTCTGAAAACAGTGGGACACCAAGAAGACTCCTAACAAACAGGCTTTGCTAACTTGCCCCCAGTTCACTACACTTACCTCATACTCTTTACCGTAACATATTGCTCCATGACTGCCCACTCTTCATCAAACCCAGCACAAAATGCTCAGGTTTAACTGTTCCTTTGGATTTTGATTTCCTTACCTTGGGATGGTTTTCATGTCATGTAAAACTTCTCTCCTGTTAATCTGTTCTTTCACTTTAATTTTCAGATTCAGCCAGGGACCATAAGAAGGTCAGGACAGCTTTTTCCTCTCCTATCCCTCATACATAAAAAGGGTTCAATAATACCGATGTACAAGGTTTTTATGTAGCTGAATGAGAAAAAGCAGACGTGAAGTTCTATAAGTAGGCCCTACCTTCTCTCCCTGTCTTCCAAAATAAAAGGCCTGAGAAACATCCCCCCCCCCCAATTAATAGTACCCTGGAAATTGTTCTTCTGAGAGTTTGGCACGTACTGATGATAGAGAAACAGATAACCATAAGGTTAAGCTTAAACTACTGTGGAGAAACTCGCTTTTCCCTGTACCCTGACAGATCGGTCTCAAAATCTATAGGAATCCCAGTGGGACTCCAGGGGACAGACACATAGAGTAGCGGGTGGCCGGCATCAAACTTGCTGCCAGGCCAGCAGTTCTGGATCCTTTGGTTGCCAACTTCTCTCCCCCAAGCAGAAATCCATTCCCTTTCCAGTTGGCTTGGAGAGAATAATCTGATGAGCAGGCTTATCATAAGGGGCCAGGGACTAGGATATAATATAAACTGTTGCACAGATATTTGCATTTTTATAAGCTTAGCCCAAAATTCAAAAAATGGGTGTTAGTGACATTTAGGATATCATTAGGAGAGATGATTTTATACCATATATCTCTGACTGCTTGAGAGGTCATAAGAAATGGCCTGGTATACTGTCATACATTGGCCACCCATATCACTGTGCCCACAGCACTATAGGCAATGGATGAACAGTGGGTGTTATTGGTACTCAAGAAGCTGACCCTGCTCAGATACCACATTCTTTGAGTGAGAACACTCACTGGCTCCAAGCTACTGCTTTGATACACTATAGTTTTTTGTAAACTTTGTGTTTGAAAATTTCAAATAAAGTATGTGTACACAAAATCATTGGAAGTAGAATTGGAGGCAACTATAATCAGCCAAACCAGGCCCCAGCAATTCCCTATGGTATGCCTGCTAATGTTTTGTCAGCTGAGTTTTATATGACTTAAGCAAAAAGACAGAGCCACATGAACAGCGTGGCTGGAATTATGAGAGCTAATAATGATAATGATGAATAATTCATAAATGATAAATCTGTTTTTTCCTTCATAGAGCTTTCTCTAAAGGACTTGAGCTAAGAGACCTGAGCATGGAAGCACAGTTCGTAAGTGTGCAAGGGTTAATGAAGGAGTAGGAAGATTGACAGGAACTCTTCCCTCTGCTGGCTTAGGATTTAATGCTGACAAGAAGGGGCTTTGCTAGTCCCTCTTGACCCTTACCCCAAGTTGATCATCTTGATTAGTAACCCAATCCTTTTCACTTGTTTGTGCTATTCATGCTACCAACTACTCATTTGAAAACATAACCTGAACAAAAACTTCTTTAGTAGGCAAACCAAAAAACACCCTGTATGGCCAACAATTTCCAGCTTTTTTTTTCTCAATTAATTTCTACAAACAACTTTTATTTTACTTGTTACAGTTAGAATTGGCTAATATATAAGTTCCTTTTTTATCCCTTTCTAAAAGATATCAGTTTAGCCTTACTCCAGGAAATTGTTTTGTCTCTCTCTAGTTTTTGAGTTTTCTTTATTTTTTTAACTTATTTTTTGTTTTTAAGAGAGAGAGACAAATCAAGAAACACTCTTAACTACAGAGAACAGACTGATGGTTAATGGTGGGAGGGGTTAGGGGATGGGTGAAACAGGTGAAGGGGTTTCAAGAGTACACTTACGATGAGCACTGAGTAATGTATAGAATTGCTGAAGCACTACGTTGTACACCTGAAACTAATATAACACTGAATGTTAACTATACTGGAATTAAAGTAAAAAAATTTATAATTTTTAAATTCTTAAAAATGAAATATGAGACAAAAATTAAACCCATAACTGAAAATATTAATTATTTTGTATGAAAAGTAAGATAGAATCAGCTTGGGAATTCATGGGGTGAGAATGAAGCAAGGGGAAGCTCAAGGTTATGAGATATCTGGATAGATACTGGAAAAATCAGTGTCCACATCAACAAAAATTATTTGCCCATCTACTAAAGGTAAAAAAATATAATAATAATGCATTGGGGTCCACTGGAACATTTTACAATAGTATATCCTCTGTTCCTTCCTTCCTTCCTTCCTTCCATATCCTCCCTATATATGTAAATTTCTATCAGCTCTGGAAATTTTTCACTATTATTTTTATAAAGCATTTTTTCCCTGTTCCTTCTATTTCTCCTCTCCTTTGAGGACTTCTATTAGACCTATAATAAGCTGTCTACATTTTTTAAATTATTTTTTTAGGGGTGCTATGTGGCTCAGATGGTTAAGTGTCTGCCTTTGGAATAAGTCAGGATCTCTAGGTCCTGGAGATCCAATGTCAGGCTTCCAGCTCAGCAGGGAGTCTTCTTCTCCCTCTCTTGCTGCCTCTCCCCCTGCTTGTGCTCTCTCTGTTTCTCTCTCTCTCTCTCTCAAATGAATAAATAAAATCTTTATAAATTTTTTAAAAATAAAATTATTCTTTTATGAGTATAGTTTCCCTTGCTATGTCTTCAAGTTAACTAACTGTTTCTTCTGTAATGTGTAGGACCTATCCGAAGCATTTTTCATTCCAGATATGAAGTTTTCATCTCTAGAAATTTAATTTGGGACATTTTGTAATATCATCTATGTCTTTAATTAACCTTTGAACATAACTCTCTTAATGTCCTTGTTTTCTAGTTATTACATTTGTGTCAGTCTGGGCTGATTTCAGTTGATTGATCATTCTCATCCTGTAATCTATATTCTTGCTTCTTGGCATGCCTGGGTATTTTTGTTCGGCTGCCTGGCATTGTGAATTTTACCTTGATAAGTTCTGGACATACATATATTCCTAAAAATATACTTAAACTTTTGGTTTGGGATGCAACTATGTTACTCAAAATAGTTTGATTCTTTCAGGTCTTGCTTCTGTAGTTTGTTCAGAGGGTCCAGAGTAGTGTTCTATATAGAGTTAATTATTTCCTACTACTAAGACATGGTCTTTGTGAGTATGTCGTATCAATTATAAATTTTTTTATAAAAATTTTTCTTTGTTTCCTTAATGTCTTATCAATTATAAATTTTTCCAGTCTAACTAGTGAAAACAGACTATTCCCTGCCCTGTGTGAGTGCTAGGCTCATTGATTCTTTTGGATAATTTCCCCCCCCTTGTCTCAAGGTAGTTTCTCCACATGCATTTGCTCATCAGTACTTAGCTGAATACTTGAGGCCAATTCTTTGCAAATCTCCAGGATTTTCTCTCTACTCATCTCTGTCCTTTTAATTACTCTGTTTTAGGAATTTTAGCTACCTTGGGTTCCTTAGATTCTCAACTTGGTCTGCACAATTCTATGATCTGCCTCATTTTCTTCCCCTGGTATTGTCATCTGAAAACTCTCTCAAAGCAGTAAGGTAGGAGAATTATAGGAGATTTGTCTCCTATCTATCAGAGATCACCATTCTTCATTGTCAAATGTCCAATGCCTTGAAAATTGTCGCTGCATATATTTTGGTTTGGGGTTTGTTTCATGCATTAAGCTAAATCCAGTGTGTTACTTCATCTTCACAAAAGGAGATGTTCCCAAGGTTAAGTATTATTATTAGAAAATTATTATTGTTTGAAAATAAGACCTTTAAAAAACATGATGGTAGAAAGATGGATGGGTATATAGAAAGACAGACAGATATGTAAATGTATCATTTTAAAAAATCCTAATACATCTAGAACAACCATGAGACAGGGAAAATGAGGATGGGTCGAAAAGAGTCTTGTGTTTTTTAATGCTCCAGCCTAAGCCCTACATGTTTCCTATTATCTCTTTTATTCACTAAAACTCATCAAGGAATTGTTTTGACAAAAGAAAGAGAGAAAGTTCTGCTACCTGAAATGGTTTGAAAACAACTTGCTTTTTTAGTGTGATATTAACTGTCTTAATTATCTGTCACTACTTGATTTTGTAAGTTTGCATATCTCAGAGTTCAACCATCCTGACCACTCTTCCAGTCTTCCCAATACATTTGTATTTCGGGCTTCTTTGCCTCTACCCATGACACACTTTCATGTGAGATGTATTTTTCCGTCTTTTTCTCCTATTTGCCTCCTTTCTGTTGAAACTCTACCCATTTGAACATCCTAAAGATTCTATGACCAATACTGTCATCAACCTCCTGTAAGCCATAATAATCTGTATTACCTCTTTATGCTTGCTCTGTACCCTCCTACCTACTACTTTCATAGATCTTAAACAATGCGTTGTAGTTATAGCCTCTTTACTACACAGTGACTCTGTCAGATTTATTTTTATATTCGAAGTATCTCTGGCACATTATCTGATGAAAAGTAAATATCAATAAAATTCTCTTGAATGAGTGATAGCACATATGCATGAGTAAATAGTAGCAAGTATAGGAGAGTTTGTATGCACTATGATCTGACAGATACAAAGCTGTGCTCTATCTTCCTTCCAACAGGGGTTCTATTTTCACCAATAACTATCATCAAAACCTACAAAATAATAGTGATAATTTGATGGTCTACTCCATGGTTTCTTTTCTTTTTTTTTTTTAATTTGTCTGCTTATTGTTCATTTTCCATGATGTGCTGGTTCACACTCTAGGACTCAGGATTTCAATTGTACTCTGACTTATCTCTTATTCTTTGAGTTTTTATTTTCTCTTTCTCTGTTAATGCACAATTCAATAAAGCATTGGTTTATTTTGATAAGTGGTAGAATTGGGTGGGTGAGTCAAGGAGAAAGACTATGCCCTCAGATGGAGGAATAGAGGCAATGCCACCTTCCAATATCCCTGCATATTTTTTTTAAATATTTTATTTATTTATTTGACAGAGAGAGAGAGATCACAAGTAGGCAGAGAGGCAGGCAGAGAGAGAGAGGGGGAAGCAGGCTCCCTGCTGAGCAGAGAGCCCGATATGGGCCTCGATCCCAGGACCCTGAGATCATGACCTGAGCCGAAGGCAGAGGCTTTAACCCACTGAGCCACCCAGGCGCCCTCCCTGCATATTTTTGACTGAGGGTTTTTCAAATCTCAGGCTGCCAGGCAGTCACAAGTGGTCTGATTTCTGAAGCTAAAAATCAATTTCTTTTTTTTTTAATTCACATTAAGGATCAAGATTGTTTTATTATTACAGAGAATGAATTCAGCAAATAGAACCCTGTTCACTCACCCAGAACAAGGAGGACTTGAAGTAAGAACAAGGAAAAATGAATGGAGATATGATTTAACTATGGCAGTGCCATCAGTAAGAAGTAGGTGATACAGATTTACTTATGCTTTCCCATCAGCTTCACTTGCCTTTCCTTCCCTCCCTGGGTAACTAAATTCCACCTATCTTCCCTAAACTCTTTCCTCCAGGAAGACTTCCATTTTTGTTGCCTTGTCCCCTTCTAAATTACCTTAGCACTTTAAATCTGAAATGCTCATCTAGTTCCAAATATCTCCTCTTGGGAAAGGATTTTGTATTTTTCTTCAGGGATTTACACAGTGACTGACAGAGTGGAGCAAACAACAGGTGTGTCATT
Source organism: Ailurus styani (assembly GCA_002007465.1). NCBI lineage: Eukaryota > Metazoa > Chordata > Mammalia > Carnivora > Ailuridae > Ailurus > Ailurus styani. Next base: position 534,497 of record LNAC01000577.1, read on the forward strand.
GAGGACTCATTAATAACTGATGTTTTGTAGCTTTGTTGGTTGGACATGGACATCTCTTCCTCTACCCTTGCTCTAAATGGGCATGCATGTAGAAGCTAGAGAAGGGGACTTTGAAAACATCCCCCCCCCCTAATTTTGAGGAATGGGCCAATTATTACTCAGGGAGAGTACAGAGTATGTACCTTCACTCTCTTCCCACTAACAGATTCCATATTGAGCCCCTGAGGACACCCTTAGCCAGTCTCTCAAAACAACAAGTCTCTCAAACTTACTGTTTTTAAGCTAGTACAAGAGTTTTTGTCTTAATGTAAACCACTAGGCAATCAAATATAGTTTGAGAAATACCACAGTTAATCACCTCTGGTGCCCTTTTTATGTTCCTGAATTTTATTGAGTAATTTATAAGAGAAAGGGGGAAAAAATCTATCAGAACTGCTGAAGAACAGTTCTGTCCACAAGCAAGCTATTTATCCAGAATATTGAAGTAACAACAAAAATATGTAGGAAGCAATAGGTCAACTAATTGGGGGGAAGAAGTGAATAAGCAATTCATACTAGGAAACAATTACAGTCAAACATTGTGTTGTAAACGAAAATCATCGTCATTAATAACAGCAATCTAGTTCCAAGGAAAGCTGTTCATTGACGATGGAAAAGTTTCTAGCTAACTCCCTCTCTCAGTCATTCTCAGGAGGATTTGGGCATGGGCAGCACTCCACGTGTAGTCAGAAAAAATTCATGTGAAATATTCTTTGATGGAGAAATTTGTTTGTCTTATAGATTTTTTTCCCCTGTCTCTGGGAACTTAAGTAATTTTTTTCTAAAGCTGTGTCTGTGCTAACCCTTTATGCAAATGGGTCACACAAGCAAAATTTTGTTTTGTAGTCAGTCTACTCTGATAACTGGTTGACATTTCATGTCAGACTTTTCTGCCCAGGTCAGAGACCTCTATTCTAACAATGAGTTCCACAGTGCTGGCTCTCTCAGCACGGAAGGTCACATGCTCATCCCTGCACGATTGCTACCATTGCCCCCATTATCACAAATTACAACACACCACCACGGGAAACACAGCAAATGTCCACAGAGGAATGTGAGGGGTAGGCACCATTACAACATCACACATACGCCTTCAGACATAGAGACTCACGGTACCATGCTCTTTATATCTAAAGATGATGAAGCAGCCATTCCACAATCATGTGAGCTTTTTACATATCTACCCGCATTCCTATGTGAGGTAATTGGCACGGCTTTCCCACCAAGAACTAGAATTAGGAAATGGGGTATGAACCTCAGGTTGACACACTTTATGAAGTGCTATTAGAGTTATCTCTTCAAGCTGGGGGAAATAACGTCTATGTTCTCATTCTATTAACGGAAAGGCTGTCTTGGAGTCACATTTGGAAACTTCCCCCATTAGGGTAGTTGCCACTCCATTTGGCTTCATAAAATACACAGGGAGGTCTGATTTTGTGGACTCATAGATCTGGGAGGGAAGACAGGTTATCAGAGAACCTCTGAGAGATATGCCAATAAACTGGCTGAAGTTTGATAAGCAGCGATTAAGGGAAATGTTCTGTGTTCCTTATACACAGTGTGCTGTTGGATTCAGAAGACTGGCTAGGGAACTGAATGTCTCATTCATGTCTCAATGAGTTGGATCTGGGGAATGAGCCTCTCACCTCTAACTCGTCAGAATCTGCTTCATCCCAATCCTCTTGGGGTAGGCAACCAGGCTGGAGACAAATTAATGAGGAGACTTCCTCCATATCCAGGTGTGAAAGTAAAGTTTAAGGACAGGATTGCCAATCTTAAATTGCAATTTTATTTTCCTTTTATTCACTAACCCTCTTGCTCTTTTTTCTTTCCTTAAATCGTATTTGGTTTCCCATTGTGTCCTCTCATTTTCTAATTTCCACTCAGTGCTACATGAGGGTAGAAGATGTAGCCGCCCATATGATGTGATTTCCTAGTACCATACAACCCCTCTTCCAAATATCATGCCCTAAAAACTTGTCTCCAATCCCTATGCCTATTTTCTCCATTAGAAATTCACTTGAAATTAATCTCATTCAGAATGAAGACATCAAACAGCAAAGACATGGATTTATAGTTTTGTATTTAAAAGATCCATAAGAAGTTAGGGAGGCAAATTTTCATTAAATAAATGCAAGATTTGTCTATAGGTACAGCTGAACACAAATGGAATAGCAAGAGGTCTAATATAGTCCTTTAAACATAGATTTAATCAAGTCCTGAGATACGTTCTAGGCTACTGGAATGTTGGATGACCTAGTAAGGTTTCTGACTCATTTTTCTATCTCAACTAAAGCAATCATGCATTTGTTTACCTTAAAAAGTTGGCTTTCACTTACATTTTCTCCTGATGAAATGGTTCTACTGCTAAACAATACTTAGAAAAAAACTTTTTTTTTCCTTAGTGCTTTTGATAGTGCTATGTCCTTATGAAGGGGAATGTTTAAGTGGTTATTAGTATCCTATTTGATACTAAGGCAAAGTCAATGTGGTGTTTTTTCTCTTTTAAAGATTTTATTTATTTATTTATTTGAAAGACAGAGAGAGAGAGAGAGCACAAGCAGGGGAGCAGGAAGAGGGGTGGGCAGAGGGAGAGGGAGAAGCAGACTCCCCACTGAGCAGGGAGCCTTACCAAATTCATATTATAGTATAAACTCTTTGCTTGTTCAAGCATCTTGGCAAGAAGAGTGAGATAGAATTTCACTGTTTTAAAGATGGATGTTTATAGTGTTTGTGCATGCTCAATCCTAACACAATATTATTTGACTGAGAGTAATAAAAGATCTAGGAGAAAGCAAAACACTTGAATAGTTTTTACAAGAGCACATTATCACAGAAATTTTACCCATGGATTCCACCAGTTTGGGTTTCTAAATGTCCTATTCACCCTGGAGAACCCAATACTGGGCATGCTACCAGACTTTCACTATATGCATGTTGATTGAATGGATGATTACTGCAGCCAAGTCACTGATTTCCAGTCCTGATGAGGTACTCTGGATGCACAGAGGGTCAGCAATGTGACTGTTTCTCATCTGGACCTCTGTTCCCATTAATGACCTCTTTGTGAAAGATGGTTTAGAAACAACTTTCTCTAAATAAAATGCACAGCATAAGGAATATAGTCAATGATATTGTAATAGCGTTGTATGGCGACAGATGGTAGCTACACTTGTGGTGAGCACAGCATAATGTACAAACTTGTCGAATCACTATGTTGTACACCTGAAATTAATGTAGCATTGTGTATCAACTACACTCAAATAAAAAATTTTAAAATCATCTCTAAATAATAGTATTGTGTTAAAGCACGTCAGTACTGGCCACATGGATGTTCGTGTTATCTTTTTTTTTTTACAGACATATATCGTTTGCAAATATTTTTGTAACAATGATATATTTCATAACACAAACACACACACAAAGAGATTCTATATTTCCTAAAGTAGAAATGACTTGGCATATAGTAGTCAGCCTAGGTCCAGTTTGTGTTAGATGGAGTCAAGGATTCTGGCTCAAATAAGATGACCAAGAGTATCTTTATATCACAATTGGCATTTTTTGGGTTTTTTAAAAATTTCTGTGGAAGTCACTGGTATGAGGTGATTAGAAAAGCAATGGGGCCCCTGACTTGAATACTCTGCTAAAAGGGTTTTCTGCTCTCCCATTTGTGATAACCTACTAGAAGGGCCTGTTCAAAGAGAAATATCTACCCTAAGTATAGTTCTTCAATCCCATTTTCTGCTCTCATATCTCCTATCATTTTGCTCTAGCAATAGGAACCACCTCTTCCACAAGATCATGACATCTTCCTTTCCGTTTTTCTGGATATGACATTTCTTCCTTTGGGAACCCTTCCCTCAAGTTGTTCACATGGCAAAACCCTGCTATTGGTGCAAGTGCCACTTCCGTGAACGCTCCCTTGACTTCCCATGCAGCTTTAGATCTGCTTCTTCCTGGCTGCCACTATAGCTCTTATCACCTGGTGCTGTCACACAGAGGCCATGCACCACCCGTACATCTCTACTGGACTGCCCTTTCTTCAAAGGTGAAGCTCAGGATCTTCCCATTTTGCTGCCACAATGGCCAGTCCCTCACAGCACCTTTCTCTAAGAGAGTCAATGTATGTTTGCAGAAGAGAGGAAAAAAAGAAAGTTAAAGAAAGGAAATTCTTTCCAAATTCATATTATAAGGAAGAAAAACAGAAAAAGGGGCATAAAGGAAGAAAAAAAGGAAGAAGGGAGAAAGAAATCTTCCATAGAAAAATTCATCTAGCTGCTGTTGTTGTGTTGTGAATGAGTCATATCAGTACACATTTCTGAATATGCCAGAAAACAGTGGGGATTTTTCGGATGTACAGTAAGAGAAAGAGAAAGATCTAAAATGTAACCTGTTGTCTGAAAGCATGACCCTGAATAATTGGACACAGCTTGATGGTCAGTAGGGGTGTGACAGATTTACAAATATCAAAAATGGCCACGAGGGAGCAGGGCATTAGAAACTAAGGCTGTGGTATTGTGGGTAATGGTCGTCCCTCCATAATGCTTCTCAGGGCTTCCAAAAGTTGTGGAGGGGATTCTCTCTCCCCATACCCTTTCGGCTCTCTTTGATTTCTTCATCAAACCTGAAATGGGATGAGAATTATCTAACTTCAGCAGTAGCATGTGGAATGGGAGAGAGAAGTGTCTCCAGCTGGTGAACACCCAGTTTTTTTGACGGACACAACTACAAACATCAAGGACTTTAAGAACAATGTGATTACTAGTTACCTTTTTCCACCACCCCCCACCAGATTTGGGTAGCCACAGGAAACCAGAACTGTTAGAGCAACTACACTCACATCAGAGGCACCCCATGAGCATGTAAGCATGGAGTATTATCAGGGGCCCCCAAAGAAGAAGAACATCTCAAAGCACAGAAAGACACCCTCGTACAAGTGCCCCTACCATCTTTCTTACACCTAGAGTTCCTATAAAGTGACATCTATATTTTTCTTTCTTATTATACTCAGAGGGTAAAAAGGAAGAGAACCCAGTGAAAAGGGACATGGTGCCTGAGATTCATCTCAGATGGAATGACTGAATGTCACATACTTCCCTTTATCCAGGTTAAGGACATAAAAGTTGAGCACCACCAATTCAGCAATGCTGCTGAACTGGGATGAGATCACAATTATGGCAGAGTACAAGCTGTAAAAAGTTCGGGATCCAAAGCCCTCTTCACACAGTTAGGGAATTTGAAGCTGAAAGAAGAAACATGGAATTGTTTGCACTATTTCATCAGCCATATTTCATTGGTGACCCATAAAACTAAGTTTCTTGTATTACAACTCCTAGTCCTTTGCTCTTTGCTTTAATCATGATTGCTTCCTTAAAGTATCTGTGATCTAGAATTGAACCTTGGATGATGAAAATAAAATTTCTGACAATTCTAACCTTTATTATTGTTTTCCTCATTTAAAAATTATGGTAAAAAACAAAGTATACCTCATGAAATTATATAAGCAATGTAAATAATGAATTATCCTTTTTACTTACAACTTTTAATTCATGTCCCATAGAAAGGAGGGAAAAATGTAAGAGAAAAATCCCACAACATTAATTAAGAACTAAAAAGAAGTTTCTACTTGTCTTTTCTGGTGTTTAATTGTTTCTGGGTCAGGTTGCCTAATTTGGGAATCTCCCTGCCTTGCTAGCACAGGACATTCAGGCTGATGTGAGCTGATCATTTAAAAGCCTTTTATCCTTTTTCTTAGGAAGAGCGAATGAATAGAGGTGGGAAGAGGGGGGCTTAAAAGCATGGCCTAAAAGACCTGCAAAGAATATCATATTATCTCCATTCAACAAACTATACAGGTCTGAAAGACATACATTTGCACATGGTAAATCCAACTGAAAAACCTAATCAGAAATCAATTCGACAAACAGGAAGAGACATTTCTTTCTGTCTGGTTCAATTACTTGGGATAGAAAAGACAAAGTATGGGAGTGGGATAGGGATAATACATCTATGCAAATTAATAGGTTAATACCTGTGTCCTATTTGGATCACATGATTTCCCTCCTCTTGAGTCCACAGATATAAAAACAATAAAGCATGGACCTGAAAAAGTTCTTATGAACAATGTAAAGCAGGCCTTTCTGTAACGGTGAAATTAGAAGCCTAGTCAAGTGAACTATAACCAACTGGTAAAAAATCATACATCCAGTTGGTGCATAGAGATAGTTGTCTAAATGAGCCAATCTGTACTCAAAGTCCTGAAAAAAGGCAACCTAAGGCCATTCTTAGGATCTGCTGTAGAGCAAATGAAGTTTGTTCACCATGTCATAATTACTGGTTCCATTCTGAACACAAAGAAAATCTGTTGTTAGTAAATGTCTCCACCTATGTTGAAGGTTGGTACGTATGACTTAGGCACAAAATTTATTTCTCAACTTTTTATATTAATCAATCCATTCTACTAACATTAATTACTTTGGTAAGGATTACTGTCATTTTGCAGTAGCCAGTACTATTTAAAATGTTACTCAGATCAGAAGGGCCCAAGAGTTAGAGGCAGTATCTTCAAATAGAACCATGATGTGTTATATATAAAGAGGACTCTAAGTATCATCGCTGGCACTAGTCAATGGGAGGGAAAAGCTGGCAGTAAAAAAATGCTGGGTGAGATGAAGAAATCTTGGCCATAAAGAAAAGAACAGTCATTGGCTGAAACTAACTGATGCTTTCTAGGTTCCAGATGGAATGGTAAATGGAGTACATTTGAAACATGAGGAGTTTTTCCAGTAACAATGATGCTCTGGTACCCTTACTTTGGTTTCTTATTGACTGCTGAGCAATGGGAAACAAGAGAGATTTTTTCTGATTTCTGCCAAACCAAATTACATGAAAAAGGATTAAAGACGTATTTTGCGAAATGCTAAATTTTTAATCAAATTATTACTACTTCATGCTCTAAAAGAAAGTAAATCAATGTACCCAACAGAGATTTAGATTTGGTGTGTTGTTGTTGTTGTTGTTATTGTGGCTTTTAGATTTGGTGTTAAGGAAATCTTGAGGTGCCAAATCTCACATCCTCCAGCTACCAGGGCCTGTGGAAAACCACCCAAGATTATATATCTTCACTGGGAAATTCCTCAAAAGTGAGGACTGTTGTTGAATGTCTAACACCATCAGCTGTGTGAAAATTACTGCGGTATTTGCTGTATGTTATTAGTTTGTAGAATATATATACATAACTTGTTAATATAAATAATTCACAATATACGAAGGTATCTTTTGTTCACAAACACCCATTAATCACTTCTCCCTAAAAACTGAAAATATCTGCCTCTGATCATTTAATGAGAATACAGCACTCATGAGCTGTAGAATTGTTTAATAAGCCCTATGGAAACAAACAAGTAAACCATATATTGAAAGATCTCTATGATCTCAGCACTGTGAAATTTGTCATGGGAGAGGAAAACAAGAAAAATCTCAGTCTGTTCCAAGGAGCTTACTGTCTATGCCACAGTGAAGATTATGATAAAAAGAAATAACACCAATACCATTTCTAACACAGTTCACAGGAAGGAGAGACCACTAGGAGTTGATATGACGAGAAGTTCATCTGAGATAGAAGACATAAAATATAGCATATAAATTGGTCCTTGAAGTATGGACGTGCAGTTTTTATGAGCTAGAGGAGGAGTCTCAGAAAGATGTTTGAAGCAAAGGGAATACTGTGAACAAAGCAAGAAGGATGAGAAGAGGAGGAGCTGAAAGCATTTGTATGAGAGTCAGTTAAGAAGTTTGTTAGAGGGGCACCTGGGTGGCTCAGACGGTTAAGCATCTGCCTTCAGCTCAGATCATGATCCCAGGGTCCCAGGATCGAGGCCTGCTTTGGACTCTCTGCTCAGTGGGGAGCCTGCTTCTTGCTCCCCTGCTTGTACTCTCTCTACCAAATAAACAAATAAAATCCTAAAAAAAGAAAAAAAGAAGTTTGCTAGAGCAGAAAGTAGATATAATGAAACCAATTCATAAAAGACCTGGAATGCCACATGATGTAGCATGTCACATGTCTCTCAGGCTCTCCGAGAAACTGACACTAAGAGGAAAGCTCACACGCACACAGTGCATGGAGTTCTCCTGAGAGCACCTATGAAATAATGAAGGAAGCTGGACAAGGGAGAGAGGGACAATGTCTTCTTTGTTAACCATTCAAACTTTAAGAGTGTTGATTGGTACATGGGGTTCTGTATTTTGTTTTCAATAACCTCCTCAAATGAATCCACGCTGTATCACACAACCACAATGATAACTAAATAAAAACAAATAAGCTACAAAATTTTATCAGGAGAAATAATTTCTGTTTCCTTAATAAGTTGGGAAAAAATACTTTGTCCTTGTTAAAAATACCTCAAATTCTAGCTTTCTTTAAATGTTCATGCAGGGATTTAAAAAAAACATAATGCATTTTCAAACAGCCCAACTTAAAAAAATTTTTTAAAACATCCTTCACTGCACCAAGTCATAACGAAGCATACCCAGCAAATGCTGCACAGTTAATGTTGCTCATGGACCCCCGTGGAGCGGAAGGATTTTACTAGAACTGTATGAAGTGCCTTGAAATTAATTTTCCTATAATAGAAACTACTTAAAAGAATTATCTTGCTGTGCAGCAAATCAGTTCATGTGGCAGATTTATGCTTTCATCTGGAATTTTCTTAAAGGGGGCAAAGGCAACAAAGAGATGGTTTGGATGAACTTAAAATCAGAGTCTGTCCAAGCTCCGAGCTTTGTTCTTGGGTTAAAAAGACTTCAGAAAATGTTAAGACCTGAATAAATGCAAGATTGTTTTTGGATAAGCATCAAGCAATATCCCAAAGAAATTTCAAGGCAAAGGAACATCTAACAGATAAAGATACTGAAACGGTGCGAAGAGGTCAAAGAGTTGGTTGGTGGCATGTAAGCACACAGAAACTTGGGCATAAACACAGATCTATTTATCTATACATAAACACATCTCACGTTTAGGAGGACTTCCCAGTTCCCAACCATGCAGTTTAAGATCCATATTAGTGAGGTGGGGCTAGGCTTTTCTGTGGTAAGAAACCAACACAAACTTAACACAGTCAAAGATGATTTCTCATTTACTTCACAGATAGATGCAGGTTTGGAGGCCCTTCCAAACCTGGGTGGTTTCTCCCCCAGATACTGATTCTAAGAATCACCATGAGATGCTATCATCTCAGGGTCTCCTGCTTCCAGTATACTAACAAAGGAGAGAGAGTCTACTAAACTGTCCTTTTTTTTTTTTTTTAAATATTTTCAGAATATCACTTGCCTTGGTGAATGGAGAAGGAATTAAACTACCAACAGCAAATTCTAAGAATGATTTTAGACTAGTATTCTCAGGCCCCCTGAGTGGCAGTCACCATTGTCTCTTTCTTTAGAGCCCAGATGAGTTCTTGGATGATTAACTTTGGGAACAATTATTTGCTAGGTACCTGCAATGAAGAACACTCTTCATTCCCCATTGGATTAAAGTCATAATACTCTCAGGGAACTTAGGGAGAGTCTTTAAAAAGTCATGGGAACTAAATCCATGAACTGATTGCATCCATCCATGGAATACAGGAATTTAGAAAAGAGAAAAGTTGAGAGAGTAAGTAGAGATAGTGAATAAATCAATATTGGGGGAGAAATATAAGAAAAAGACACAGATTAAGGAAGAACTGTCTTTGAGGTAAAAAGTAAAAGTGATAGAAAGCCAAGTCTTTCAACCTTTCAGACTATTATTTAGAGGACATATAAATAATAATACTGAAGGCTTGTAAGCAAATACTCCTGGAACCCATGGAATGTCAAGGAGAGTCAGGGATTAACAGAGATTGTTCCTGTCCCAACACATCACTGACTGCAATCATGAAGGATGTTAGGTGATTATAATTCAGTTATGAGGTGTGATTTTCAGGCCCTGAGAAAGCACCTTATCTGAGAAGGAAGCGGACTAACAGCTTGTTTCTCTGTATTTCTTGATTCTTTTATTTTTCTTTTCGAGAATTTTAAAATCAAAGTCTTAGACAAGTGTCCTTGGTCAAAATGCAAAGTTGAGCTAAAATTTCATAACAGGTGAAATCTGTTGCACTTCTGCTAACAGCCTCAAGAGAACAAACAAGCAATAGCAAAGACACCAGAAGAGAAGCAGTTCTCAGAGTTAAGCTCAGTCATAACCAGAACCCCTGTTTAACATCCACCATCATCCCCTCAACTCTCTCTTCTTTGAGACAGAAGTTTTGCTCTCTCTGTTATTCCTTCCTCTATAATGAACTAGGTCCAGGAAAGATTTGAGAAACCATTCAAGAATTAAAATACACAATGACAGTTCTTCTTTCTTTGTTTTAATTATAGTCCTCACAATGTGAGAATTTTCAGTGTTAAGACTGTGACCATTAATGCTAAGTTTTGTCTGCAATGCATTTTGCTTTTGCTGAGAGAGGTAGCCCTCATTCTTAATTCAGTTTTATTCCAGGCAGACCCTCTCTCTCTGTGGTATATGTAAGTAGGATATTTTAGCTCATTCTGGAATATAACCCTGGAAAGTTCATCTCACTCCCCTGATCAAGAGTAAAATATATCTTGCTAGTTCTGGTAGCCAATTTCTTCTTGACTCTGTAGAAAGATATGCTCTAAGGGGCTGAGTAATAAGCCTTTAACTCCTCTGTGCCTGGATTCCTAGCTAGAATCCCATTACAGTGACTCGGCTCTTTAAATCACGTTCAGACAGTCTTCTACTTCTAAATCCCCCCCTATTCCAGATTTGTATTTCCTACTTGCAGTTAATTTTTTTTTTGGTCAAAAATGTTTCAGTATGAGTCCTTTATGTTCATCATATGTTCATGATATATTTGGAATAATTATCTTTGATTTGTTAAGAAAATTAAGAAAAACTGGAGATGATGTTTTCATGAGGTTTCTCCCCACCAAAAAAAGTAGATGGTACCTTATTTTACAGTTAGCAACACAGTGCTGGTCCTTATATATTCTAGTGAAGAACAATTATAAACTCTATTACTTAGTTTCTGTGCAAACCTCTATTCTCTAAGCTTATTGTATTTCTAGTCAACTAAAACCTTCTGCCTGATTTAAGGAGAGGAGTTAGCATGTGAAAATATTTGCTGAACCTGATTCCCTGATGGGAAATACAATCCACTAGAATCAAATGTATTTGTGAAACACAAACACATTTTCATTATCTGTAGCTTATGATCAAAGCAAAGTTTCTTGCTTTGACAAACATCCTATTCACTTTGGAAATAGAAGTGAAGCACAAATTTTGCATTTATTAATTGTGCATCCCTGCTGTAAACATTAGCTAACCATTTGCTGTTGAATCTTAAGTAAATCTCTAGCCCTAAAAGGCTCAACTCAGCTTCCAAACTCAGGCTCCACATTTTGAGTAGGTTATAATCTTGGCAAGATGCATTTTCCCCATCAACATCCATAATGTCTCCCCAGGGAGGAATTTGTCAAAGGAGGAATTTGTAAAGTCACCATCTTCACAGAGGCCCTGGAGAACGAATTTAGCTGATGTGTGTAAAGACCTCCAGAGGTGAAAAATGGGGCAGGATAGTCACTGGTGCCAGAGGGACTTTTTTGGGGAATCTTCCATGAATTAAACAGGAGCATTTCTTATATGACCAAGACAGGAGGAGGTTTTCCAAGAGAATTACATGGCATCATACGTGATGTTCAAGCGGTTGTTCAGATTAGATACCTCTGTAATGGCCCATATTTACTCATTTGAAATTTCAAAATGTTTTAAAAGCAAGAGGAAGATGAGAAAAGTTGAAGCAAACAAACTGAAATAATCAAAAGGCCCAATGGAAGATACTGCAAGCCTTTGAATAGATGTGTATACAGACCCTCAATTCTGAAGAGAGGAAAGGAATGTTAGAAGTCCTAAAGCAGATGATCTCATCTATAGAAAGCTTTGTTAGTCCTAGAAACCTTATTCTGTTACATGGTTGGAAGAAGACAATTCTCGCCAACATAGCTCTGATGTTTTGATCTTTCTTTGGATACAGACTTCTTCTAAAGACAATGGGTAATAGAGACAATGGGTAAATAGAGCATTCTTTCCTTCTGTGCAAAAAAAATATATATATATGTGTGTATATATATATATTCTTTCTTTCTGTACAAAAAAATACACACACACGAGAGAGAGAAAGAGAAATTAAGAATTTTCAGTGACTAAGCTTAGTCATCAGTCAATAGGAAAACTGAGTTCTGGTGGGAAAATATATTTTGGCCTCATATATTGGCACCATGATATAGTCTAACGGGAAAAAAATGTCAAGAAACCAATAATTAATAAAGAAGCAAATAAAAAAATTTCTTTATTATTTTTCTTTAGTATCAATTTGGGACATTTGATGCCTTGACCTAACAAACTCGTTGAGTCTCCAAGTCCAGTGGGTTCCTCCTTCCGTGTCATGCAGCAATTCTTTTCTTTTGTTGCTGTCACAAATTCAGTCTAGGCTCTCACCGTCCTGTTCAGCGCTACAGCAACAGTCCCCCATCTCCTTTCCTTCAGTCTCTTCCTTATCAAATTAATTAAATCTGCAGCAAGCTAAGTCTTTTGAATATAACACTTTAATTCTGGTTACAAAACTCTCAGTTTCTTTTCATTTCCTAGAGGATAAACTCTTAAATTCTTAGTATGCTATTCACACCTTCTACAATCCAACCAATCCATCTTCCCTTTTACTCTTCTATGCCCTTTGCTGCTAGCAAGTCAATCTAGATTTGGTGCTCCAACAATCCCTGCATTATCTTACTTCCCTTCCTTTCTTCATACTTACCTCTCTTACCTAAATGCATTTGCTCTCATTTCAAACAATCCTTCAAGGCCCAGATAAAGAGCTCCCTTTTCTAAGCAGCTGTCTTAGTTCATTCATGATAAATATAATCTCTCCCTCTTATAAACTGTACAAGCCATTGTTCTTACCAATGGAATATACCTTGCCCTGTGCCACTGTATACAGAATCTTCAATTATTATTTAATTAAGCTATGTTTATAGCTTGCTTGTCCAATATGATTGTGATTAGCAACTAAGAATTATTACTTCTTCTTTTCTTCCTGTCCCTTCTCCTTCTTCATTTACAATTACAAACAAAAGACTTTGAACATAATCGACACTCAGGAAATACCTGACAATTAATTAAGAAGTGTTATGGGTTCAAGTTCCCATCATGGTTTCAGTGGGATCATTTCTATATGAATACTAAGGAGACTCACAGTTTTTCTTTTAAAAAATTTATTTATTTATTTTAGAGAGAGTGCACAAGCAGGGGGAGGAGCAGAGGGGGAGGAGAAGAAGGGGGAAAGAATCTCAAGCAGGCTCCATGCTAAGCATGGAGCCCCACGCTGGGCTTGATTTCAGAACCCTGAGATCATGACCTGAGCTGAAACCAAGAGTTGAACATTTAACCAACTGAGCCACTCAGGTGCTCTGAGACTCACAGAGTTTTTGAGTGATCCAAATTTGATAATTTATTTGTTACTATGGTTAATTTGCTTATGTGTTTTTGCTTATGAGTTTTATTTTTTATTTTTTTAAGATTTATTTGTTTATTTGAGAGATAAAGAGAAAGAGAGAGAGAGAGAGAGCTCATGGCAGGGAGGGGCAGAGGGAGAGAGAGTCTTAAGCAGACTCTGCACTGTGAGCCCACAGTGAGGCTCAATCCCACAATCCTGAGATCAGGACCTGAGCCAAAACCAGAAGTCAGGCGCTTAGCCAACTGTGCCACCCAGGTGCCCCTTACTTGTGAGTTTTAAAGTCAACCTTTGAAAGTTATTGTTGATTAGAATGTGATTTTGAATAAAGCAAATTTTCTCTGATTGTCTGAACTCCCAAAGAGAGAGCATGTAAATGTAAATGCAAAATATGTACTGACATATATGTATATGCCATTGCTTATAAAGTCAAGTATGAAGGATTCAATTATTAGGGTTGTAAACCCACTTCTTGTTAGAAAAGAACAATTATCTTACAACGTATGAGCATAATTTAACATCTCACCAGATGACATCTCCTGATGTTCTAGTTCTATTTTATTTGGCTTAATTTTATTTGATTAAACCACTCCATGCTCTTTTCCTTTCTTGATGTCTAGCCCCTTCAACTGTCAATAGTAAAAGTTTGCAGGATCATGGTTCTACAGAATCTGATAGGAAACTTCTGTTCATGCCATGTCAACTTTACACTGAATCCATGGAGCATCTTTCTATTCTCAATGGGGGAACCAGAGTAGTTACATTTAGTTAGGTTTTCAGCTTATTTGGCGCAATGTCAGTGAAAATAAGAACCCTGAGGGACACAAGTTTTTGCTCCAGCTGAGTTTCTCCCAACCTTAATTTTTACAGGTTGAAGATACATAACTACTAGACGTACAATACCTCACTACATTGACTACATTGACCTAATAGTAAACAAGTGTAATACAGCACATAAATGTTTGATATTCAATCCTAAATGAAAAAATATGTATTCTATAATGAATACTTAATTAGGACTACAAACTGAATATAAGGAATGGAGCCCCTACTGGTTCTGAGACAAAGCAGAGTAAAATGAATTACCATCATGCAGGGAATGATATTAATAGTGTCCAGCTTTATAAATGAATCCAATTTTAAGCCACTTTAGTTTCTATCATACTGAGAAAGAGTGCAACATGTCTGACATATCATTTCCTTTCTGGCAAATGACAAGACTTAAGCAGAAAACAATTTTAACTTGCTGATGTTTGCCTGCATTAAATATTTCTAATTATTGAGTACTTACAATCAAACATCATTCAGAAAACAAACGTCAATGCTCTTTTCAGCATCAGCCTATTGAGAGGAGCCATGTTGTTTATTTGTTTGTTTTTTCCTTTACAAAATAACAAAGTAGTTTGAAGGATTGTTCGGGTGACTTTATAGCATCAGTAATTGTTGTTTCCCTCCCTTGAGTCTATCCTGTCGTAAACAGTGGGAGTTTTACTATATGTGGTAGTATATAGGTCTATGTGCTGTATTTGTTATTCAGAATGTTTGCAGGTGAATGAAGTCACCACAAAGTGATGTAGCAATCAAAAGGCACTAGAAAAAAAAATCACAAAGAAAAAAATCACAAACACCATTTACACATGCAAGGAGGAGAAGCTGTTGTGGTGATTATGATAGTAAAGAGAGTAATTAGACCATATAAATTGGACTTAAGATAAAGAATCAGTAGACTCTTCTGATTTTCCAAACTTCTGATTTCAACATTCAATCTATTCACCTACCACTGAATAATTCTCTACTGTATTCTCAGCCTATGCTAGTCACTGGATTAAACAAGAAACTCGGAAGCACAGGTAGTCCAAATTTGGGATTACTAGGCAGAGAAGACCAACATATAGTAAGAGTACTGTTAAATTCACAGTGGTGTAGAAATCCTAAATATGATGATTTAGAACATCAGGTAAGTAAAGCAGGTCTAGGGTCAGCTAAGAAATGTCTGTCACACTGCTAAGAAAGAGTGAAGAGGTAAAGAATCTCTGCCTTTGGGTACAAGCCAACCTCACATTTTCCCTTAGCTTTGACAATGAGGAAGAAGCAGATCTATCATTAGGCCAAGGAAATAAGAAGTCCTCAAGCACATTCAATTATACTACCAAACTCCAAGACAGTAAGACGGTTGGTGAAAGAATAGATAGATGGGTAAATAAATGGATGGATGGATGGATGGATGGATGGATGAGAGGGAGAAAAAGACTGAATGGATCAATGTACTTCTTAGTTTGTCTCCTTCTGAACTTTACTTTCTGTTCTCCAGTTAATATGGAAAGGTGACTCCTGAGGTACCTTTTGCTTGAGAAGATCTTTGATTATTAAAAGAATAAGTCTCTAAGTTTATAACTTTACCTAGGATACCTTAGACCATGTCCTAGGAAAGAAAAGATGGTAATGACAACAATTACCTGATACTGAAGACAATGCAATCACGGGGCTCTAGACTAAGGGTTTCATTGTATTTATCCATTTATTCTTCACCCTAATTCCATGACATAAGCAGTATTTTCATATACTTCCTATTTTTGCAGTAAGGAAACTAAAGCAAAGAAATGTTGGTAACTTTTGTGAGTCACCCAGCCAGGAAGTGGTTAATCAAAGGTAAATCAAGAAAAGGATGACTTCTGAGAACTTGCTCTTATATATTTGCATGCAGGAATTAGGCCCTTTGAGATGTTAAGAAGAAAGCTGAAAACAACGTAGTTAGAAGAACCTTATATTTTCTCAATTCTATATCTCTTTCATTGTTTCTCAAAGAATGCCCCCCAAAACTTCTCTCTACAAAATGCTGACTGACTCTCCCCTTCACTGCAGACGAGCTCTGGAGGAAGCAAGCCAGCCTGGATAAGATTATAATCGTACAGATATGTCTTGTTTGGGGAAAAGGCACAGTGTCAGGAGAGGAGAATGTATGCTCTCCGTCCATGGGCGACACCCCTTCCACTCCATGATATACGGACACCAAAGACACCGTACATCATGGTGACATGCACTTAAACTTAAAGCTGGTCCAAGCGCTTCTCTGTTCCCCAGGGGAGCTGCCATAAGCTGTGATCTATGGAGAGGGCCCAGGGCTGCTCTCTGCTTGGGTTGTTCTGTTTAGAGTAATCCTCCAAATACAATTATTGCCTTCACTGCAACGAGGCATTTTCTTGGAAAGAAGTAAGTGATATGCATCAGAAGAACTGGGGATAGGAAAAAAAAAAAGAATCTGGTCTTTGTAGAAGATGTCTAAACTAAAGCAACATATTGCAATACAAAAGAGTTAGATTGGGAGTCAAAATACCAAAATACATGGCTTCTAGCACTGGCTTTTCCCAAAACAGCTTCTGTGACCCTGCATAAGTCATTTTACACTCTGGATCTGTTCTTTCTCATGTTAAAAAAAAAAAAAAAAAAAGGTGGTACAATTAGACTTGTTCTTTAAGATCCCTTAAAGTTCTTTTAAAATATAAAGCTGCTGTTCTTAAAATTGAAAGTCCATACCTTATTGGTCTTTATGTTCTTCCAATCTAATCCAAGACAGGCAGGGAGATGCTCAGGAAATTTTGTTGAACTAGGAGACAGGGGAGTCTGCTTATATAGTTGCACAGAAAACAGGAGCCATAGAATCCTGGCCTTCAGTCTGAAATATACATTTGATGAATCTGCCTCGATTTTTCATTAGGCTGACTGGAGTGATTTCTATAAAAAGCCGACAAACAAACAAAATCCCCTATATTGTGTTTAAACATAGTTATAAAAATGAGGTTCTTGTCATTCCCCAGTGATGGCCTGGAGCCATTGTTATATTCATCAGGGATTGATCATTATTGTTCTGCCCACGATATTTCTGCAAAAAGCAAAAACATCATTTTTCACTAGTGAGACCAATAAAAATGCTAGAGCTATAGCTTTTAAAAAATATATATTTTTAAGTCCTGGATTTCACTGGAGCAGAATGCAATTAAAATAGCTGTTCATCTTACCAGTCCTATTTTATAAAGTAAAAATAATGATGCAATTTAAAGTATAATTTTAAGTTCTATTATTTTTTTTTTTAAGATTATTTATTTATTTATTTCACAGTGGGAGAGAGATCACAAGGAGGCAGAGAGGCAGGCAGAGAGAGAGAGGGGGAAGCAGGCTCCCTGCCAAGCAGAGAGCCCGATGCGGGCCTCGATCCCAGGACCCTGAGATCATGACCTGGGCCGAAAGCAGAGGCTTTAACCCACTGAGCCACCCAGGAGCCCTTAAGTTCTATTATTAAAAAAAAAAAAAGAGTGGTTCAATTCTCCAAGGCAGGAACACTTACTTTTTTATATATAAAATTTAAAATTTCACCCAATATGTAAAAGTGTCCCACATCATGCCATATCTCATGACGGAGTGGCTTTTTGAAATGGCTCTTTTGGTAATTTTACATAGTTTCTCCTTATAACTAAACTATCCTTATTCTTTATTCCCCCAGATCTGTCTGCAATGTTCTTAAAGCAGCTGGTGAATTGGGGCTGCATCTCTGACCTTTGTATCTCACTTGTAAGAAGACTTACTTATTAAAGGCATTTGTACAATCAAAGCTTTGTCATATCTGGAATGTTTTAGATTCGTTCTGCTCAAGAGGAATATAATGCCAGCCATATACCTAATTTTAAATTTTCTCATAGTCACATTTAAAAGGTAAAAAACAAAAAGCAAAAAAAAATCCTAGTAAGATTAATTTGAATATATTTTTATCCCAATATATATAAAATATTTTAATGTCAACATGTAATTAAGATATCAGTGAAATACATTACATTCTTTTTTCATGCAGTCTTCAAAATCCACTGTCCTTTGTAAACTCAAACTTAACAGCAATCTTGCTGTGTACGTGCCTCATTCTGTGGGGTCTGCAGCCTCTTGGGGCTTATTGCTGCTCTACTGCACAGCACAGTCTCAGATGATAGCTTCTAACGGAAGAAATGCCACAATCTGACTTGTTTGCTTATTTGTTGTGTGTTGTTTTTTTTTCTTTTTAATGTGTTTGTTTAACCTACTTGTCTTACATATTGGACCAGTTCTGAGATTTCATCAGTACGCGTAGGTTTCAGTTATTTTCCCTTTAGTATGAATAGCTCTGTGACTGTTCCTTTTACATTCTTTTCCATCTCCACTTAAACCAAGGGCTTTCGACAAGAGCAGATACTAAATGTTTCCAAATTAGAAGAAAAGCAAAGCACAAAGGGGCTTCTATAATGAACAATAAACCTCTCTGTCTCTCTGTCTGTCTCTCCGTCTCTGTCTCTCTGTCTCTGTCTCTGTCTCTCTCTCTCACACACACACACACACACACACACACACACGCACGCGCGTGCACCACTGCTACTCTCCAATTCTCCCATGAATGGTGGAGAGGTTTAAAAGTATTATAAAATCCATGGACTTCTCTCAGTTTAAGATACCATGAGGCATCAACAAATGTTTTCTGAATGTCTACTACATGCATGGCCTTGTGCAGATAGCAGGCAAAAGCAAGAAGAGGAGTTACTAAGATGCTTTTAGATGGTCCACTGGGACACAGAAGTTTTTGCTAGATCCTTAGTGAGAGAATAGATGGTAACATTCAGCGCTTATGGATCTAAAAACAGGAACCATATATTCATTGGGAATTGGGGAATTTCAAGCAGCTAAGAAGTCTTATCTAATATTTTGGAACCATACATACTTTCAGCTTTGTGTGGCACTCCAGTCAAACGAGCTGCTGGATCCTGCTAACATTCATTTTTATATAAGCGTGGTGGGACCTATTTTACCTATTGACAAATGAGGGAACTAGGATTCAAAGAACTTTAGTGACTTACTCAAGGGAGGAAGTAAGTGGGACTAGAATCCTGGGGACCTAGTTTCTGCCTTTTGATTTTTTTTCTTATGCTGCATTTTTGTGAACCACATTTGAAATATCTGTGAATGGGGAAGGACTTAGGAATTTAATGAAATTTAATTAGCCAATAAATGTAAGAAAACACAATTTGTTTCATCTCTGATTTTTCCAATATCTACCCTTAAGTGAATCTTCACTTGGCACCCAACTCCCATTGCAAGTGTCCTCTCCTTTGGGAGGCATTTCCATGAACCCCTTCCCCATTAGAGAGGTGCTAGTAACATTTGTTCCAGGCATTCATGCGTGCATACTCCCTATCTGTCAGGTAATAGTGGCCCTCCCACTGGCTGGAGGGCAGGTGCTGAGAACAAGCCTCTTCTTTCCACAGCCATCCTCACAGTGCTCCTTGAACAACAGAGTTCAATCCCAGAGTGGTTTGACTGACACTGATTAGGAGTCTGGGGAAATGAGACTTTCACTCTCCAGTGACCTTCCAGTGGACTCAGCATGAACTCCCCTGCTCACTGCCAGTCGATTTACAGCCCCAATATACTTGTATTCAGTTCCTAGAAGGGTGTCTCATGGAACTTGCTGCTTCTCCTGTTCTCAGAGCAGCAGCAACATGTATTATCATGCTTGACTTCAGCTTTAGATCCACCTCCACCTCTCTAACTTCCCTGTCACTTTTGTCTTTGCCATGAGAATCCTATTTCAGCCCCAAATACTGCCCTATGATATGGTTTTGGACACAGACACTAGACAGGTGTATCAAAAAGGGGAAGCCCTAAAAACACAGAACCTGGATTTTAACTCTGTCTTTGGCTACCCTTATATTATTTTGTATAAATATGAACTGGCTTGTGGCTAGCTAGATGACCACACACAAGGGCAGCTAATCAACAGATCGACATTAACCTGAAGATAGACCTCTAGTGGCCTGACAATGAGTTTTGCCCTTGGCCTTGACCTGTTCAGCATCCTCATCACTTGATCATTTGCAGATTGAATTGTTCTTTGAAGTGTGTTTCAAAGGTCATAGTACCGGAGTGCCAGCACTGCTTGGAGTTGTATAGTGGCAGTTAGGAGCAGAAATGGCACCAGAAGCACAGCTTCTGACTCAGGAAATGGAAATTTCAGTGATTACTAACTGAATGAGACTAGTCCCTGATGAGTATATCAGTTCAGACATGAGAAAGTCAACAGACTGGCCAGCAGGCCGATGTGCCTGGATATTCTTCAGATGGACAATACCAAATCCTGTCATGTGCGTGCCCTGAGCTGTCTTCTTCCCTACTTTCCATGTTTTGGTCTATGATATTATGTTTTATATAGCACCCAAACTGGATACCTGAGCACCACCCTAATTTCCTTCTCTCTCCCTTTTCCCTACCCTCAACTGACCAACTGTCCTGGTGATCTGAACTTCCCAATATCTTACTAATCCATTTTCTACTACAAACAAGAGTAAACAAGAATTGGGACAAGAAGTGAAGTTTGAAAAGGCTTTGCATATGATTGTGATAACTTACCCAATGTCCTCGAATGGGTTCAGAAATGCTGCATTATAGAATGTTGTCTCTATAGGGACCACTGGGAGAGCCAGCCTTTGCAAACACATTAGGGTTCTGTAATAATACAAGTAAAAACAGAGACTTGAGGAACAACTAAAAATCTAACACGTATTTCTATCACCTCAGAGATTTGTAAAAATGTTTGTAAACAGGAAATTATATAAGGGATTTTGAACCCTCAACCCAATTAAAGGTTAGTGTGAGTTCCTGCATCTCAGAGGTGATGGAGTTTGGGAGTTCCTATCACAGTAAGAAACACCAAATGGAGCTTTTTCTTTCTGGTTATTATTCACTTGTTGAGTTCCAGTGTAACACTCGGGGCTGAATAGAATGCACAACAATGCAGATATCCCTTGAGACCAACAACAGTTGAACTGTGTAGACTTTGCAACAACTCAAACACCCAAAGAACAGGCAAAAAGAATGGCCTAAAGAAATGACGTTAGATGAACTTTGCAGTCCACAGACAGTGGAAGAGGCTTTGAGGCTTCCGCCAAACCAAGGTTTCTGAGGCCCTCACTCATGTAAGACCCCTGGTGGCTTTGGACAGGCACCAGCCATGCTCTGTGACATACAGTGGGCAATGTAGGCTGAGGGACAGCTAGCACAGTCTTGGCAGAGGCTTTGATTCTGTCTCTGCAAATAGTCACCCAAGGCTTAGGTCAGACCTTAAATATGTTGTTCTGACTCCTGAAAGACAAATGAACTTGACACACATCCACTTTCCCTTCACACAGGTAGTTAGTTACACAATGAGAAGAGAGTCCATAGTCCACCGAAGAATCTACTTTCAGAAGGAAGTAGAGATCTTGGTCTCTTGCGGTCAGAGGAATCAAGCAATGACAAGACTTCATTTTACTTTTGGGAAGTGCCTCCAAAGAACTAGAATTATAGCTGATTCCTGGATGCCTTGTAGAACACAGCTCACAGTTCTGCCCACCAGGAAACTTCTAACACTGGGATTCACCAGTTCTACTGGGATCAGAAACCAGGGTCCCCTGCAGCCTGTACTCCATGCCATGAAGCAGCTTCCACGGAAGAGCTGGCAGAACAGGCCCCAAACAAGGAAGGTCCAGCTGGAGATTCAACATTCACCCCACTGGCAGTCTTTGACCTCTTCTCAAAATAAAACTTCACAATATCTGAAATAAAGTGCTTAGGATTGGCAAGAAAATCTAGTAGTTTTAAATTTTAGCTTTATCCATGAATACTTTGGGAGCTTCAAAATACTAAGAAGGTTTGTGGCAATAAAAGAACTACATTGGCTGAGATCTCCCTGGATATAGCCAGAAGCATGGCTTAGGACTCCTCTACATCTGCGGTAACCATAGATGACCCTGTCAGATGTGGGTAAGGGAAGGAATCCATTCAGCTACCTATGCCTTCTATTTGAAGGTCACCAAGACTATGGGAGGGAAGACAATGTATCTGTACATAGGCAGTTGAGTCCTTTTATGGGTAGAATCCTAACTGTAAGAATTCAAGTTGATCATTGGAGGACGACTTGGCTAACTGGTGGGAGGGTAGAGGAGGGGGGACAACCAAATCTTACTCTTAACTCCTAATGCAGTGTTTCACCAAATCTATGCCACAAAAAAGGCAGGGGGAAGTTTTGGCAGCTTTAGGAAAACAAGCCTCCATGGCTAATCTGGAGTTAACTGCTTAGAACAAGTCAGGAGCCAGGAGGTCCAGCCCCCCCACCCAATCTGTTTATGCCTGTGTGGATGGATGCTGATGATGGATGAACCCCCATGTAGGAGTCAGTAACCAAGAGAACCACCCATCTTTAGTTTTGTACAGAGGACTGTATCAAATTATCTATTACTTTGCACATACTGAAATTGGGTCCTTGGTTTTCCTTTCTTCAGAACTGTGATCTTATAATTGCTTAAAAAAAACAGAAATCCTTTTTCAAAAAATCCACTGACCCTGTTATTTTTTATTTGTTTGTTTGTTTAGGTTTTAAATGTCATATATTTCCTAATGTGATATTAAAGTCACTAAAAGCAAATAGGAATCCTAAAAACCTTCCTTTATCTTAGGAGAGGTCATTTCATTTCCCTAAAATAAAAGTCAGTTCTTTACTGTAAAGCCCAGCACACAGGCACACACATATTTTCCTGAATTTGGGCTTTGTTATGTGTTGAAATACTCTAAGGGAGCAGCCATCTTCAAAGCCATAAACAAACTCACTGAATGCAGAGGATAAGCTTTTTGTTATTCTTTTTTCCTGTGGGTTTGGCCATTGAATTGCAATGACCATTGTTTTTTTTTTTTTTCCTTTTGTTTTTAATATATTTTATGCTGCTTCCCACCACTGCTCATTTTTATCATCTCTTTTCATTGATAGGAGCTTCCAATGTCATTGCTTTGGCCCTTTCCTCGATTCTCTCTCCTACAGTGAAGCGTGGTGATTTCTCACAGTACCTGGTCAGAGACTTGGAATAAGGAGCTATTATAGCTTCAATTGGAAACTGTGGAAAAATCAGAAGAAGTCATTCTCAGATAGTTAACGGCATTTGGTCTGAGATTAAACTGCATGAAATGGAACATTTGGGTCATTGGATAGATGCGGCAAATAGCAAAATATAATAAACAGACTCCAGTCTTGCCATCCAAGACTTTCTAAAACAAAAGAAATGTTTTTTCCATGGCTGCCGCAGACACTTAGATATGCTCTTTATTTCAAAATATCCTGATTAATCCTTCAAGTGCCCAGAGCTTGGGGATGCCCCAAAACATCACTGCCCAGTGAACTTCTGTAAACTTGCATCTTTGTTAGAGGCGATATAATCTATACGTTGCAGATTCATTTACCCTTAACCCATCAAATTGTTGTTTAGTGGAAGCTGTTCAGGGCCCCTGAAGCTCTGTGCTATTTTAATGAGCCATTTAAAGCTTCTGTTTCTCTGTGCAAACAGAAGAAAGCATGTGACTATAGGAGACTCTTTTAAATGCCAGCTAATCTGGGTCGTGGTATAGAGGCAAAGACTGCACAGGTCAAGTCATAGGCTTATTCTTTCCTTATTTTTCTGTATTACTCCATACCTGAAAAGAAGCAATGAGACACTACTTCCGCATACCCTACTAAGTGGTAGCAAGTGACATGAACTTTGCTTTCAGGACCCGGCCTGGATGGGATCTTTGGATTTGCCCCTCAGTGAGGGAGTCTGAGTACACGGGACTCTCTGATGCTCAGTTTCCACACCCCACCGCACCCCTGTCAGGTCAGAGGTTTCCTTTGATATAATGCCTGTCCCCAACCAACAATCAGTTATAAAAGATCCCTTTTGCTCCATCAAGAAATTTCTTAGGATGACCTCCTACTCCTACCAATACTTTTTGCTGTGAACTGGTCAAGCCCATAGACAACCTAAGAATTCCTGCTCCCCCAGCCCCAACTAAAATAAGTGGCATTTTAAGTGTGACTCTTGAGGACAAGTCCTCACTTGTGTGACTATAAGCTGTATACTCTCTGGAGACACCAGTTGCACATCTGCACTGGGACCAAGAACAGGAGTATGGGTCTTGCACAGGTCTAGACTGGAGAAGACACACTGGCCTTATCTCTGCAGACACCGCCCCTCCCCCACCCTATTCTGCAGTGAAAAAGACAAGCCTTGGATTTTCTTTACTCCTGGAGGGGCAAGGAAGAAAGAGACAAGGCGGAAATGCTGTGAAAATTACCTTCATTAACTATTTTCCCCCAAAGTTTTTGTTTGTTTGTTTGTTTTGTTGTGTTCAGATATTTTTCTAAACAATTTTTTTAAAGATTTCATTTATTTATTTGACAGAGAGAGAGATCACATGTAGGCAGAGAGGCAGGCAGAGAGAGAGGAGGAAGCAGGCTCCCCGCTGAGGAGGGAGCCCGATGCTGCAGGGCTCGATCCCAGGACCCTGAGATCATGACCTGAGCTGAAGGCAGAGGCTTTAACCCACTGAGCCACCCAGGCGCCTCTCTAAAATTTTTAAGGATAAAACAGCTATACCCACTTGGCTGCATTCTAGTCTCTTAGTGGTTCTCAAGGTCTGAAGTCACTTATATTTTGATAAATAATAAATGCCATCTTTTTGCCTGAGCAGAGTTGCTTGTGTACCCTAGAATACTTCCCAGGCAGAAAAGGCTCTAAGATGACCCAAATTACAGAAGGAAAACAGAGAAGGAAAAGTATAGCTTCCAACTGAAGAGCATCCATGTCTCCCTGGGGTAGAGTGAAGAGCTTCAGAGGGAATCCTGAGTATTTAAGGAGAGGGAGGATGTGCCCAGTAAGGCTGTGTTGGAATAAACCCGTGCAGACTGTAAAACCCATGTGTGGCATTCCCCTCTCTTCCCTTTCTGGACCTAGAATTACCCAGAGTCTTCTACGCAGGCTCCATCTCCTGGCTGTGCCCTCTCTTCAGTCCCAGCTCACACAGTTGCCTCATGTTCATTGGCAAGAACAGGATAAGAGTGCCTACTACACTGTGCCCACTGAGTGACTTACTGGATATACCAACATAGGCATGTAAGTGAGAGTAATATGTCAGGACCGAGTCCTTGCTCCAACACAAAGCAGCTGTGACATCAGGCAGTTCTTTAACCACAAGGAGGAAATTCCCTTTTCCTTCTCGGTAAAATAGAATGACAGTAATACTTACCTCACTGGGCTATCGTAAGGATTAAAGGAGATATTACTAATGCTTAAAAGAGTTTCTTGCACATTTTAAAGCCTCCATAAATGTGAGCCAGCACCATTATTTTTATTAAATGATTATGGTGTAATATGTGATATCTCCCAAGAGAATTCAAAAGGATTTCAATTCTTGAACCCAAAAGTACTAGATTTTAATCCAAACACCTTCAGAGGCCTATGGGGCTAGGAGACTGAAGGCCCTTTTGTGGTTAGCCAGTTATAACCCATTCTGACGGTCTTTCATTTTACTAATGGATCTGGTGTCTAAGATTGATTTAGTTTTTAATCCATCTTCAAAGACAGTGTCTGGGTTTGAATGTGACTCGAGAATGTGGGGGCTTGGAAAGCATAGCCTCATCCCAGCTTAGAGTAGCATCGGACTATAAACAGATGCACTGAGGCATATTAGGGAAAGCAGGCTCCACATCTCAGGAAGGGGCACTAGTTCATTCTTATGCAAGGAAGTTCTTTTACTGTTATTAATGAATATTTTTAATCCTGAAAATATCGCTCAGACTTAGTCACACATGATTGCACCTATTTTGTTTCAAAATTTAAAGAAATAATTTTGACTGAGGTTAATCCTTGCTTTTTGATTTTTTTTCTGAAACAAGGAAAGTGCAGTGTTCTTCACAGAGAAGACTATCAAACTTTGCACCAAATATCTTAAAAATGGTCACAGGTAAATGCCAGTGTCCTAGGTTTAGTCCACACGTCTGTATCAATCCCCTAAAATGTTTTCATTCATGCATTCATTCATTTCTTTAGTCATTCATTAATTCTCAGTGCACTTTTGCCCCAGTAAGGGCTACTGAAAGAGGCAAACATTACCAATTAGAAAAGGAAAACCTCACAACAATACTTAAAAATTTAAATAATTCCAAATTTTAATAGAAAGAGGGTCATTGTAAAGGTAATATCCAGGTGGATCAAAACTATTTTTGACAGAGAGCCAAGAAACTAGAAGGAAAAAGAAAAACACATTGGACTTATAATAACTAAAACTTTTTTGTGGTCCAAGATACCACAAATGACAGCAAAACAAAAATAACAGATTAGGAAAAATGCAGATGACAACCACGTTAATATTTTAAATGTTGATGGAGTTTCTATACACTATAAGGAAAAAAAATCTATTCAAAGGACTGCTCTAATGTTATTTTCAAAATATTTGCATCTACATGATAAGATGGTTCTGTTATTTCCAGCCATTGGAAGAGTGTTTGCGATGACATAGTTAGCATGGGGCATATGGCGAGGGAAAGAAAACATGACCAGTCTAGGTGCTCAAGAGCTGTATTTATTGGTTTGTTTTCAAAATGACTGGTCTATGCACTATCAGGAAAATATTTCTTATTCCTCCAACAAACCAGAAATTTCATCCACTGGGACTCTTTGTGATTTTTTACAGACACTGCAACATTGCCCAACCCAGCACCAAGTCAGGCTGGGGAGAAAGAGGGAATGTGCCTGCCTTCGTGATGTCACACACACTCCCCAATGAGAAGATTCTCCTCTTCCTAAAGTATGAATTTTACTCCTTCTGGATGCCTGACATATGAATTAGAAATGTATTTGTTTTACCAGGTTCACTTTCTGTATTTTTTTTAAAGATTTAATTATTTATTTGAGAGACAGAGAGCGAGAGCCCATGAGCAAAAGGAGGGGCACGGGGAAAGGGAGAGAACCTGAAGCAGACTCCCCACTGAGCCTGGAGCCTGATGCGGTGCTGGATCCCACAAGCCTGAGATTATGATCTGAGCTGAAATCAACAGTTAGATGCTTAACTGACTGAGACATCCAAATGCCCTACCAGGCTCATTTTTTAAATCATTACCCCTACGTGTTGATGCAGGGCATCCACCAGTCACTCCAAACACACTGGGAATTCATCTGATCATCTGTTTAGTTAATACCAGGGAGGAATGTAGAGCATTGCTGGAGGTTGGGAAAAAGACCTCACTTTGAAGCCTGTGATACTTTTGGATGCTACCCAGGCCTGCCAGGGTGAAGTGTCATGAAGGAAACCTTCTTGTAGGCCAACAGGATTTAGCATCAGTGAACTGAAAGGGACAGGGGGAGAAATGTTGGCATATAAGAAAAGTATTAAAAATGAGATATAGGAGAGGCAAAGGCAAATTGCACAACTTTGTTCTATGCTATAAGACTTGCCCTTTCCCAAATCTGACTTCTCTTACCCCTATCACAAAGTTCTAACAGCTCTCTGAGGAATGGTGACTTATGGCCAAGGAGAAAGTAACTGTCAATGCCGTCTGGGTTTTGGAAAACATAAAAATTCTCCTTGTATTTGTGTAGTCGTCATTTTCCAATTTCCTCTGATCCAAGTTATTTATGAGCTTTTTAGTGTGGCCGGCACGGGGCTGAGTACAGCCCCTAGAAAAATGTGGTTATAGACCTTGATGCCTGCTGGTTAAAAATACACAGGACTCTTATAAATACACAGACACTGCTCCTGGTCACTCACTGGGCTGTTATCCAGACGTGTCCCTGCCTTACCTTGAGGATGTTGTTCTCAGATTACAGACTTGACTGTCCTTTCTCTGACCGCATAGAAAATACAAGAAAAAGGCACAAAGAAAATAAAATGTCGGAGACCAGTCATTAGCTTCACACAATTCATGACAGGCAAAGAAAAAATAGTGTTTGTGAAGAGTGAAAGGTGGGGCCAGGAAGGCTAAGGTAGGGGAGGAGTCGGGCCACAGATGGAGAGAATGAACCAGAATGGGCAGCTCTGATAATACAATGGATGAAAATATAAACACATCTGGCGGGGGGAGAGTGAGCCAATGACAGCAGATGTGACTACATGGGAAACACTGCCACTTCCCATCCTACCCTCTGGACTGTATTTGAATTTTTCCTCCATTTTATACTCACAATCATTTTGGAGAGAGTCAATCTTAAAGTGAACTGATGGAAAACTGGTTTTCCTTAGGATTGTGGAGATTAAGGTTTTTAGCATTTATAGGAAGTGGTGGCACCAGGTCTCAACTTATTTATGCATGTGGGAGTCATATAAATGTAGATGGGCTTCCAGAATACTGACCTTTACCCAGCACGGCCAGGAGTTACTGGGCATGGTACAGCCTCAGGCTGGGTCATGATTTTCAGCAAACGTAGCCTAAGTAGAGCTCCCCTTAAAAAAGGCAATTTACAAGGGAGTAAATAATATTTGGGGAAAGAGAAGGCAACAGAAGTTCTTACGTAACAGTACGTAATGTACTGTTCTAACAGTACATTCTAGATATTGTCCTGAACACTGACAATGAACTGCCAGGATCATCAAGCAGACGGGAGACCTGCCCTCATGTGGCCTATACTTTATGGGAAAGACAACTGATGAAAGTTAAAGACAAATGCTATGAAGAATTCACAGCAGGGTGAGCAGATAAGAGACTGGCGGTCGGGAAAGTCTCCTCAGAAGAGGTGACATTTGAGCAGCGAGATGAGTAAAATGGAGAACACAAACTTACGGTATTCAAAGGAGCCCTGCAAACAGGACTTCCCTCCCCATCCAAGTTCAGAAGCAATTAAAAGATGTACAGTGTATGAGTCAGCAATCTGGCAGGAAGGGTGTGGCACTCTTAAATGGGAACTGAAAGCTAGTTTAATGAAGGGGCTACTAACACACGTGTGGAGTGGATTAAAGACAAGCAGCAATTATCATATGATCTCTCTGATATGAGGAACTTGAGGGGCAGGGTGGGGGGT